>CM066333.1:95882210-96212210 GCA_033807585.1 Hydrophis major | reverse complement strand
AGAGTAGGAGGAAGAAGAGAAGGAGAAGGAGAAGGAGGAGGAGGAGAAGAGGAAGAGGAAGAGGAAGAGGAGGAGGAGGAGAAGAAGAAGAGAAGAAGAGGAGGAGGAGGAGGAGAAGAAGGAGGAGGAGGAGAAGAAGAGGAAGAGTAGGAGGAGGAGAAGAGGAAGACGAGGAGGAGTAGGAGAAGAAGGAGGAGGAAGAGGAGGAGAAGAAGAGGAGGAGGAGGAGGAGAGGAAGAGGAGGAGGAGAAGAAGAAGAGGAGGAGGAGGAGAAGAAGAAGAGGAAGAGGAGGAGGAGGAGGAGGAGAAGGAGGAGGAGGAGAAGAGGAAGACAAGGATGAGGAGGAGAAGAGGAAGAGGAGGAGGGGAGGAGAAGAAGAAGAGGAGGAGGAAGGAGGAGGAGGAGGAGGAGGAGGAGAAGGAGGAGGAGGAGAAGAAGAGGAAGAGTAGGAGGAGGAGAAGAGGAAGACGAGGAGTAGTGGGGAGGGAGGGAGGAAAGGAAGAAGAACAAAGAAAGGAGGAAGAAGGAGGAGGAGGAGGAGGAGGAGGAGGAGAGGAGGAGGAGGAGGAGAGGAAGAGGAGGAGGAGAAGAAGAAGAGGAGGAGGAGGAGAAGAAGAAGAAGAGGAAGAGGAGGAGGAGAAGAAGAAGAGGAAGAAGAGGAAGAGGAGGAGGAGGAGGAGGAGGAGGAGGAGAAGAGGAAGACAAGGAGGAGAAGGAAGAAGAGGAGAGAGGAAGAGGAGGAGGAGGAGAAGAGGAAGACGGAGAGAGGAGACGAGGAGGAGGAGGAGAAGGAGGAGGAGGAGGAGAAGAGGAAGAGGAAGAGGAGGAGGAGAAGAAGAAGAGGAAGAAGAGGAAGAGGAGGAGGAGGAGAAGAAGGAGGAGGAGGAGGAGAAGAGGAAGAGTAGGAGGAGGAGAGGAAGACGAGGAGGAGGAGGAGAAGAGGAAGAGGAGGAGGAGAAGAGGAAGAGGAGGAGGAGGAGAAGAGGAAGAGGAGGAGGAGGAGGAGGAGAAGAAGGAGGAGGAGGAGAAGAAGAGGAAGAGTAGGAGGAGGAGAAGAGGAAGACGAGGAGGAGGAGGAGAAGAAGGAGAGGACGAGAAGAAGAAGGAGGAGGACGAGAAGAAGAAGAAGAAGAGGAGGAGGAGGAGGAGGAAGAAGAGAAGAGGAGGAGGGGGAGGAGAAAGAGGGAGAAGAAGAAGAAGAGGAGGAGGAGGAAGAGGAGGAGGAGGAGGAGAAGAAGAGGAAGAGGAGGAGGAGAAGGAGGAGGAGGAGGAGGGGGGAGGGAGGGAGGGAGGGAGGAAAGGAAGAAGAACGAAGAAAGGAGGAAGAGAAGAAGGAAGAGGACTGTGAGGTCTTCAGCAGATGTTTCATGACCAACTAGGAAACATCAGCGCTAGAAGGGAGTGGAGTTTGTGGAGAAAAGGAGGAGGAGGAGGAGTGTGGGGTCCTGGGTGCTCTCTGGGTTTGGGGGTTTCCTTTCAGACCTTTCATGACCCAACTAGGGAACAGCATCAGTGCTAGATGTGTGAGGTTTGCTGCTCCCTGTTTCCATACAGCAGCTTGCTCCGTCGGATGTGAGTAGGATGGGTTTTCCTCCCAGGAAATTCCTGGATCACAGGATTGCTTTTGCATTTCTTTGTCTCCGGCTTAAGTAGGGGGTGGACTGGAAGACCTCTCAGGCCCCTTCCGGCCTCTGTGCCTCTGACCTCCTACCTTTCCCACCAGCTGGACAATCTCGGCCAGGTCCTCCTCCTCCTGCAGGATCTCCTTGGCCTTGGTTCGCAGGGAGATAAACTCTGGGTAGAGCCGCTCGTAGTGATCGTCCAGCGCCCGCGTGTATTTGCTGTAGCTGATCAGCCAGTTGACGGAGGGGAAGTGCTTCCGCTGAGCCAGCTTCTTGTCCAGGCCCCAGAAGACCTGCAGGCAGAGCACACACACACGGGCCTTCTCTGATTGCTTGATTTATCTTTTATTGTACTGCATTGTATGATTTTATTGTATTTTATTGTATTTTATTTTAATTTTATAATATTTTATTTATTTATGATTATTTTATTTATTTTACTATTTCATTTTATTATTTGATTTGATTTTTATTATGATTTGATTTGATTTTTGTTATGATTTGATTTGTTTTATTATTTTATTTTATTATATTATATTATTTTTAAAAAAATTAAAAATCCCTTCCTTCCTTCTCTTCCTCCTCCTTCCTTCTCTTCCTCCTTCTCCCTCTCCTCCTTCCTTCTCTTTCTCCTTCTTCTTCTCCCTGTTCTTCTTCTTCCTCCTCCTCCTCCTTCCTTCTCTTCCTCCTTCTCCTTCTCCCTCTCCTCCTTCCTTTTCTTCCTCCTTCTCCCTGTTCTTTCTCTTCCTCTTCCTCCCTTCTCTTCTTCCTCCTCCTTCTCCCTGTTCTTTCTTTTCTTCTTCCTCCTCCTCCTCCTGCTCCTCCCCTCCCTCCCTCCCTCCCTTCCTTCCTTCCTTCCTTCCTTCCTTCCTTCCTTCCTGTTAGAATATTGCATTTCAGGCTAATTCTGCCCACTGCCAGGAGTTCAATCCTGACTGGCTCCAGGTTGACTCAGTCTTCCGCCCTTCCGAGGTCGGTAAAATGAGGGCTCAGACTGTTGGGGGCAAAAAGGCTGACTCTGTAAACTGCTTAGAGAGGGCGCTGTGAAGGTGACAACCATCAAACCAGCCATTTGATGGGCTTCATATCCCTCTGGCTCCCAGGCCTGCTGGTAGATTCATGTTTTTAGGGCTTTCCAAAAGAGTCGCAAGATGGAGGCCAGTCTTATCTCCACGATATGCCACAGGGAGGGGACATGTTGTGGCCTGTCAGCCAACGGCCCCTCCAGCAGCCAAATCAGAGGAGGAAGAGGAAGTGTGGGAATTGGGGTCAGCATCAGGGCATCCTGGGAGCTCCAAGGCGGAAGAGGGAATGGAGTTCGCAGGGGGGGGCAGCCTGGGCTGTCTGTCAGCCCTCAGATGGAGAATCAACAGCCCCCAGGTCTGGAGGTGGCTGATGAGGAAGAGGAGGAACAGCCGGGTCCAGTGCCTGACAGAAGGCAGAGGAGAGGAGAGCAGCGGAAATCTATGGGCCCTTCCTTGGGACGGAAGAGCCACCACTGTTAGCGAAGCCCCACTGTAGCTCTGGGGATCAAAGGCAGGGGACAAAAATGAATAGATGTGGCAGACAACTATTCACCTCCTGGATGGACGGACTTGTTAGCCTGCGGCGAGAGAGAAACTTGGCCGGGGCTGCCGGCGCTCCTAATTAAAGGACTCTTTTGAGTTCACATCAGAGGGTGTGTCATGTTTGGGGAGCTGGGTCAGAACAGAGCCACCATAGAGAAGGCCCTTCTTCTGGATCCCACCAGGAAGGCCTCCTAAAGAGAGGGGACCAGTAGCCTCCCCTGCCCCCCACCCATGAAGCCATGGAGGATTTTGAAGGGGGCAACCGGCACCTTGAATTGGACTCAGAAGCAAATTGGCTTGTGTAGCTCCCACAAGAGAGGTGACCACATAATGCAAATCTAGGCTTGCACAAAACTATGTAGGTTGCCACATTTTGAACCAACTAGAGCTTTCGGATATTTTCCAAGGGCAACCCCATGTAGAGGGCATTGCAGTAGTCAAGATGGGAGGTGACTGGGGCGTGGATTTGTTCGCAGTGGGATGGTTGGTCCAGGAAAAGGGTTGGATGTTCCCAGGGGCGCTAAGAAGGTGGAAGCAGTAAAAACCTGACTCACCTGGACAATCCCCAGAGTTGCGGAGGTGACGGGATCCGAGAAATCCCCGCCAGGAGGGGACACCCTGTAAGAAACAGGCAAGAGGAGGTTGATCAAAGGCATAAATCCCAAATAGCTGATGATTTCTCCTGTGAAGACCCAGGGTGTGCCATAAAAATAACCAAGTCACAAAAGTAGAATAAATTCCCTTTAATGCCTCCAACTTTGGCCCCAGTGTCCAATTATCTTCAACTGGGTATCAAACTCTTCCATAAAACAGCCTACGAAGAAAGTAAATGCAGGCCGAAGCAAAAGTAAAAATAATTAGAAAGAAAAAAAACCAACGCAAACCACACTGAAGTAATTAACACAGCAGGCCAGAGTGATAAATTGGAGACATCCACAAGATAACTCAGCACCCACAGTTGGGAGGACACCAAAACCCAGATAAGCCTCAACCAAGATAATGCACGCTTTGCTTCCCGCAAGGTGCTTTGTGCAAACGCCCCACTTATATCCTGTTCTCCCAGCTGCAACTCATGAAAGAGATCAGGGCCCTTTTCCTCTCCCTTAAGTCACATTGGTCCCTTCTCCGTTTCTCCCTGCGCGCCCTAAGATGAAGAGGGGATGGCCCTGGACTGTGCCCTTCCCCAGTTTCCTCCACAGCCACCGGAGCCCCACTCCCACTCCCTGTCAGCTGCTCAATCTCCCCCTCAGAATCAGACTCCAACAAGGGTATGACATCTCCCTCCTACCAATGGCTGAAGTTTGTTTACAAAGCTTTCCCGTCAGCAGCATCCAACGCCTTGATGAGAACATTGATATTTCAACCCAGCCAATGGTTGGCTTGCAAAAATGAAGAGATCCGCTGCTAAAAGATGTCTAATGGCTCAAAATGGTTACTGCACAGCCTCCCTCTAGCAAGAGACAGGAAACGGAATCTGACCACAACCTACTTCTTGGGAAGTTAGAAAAAAGTGGGCTAGATAGCACCACCACCAGATGGATTCCTAATTGGCTGACAAACCATACTCAACGAGTGGCCCTTAATGGGTCTAAGTCTACATGGAGGGAAGTAAGCAGTGGGGTGCCACAAGGTTCCGTCTTAGGCCCAGGACTCCTCAGTATCTTCATAAACAACTTAGATGAGGGAATAGAAGGGGAACTCATCACATTTCCAGATGATACCAAGCTGGCAGGAATAGCCAACACTCTCTAACTGTGATGGCAATCCTATGGCATGTGTGCCACAGGTGGAACGCAAAGCCATTTGTGCCGGCACATGAGCCACAGGCAAACTTACCTCACTGCACATGCACATGCCTCACAGCTGAGTTTCGGCTGGTTTGAGACCTTTTTCGGCCTCCTAGAGGTTTGAGGAAGGCTTCTGCAGGCTGAAAAATAGGCCTGTTTCGTCACTTCCTGGATTTCCAGAAATACCAGAAGTGACAAAACAGGTCTATTTTTCAGCCTGCAAAGGCTTTCCTCAAGCATCTGGGAGGCCGAAAATCAGCTGCGAAGCGCAGTGAAGGTAAGGGGGGGCCGTGGCGGGGGGGGAAAATTGCATGCGCATGCACAGGGGCGTGGTGGGGCGCATACATGGTCTTCTGGGTGCTGGCACATGAGCCTGCCCGCGCAAGTGTGCACCCAATTTTTGGCATAGGAGCCCCAAAAGGTTAGCCACCACTGCCCTAGAAGTTAGGCTCAAGATCCAGATGGATCTTGACAGACTGGAACACTGGGCCGTATCTAACAAAATGACATTCAATGTAGAGAAAAGTCAAGTCCTACACTTAGGCAAGAAAAACCCAAAGAACACATATAGACTGGGTGAAACCAGGCCCAATAGCAGGAACTGGGAGAGGGATCTTGGGGTCTTAGTGAACAACCAGCTAAATATCAGCCAGCCGTGTGCAGCAGCAGCCAAACAAGCCAATGCAATCCTAAATTGCATTAACAGAGGGATACAATCAAGATCAAGGGAGGTACTAATCCCACTCTGTAAAGCCTGAGTAAGGCTACACCTGGAGTTCTGCATCCAGTTTTGGTCACCACACTGTAGAAAAGAGGTTGAGACTCTGGAAAGAGTGCAGAGATGAGCAACCAGGATGATGAGGGGACTGGAGGCTAAAACATACGATGGACAATTGCAGGAACAGGGCCTGGCTAGTCTTGGGAAGAGAAGGACCAGGGGAGACAGGACAGCAGCCTTCCAGTATTTGAGGGGCTCTCCCAGAGAGGAGGAGGAAGGGATCAAGCTATTCTCCAAGGCACCCAAAGGCCAGACAAGGAACAATGGATGGAAACTGACCCAGGAGAGATTCAACCTAGAAATAAGGAGAAACTTTCTGACAGTGAGAACAATCAACCTGTGCAACAGAAGTTGCTTTCAGAAGTTGTGGGAGCTTCATCCCTGGAGGCTTTCAAGAAGAGACTGGACTGCCCTCTGTCAGAAATGGTGTAGGGTCTCCTGCTTGGGTGAGGGGGTTTTGGACTAGATGACCTCCAAGGTCCCTACCAATTCTGTTAATCTGTATCTAAGAATCTGCCAACTTACGCTCCAACAATGCTGACGCTTCCCTCTCGCTCAGGACTTCCCAGGCACCTGACACGGCCGGCCCGTTCATAGAAGGACGCCAAGCGGGCGCCCAGGTATGCTGGGTACCCACTGTCTGCAAAGGAAAAAGAGAGTTTTCGTCTCTCATGGTTTGGAAAAAGTCTGTGAAAGTTGAGAAGGGAATGAAGACGCAGGAAGATCTGTTCCTTCTGAATGTGGTTCTCAGCCTGGACAGCTTTAAAGAAGGCAGACTTCAACTCCCAGAATCCCCCACTGCATTTTGGAAAGCTAAATCAATGCTTCTCGATCTCAGCATCTTTAAGATATGTGGACTTTGTTGGAAGTGTAAACAAACAACAGGTACCTTCTTTCACATGTGGTGGTTGTGCCCCAAAGCCAAAAAATTCTGGAATAAAATAAAAATTTGGCTGCAGGAAATAACAAATGAAAAAATAGAATTCAAACCGGAAATGTTTTTATTAGGGATAATTAGAAGTGAATACATAAAAGAAATTGAACATTTCATAAGACTTATTCTGACAGCAGCAAGAATAACTTATGCTCAAAATTGGAAAGCAGAGGGTAATCCCACAGATAATATGTTAACTGAAAAACTTATGGATTGTGCAGAAATGAATAAGCTTATCATGGAGCTGCAAGAGAAAGAAAAAAGAATTCTATATGGTCTGGGATAATCTATATCAGGGGTCTCCAACCTTGGCTCCTGGAAGCCTGGCGGACTTCAACTCCCAGAGTTCCACAGCCAGCTGGCTGTGGAATTCTGGGAGTTGAAGTCCGCCAGGCTTCCAGGAGCCAAGGTTGGAGACCCCTGATCTATATACTTGGATAGATAACAAGAATAATAGTTTATATATAATGTAAATATGAATAATGTATATATGTATATAGATATGAATAATGGAAGGTGGAAAAAATGATGCTACAATGTATTGCAAAAAAGGTAAACATGATTTGTGTGGTTTTTTTTAATTATAAAACTTTAATTAAAAAAATATTAAAAAAAAGAAAAAAAATGTGGACTTCAGCTCAAAATAAGGAAAAACTCTCAGGAACTTTGAATTCCCAAAAGTAAAACTTTATTGGATACACCATTTTGGTACTGAAGAATCAAAACCAGCGCTGGTTTCTTCCCATGCAAATGCTTACCTGGTTAAACAACAGCTTCCCCTTTTCCCCCGCCCCTGAGTGGTCACATTGTCCAATCATGAGATGTCTTTTTGCTATGGGAACAGTCCATCTCTTTCTCAAGCACCTGCAGCAGTGGCCTTGATAGTTGCACAGGCTCTCACGATCCACGCACACATTCTCAGCTGTCTATTTTCCCTTCTCTCCCCCCTCCCAGTTCAAGTCTAAAAAGCATTTAGGGTTGAAAGAGGCAAAGCGGTTCAAACTTGACACTCCCAGTATCTCCCATGTGTTCAATGGGAAGGCCAGGAACTGGGTTGAACTGGTCCAGGGGTCTCCAACCTTAGCAACTTTAAGACTTGGGGACTTCATCTCTCAGAATTCCCCAGCCAGCCTGGGGAAATTAAAACTGCCAAGGGTGGAGACCAGGATGAGGAGTGATAGGATAGCACTCTTCTAATATCTGAGGGGCTGCCCCAAAGATGAGGAGGGGGCTCAACCTATTCTGCAAAGCACCAGAAGGCAGGACAAGAAACAACAGATGGAAACTAACCAAGGAAAGAAGCAACTTAGAACTAAGGATAAATTTCCTGACAGTTAGAGAACACTGGAAAACTTCCAACACTGGAAGTTTCAAAAAAGATATTGGATAACCATTTGTCTGAAGTGGTGTAGGGTTTCCTGCCAAGGCAGGGGGTTGGACTAGAAGACCTCCAAGGTCCCTTCCAACTCTGTTATTCTATTCTATTCTATTCTATTCTATTCTATTCTATTCTATTCTATTCTGCTCTGTTCTGTTCTCTTCTATTTTCTATTCCTTCATTCCAATATTTATTCTATTCTATTCTATTCTATTCTATTCTATTCTATTCTATTCTATTCTATTCTATTCTATTCTATTCTATTCTGCTCTGCTCTGTTCTGTTCTGTTCTCTTCTATTTTCTATTCCTTCATTCCAATATTTATTCTATTCTATTCTATTCTATTCTATTCTATTCTATTCTATTCTATTCTATTCTATTCTGTTCTGTTCTCTTCGCTTCTCTCCTCTTTTCTTCTATTCTATTTTCTATTCCTTCATTCCAATATTTATTCTATTCTATTTTAAAAGGAAGTTTTAAAAAATGATGTTGGATAACTCTTTGTCTGAAGTCGTGCGGAGTTTCCTCCTTCCTAGGCAGGGGGCTGGACTAGAAAACCTTCGAGGTCCCTTCCAACTCTGTTAATTCTATTCTATTTTAAAATAGCCACGGTGGAGAACAGCCTGGTTAGGAAGTCAAAGAAATGTATGGAGAAAGAAAAAAAAACCAACCTGCAGGCATTTCAGCCAGACGGCCAGAAATCTCACGAAGGGCTTCCGCCCAGCGGGAGGTGGAATCGGCCATCATGCTAACATGGTATCCCATGTCCCGGAAATATTCCGAGAGGGTGATTCCTGGAGAGAGAGAAAGGAAGGATTACAGAAAGATTCCAAAGAATCTTGGCTGATCTTGGAAAAGGTATCAATATTTGGGCAGGAATATTAAATCACCCGAAAGTTTCAGAGAGATACGACCGTTTCCAGCTACAACAGCGCTGAAAAAAAAGTCCTTTTCAGCCGGTCCTGGCACCTATGACCATCACAGCATCCCTCCCTGTGGTCACATGGTCAAAATTCAGGCGTATCTTTTAAAAAAGGTACAAAGGTGAAAAAGGTTCCCCTCACAACCTACATGCTAGTCCCGTGATAGCAAACCTGTGTCACGCATGCCACAAGTGGCCCGCAGAGCCATTTGTGCCAGCACGCGAACCGCAGGCAAACTTACCTCCCTGCGCATGCGCGTGCCTTTCAGGGGCTTGTAAAAAGCCTCTGCAAACTTTGCAGGCTGAATAAGAGGCCCGTTTCATCACTTCCTGTAAGTGACAAAACAGGCCCATCATTCGTCCTGAAAAGCCTTTCAGCCCAAAAACCAGCCCAAAAAATCAGCTGCGAGGGAAAGGGACGGGGGGGTGGAGATTGCACACACATCCGCAGGGGGCGTGGGGACGGTGGGCACACATTACATTCTGGGTGCTGGCACGCAAGTGCCTGCGCACTGGTGTGTGCACAATTTTTGGCACAGGAGCCCAAAAAGGTTAGCCACCACTGTGCTAGTCATTTCCGGCTCTAGGAAGTGGTGCTCATCTCCATTACAAAGCCGAAGAGCCAGCACTGTCCAGAGACGTCTCTGTGGTCATGTGGCTGGCATGACTAAATATCGAAAGCGCACGGAGCATTGTTCCCTTCTCACCAAAGGGGTCCCTATTTTTCTACTCGCATCTTTTTTTTACGTGCTTTCAAACTGCTAGCTTGGCAGAAGCTGCTGGGACAAGTTAACGGGAGCTCCCTCCATTATTCAGCGCTAAGGATTCAAACCGCCAAACTGCCAACCTTTCTGATTGACAAGCTCAGCCTCTTAGCTACTGAGCCACTGAGATCTGTAATGTCACAGGTTCATGTGATCCGCCACTTGCAACCTTCCCAGCCAACTGTCAACTCATAAAATATTTCTGTGGTCTTTTTAGAGTTGTCAGCAGAAAGGGAGGGGAGAGCAGTTTGGAAATTGAAAGTGCATTCCATAAATGTTTTCAAAGATAGTAACTAGATGACTGAAGTTTCTGAGGGACAAAACTCTTAACTGGAGGGCCTGATTGATGACTCTTGGCTGTGAATGTGTCCCATTGGAGAATATAATTACTATACACCCAGGGGGTAGGGGAAAACCAAGGTCAAGGGTGACAGTGAATGATGTGTCTCAGAGTCGGCTCCACCCAGGCAGTGATTTAAATGGGGTTAAGTGTCGGAATCCTGAGACCCACAAGCAAAGGAAATAGGGTGTTTCCTTAACAGCTGCAGTGATTCACTTAATGACCATGGGGGGGGGAAGGTTGTAAAATTGGGCATGTCCCACTTCACAACTGGAAATTCCAGCCCCAATTGGGTCATAAGTAAGTCATTTTTTTCCAGGGCCACATTGTAACTTGGAATGATCACTGAACAAATGAGTGTAAGTCGAGGACCATCTATAATACAGTGTGAGAATTCAGCCATAAACTGTCTTAACAGTTTACCCAAAGATTTTACTTTCTTAAGATAGTTTTAGGGTTTAGCAGTGGGGCATCTGGTGATGTACCAATTCTGATCCAAAAGAGAATCTTTTAGCAAAAAACAGGGCAATTTTTAATGCATGTAAATTTTAAGTTTTGAAAACTGCTCTGGAAGCCCTTCCCATGGTTGTAGTTCTCAGGCAGAGGTGGCATTCAACCAGTTCTAGAGAACCGGTAGCAGAAATTTTGAGTCGTTTGGAGAACTGGCCAATACCCCCTCTTGTTCGGAATATAAGTCACCTAACAGGTATTTGGGTTAGAAATATATAAATCAGGATAGACATTTTAATACTGTCTCTTTAAGGAAATGCAAGAGCACGCAATTGGGTGTGGTTTCTCAAATGGCCATAAGATGGAGCCAGAAACCTGGGTTGTTTAGTCTTAGTCTCAGAAGAGAGTGTGTCTGAATGAGTATCTCTGTTTCCTTCTGTTGGAAAGTATTGCCGTTCCTCCATTTTTCCTAATTGACTGATATTACTGGATTTGATGTAAGTCTGATACTGAACTGTTTTTGACACTGGAATTTGATATTTGGATTATCCCTGGACTAAAAACTGACTGATCTTACCTGTGAATGACTTTGGACTGCCTATTTTGAACTCTGCTTAAACTTTCTGGAAGTAGAAAACTACATTTACTGTACAGTGTATCTGTGTACTGTGTGTATATTAGTAAACACTACTCTCAAATACGTCTCCCTGCATGCGCTCATTCTCCTAACAGGGAATTACTTCAACACCTCTGACTGGCCCCGCCAACCCCATCTCTTCGCTACCTCCCATTGAGTCCCAGCTGATCGGCTGGCTCTTCTTTGGTTGCCCTGCCCAGGAGACCGGAGCTGGAAAGCAGGTTAGTGGGGCAGGGGTGGGGAATGGGGATTTTGCAGTATCCTTCCCCTGCCCTGCCCACTGTACTCAGGTGTGTGGGGGGCATGGGGGGGGCATGAAAAAGCCCCTCACCTGTGTAAATGGAGGCTTCCCGAGCAGCCACGGGCATGTTGGAGGTATTGGCCACCAGCGCGGTCCTTTTCATGATGGTTTCCGTCTTCCCATCTACTTCCATGGTGAGCTAGGAGGACGAGAGCCAAAGAAAGTCTTGAGGAGCACCGTGGCTGATAGCGGTATTGCTCAGCCTGAGCTGTTTTAAGACACATGGACTTTAAACTCCCAGAATTCCCCAGCTAGAATGCTCTGCAATTCTGGGAGTTTGGAAGGGAACCCTGGGAGCTGAAGTTCCCCCATTCAAATATGCGGAGGTTGAGAAATGCTGAGCCAGCTTTCCAAAATAGAAAGGGGAGTTAAAAGTCCACCCGCCTTAAAATGAATACAATTTGAGAAACACCGCTATGTAAAATGCTTATATACAACTTTATATGCTATTCCCAAAACCCCAAAAAATTGGGATCATGACATTCTGGTCTCCAAATACTTTGCATAACTTTCTTAAAGGCAAAAATAAGTATAACAGCATGGAGATCTTCTACTCCAGCAGGAGAACCTATACTATTTTAGTAAGTGGCTGTCTAGTTTCTTGTTAAAAACCTCCAGTGATGAAGCACCCATGATTTCTGGAGGTAACTTCTGTCCCACTAGTTAATTGTTCTCATTTTTTGGAAGTTTCTCCTTATTTCCAGGTTGCTTCTCTCTGTTCTGTTCCGTTTCCATCCATTATTTCTTATCCTGCCTTCAGGTACTTTGGAGAATAATTTGACCCCACTATTCTTTGTGGAAACCCCTGAGATATTGGAAGGCTGTTATCAGGTCACCCCCTAGTCCTTCTCCTCATTAGATTAGACGTACCCAATCCTGAAACCGTTCATCGTATGTTTTAGCCTCCGGGCCTTTAATCCTCTTGGTTGCTTCTTCTCTGCACTCTTTCCAGAGTCTCAAGAATCAGTTTTTACGACCAAAACCGGAGGCAGGATTCCAAGTGTGGCCTTATCGAGGCATTATCAAGTGGTATGAACGCTTCATACGATCCTGATTGTATATGATTTTTTTTTTTCAGCTGATCCACAAGAAATGATGGAGGAGCAGAACTGTGTTCCTTCGAAGTCTCCCCTTTTTCCTTCCAGCCCATGAACTGTCATTTCCATCGACGATAGGGGCTCCCCAAGATATTTGCACCCAGGTGAAGAACAACAGTGGCTCTGTCAATCTTTGTATTCAGGCTGCTTTCACGTTTACAGATTCAAACTTTGCCAACAGATGGGGTGGGGGAATAAGGGAGGGAGAGGTTGGAAAGTGCATGCCAGACCAATAACAAGAAACCGTCTCCTGGAAACCAAGGACGTTCCAGCAGGTGTCTGCCAGGTTGGTGGAGGTTTTCCCATAATAATACCTGGACATCTAATTGGACCATCTGACCTGCACTAATGTGGGGGAGTGAAGATTCTATACTTGAACTTGCTCTTATATCCCTGCTTCACTGAGAAACTGTGCAGTCAGGCTTTTTGGGGGGAGAAGAAAATAAGGGGAGAAATTTCTCCCTCTGCCTACCAGCATCCATTGGTATTCATCTAGCTAGCATCCTATTAGTGTGTGAGAGTTGAGGGCTGTTTGGAAACTGAAACAGTATTTGCTGTGTGGGCAAGAAGGAAACAGCAAGGAACCTGGGCGTGGCTTAGCTCAACTGTTCTGTACTAAAGCCGCTTGGTGTTGTGAAACTGAAACTGAAACTCCTCTGCTTGTGTTTTGCCTTTGGAGCAGATTTCTTTTCAGGTGGGGAGGAGGAGTAGAACTCCTTAGCATCAGAGTGTGTTAATAATAATAATAATATAGGAAATACTCTAAATGCTCTGATGGTTATTTTGAAAAATCCTTTCTTAGTGAGCCCCTAGAAGCCAAGAGGAACCTACGTGCCAAATTTCAAGTTTGTAGGCTTTACGGTTCTGGAGATTTTGTGATGATGCCTAAGTGGTCTTTTGCTTTTATACTGTATATATATAGATATAGATAGATTATTATTATATTGAATTGCCTGGGAATTAGCCAGAGTCAGTTTGGTTTTCATGCTGTGCCAAAATGATGTACTCAATAAAGCTTTGCAATAAGAAATCAGATCATCTCGTCAGTGCTTGTTGAGTTGGGTTCGTCAGTTGGAACCTTGACAGGTTCTCCCTTAGTGTCCCTGTCATCCTCACCTCGGGAAAGTCCCTGAGCACCTCTGACATCTCGTTTCCACGCTCTCCGCAACCCACGTAGATGATGACATCACTGTTGGAGTACTTGGACAGAGACTGGGAGATGACCGTCTTCCCGCATCCAAAGGCACCTGGGATGGCTGTGGTGCCACCTTGGACACACCTGGAAGATGAGGGCAGAAGGAGAGACACCCCCATCCCATTCAGCTTTTAATGAGACCCCCCAGAGAGTTTTCACCCAACAACTGGATTCACCCAACCACTGAACCATAAAGAACCAAACTATACCCTTGGACAACAGTTTCTTCTGAAACTAGGATTAATTGGTTAAACCAGGGGTCGCCAACCTTTTGGACCTCAGGGACCACCAAACTCATAATTTTAAATCCCACGGACCAGAGACCCTGAGAAAATCCAAAAAAAAGTCTGCAGGAAAATTCCCCTCCCCGTTTTCCTACCGATCAATCGTTCTTTATTTGGGATTGCAGGATACCATCTCCAGCTCCGTTCTCGGGGGAGGGGGGGGGAGAGAGACTTTTGGCTTCATGCAAGGAAAACAGCAGAAGCAGCAGAAGTCTTTCTTTCTCTCCCCCAAACTCCGCCAGAAAGGAATTTTTTTGAGACTTGTTACGTTGTTGGAGCAGGAGGCCTTGCAGGGTCCCAAAGGCTCATTTCTGGCAGAGTAGGAAGCCTTGGTCAGAACACAGGTTGTAAAAGGGTCATTGTTGCCCCTGCCGAAAAGGGATCAACAACCTTTCATTTTCTTACAAAAATTATGGCTTACGGAAAGAGCGCGTCTAGGACCCTCTGGCCAGTAAGCAGTGGATGATTGGCCGGAAGCTTCTCGGACACCGGACGGATCTGCCGGACGGGCCAAACTTGCATCATGGTCAGTTTCTCCTTGACTCCTTCAAAGTCAAGCTCCAAAACTACATCCTTTGGGGAAGAAAGTCCAGATGAGAAAGGCAAGGAATTACGGGCAGGAAGTGTTTGCCAAGGGTTCAAATCTCGACTTGGGCTCAACTCCTTAAGGAAGCTGACTTGCCTTGACGGATTCGAATTCTGTCCTTAGGACAGTGCTTTTCAACCTTGGCAAGTAGAAGTTATAATGTGGACTTCAACTGCCAGAATTCCAGGAGATGAAGTCCACTTATTTTCAGAGTCTGAGATCGCGTTCTCCCAAGTGGATGGGTGAAATCAACTTATAGAACATAGAATCATACAATTGGAAGGGACCTTGGAGGTCTTCTACTCCGGCCCCTTGTTCAAGCAGGACATTCCAGACAAATGGCTATCCAGGCTCTTCTTGAAAGCCTCCAGGGATGGAGCATCCACAATTTCTGGTGGCAAGCTGTTCCACTGGTTAATTGTCCTCGCTGTTTGGAAGTTTCTCCTGAATTCCAGGTTGCTTCTCTCTTTGATTAGTTTCCATCCATTGCTTCTTGTCCTGCCTTCAGGTGCTTTGGAGAATAATTTGACCCACCTCTTCAAGACCCACCTCTGGCAGCACCTCAAATACTGGAAGATCGCTACCATGTGCCCCCGGTCCTCCTTTTTACTAGAGTAGACGTACCCAATTCCTGCAACTGTTCATTGTATGTTTTAGCCTCCAGCTCCCTAATCCTCTTTGTTGCTCTTCTCTGCACTCTTTCCAGAATATCAGTATCTGTTTTGTATCATGGTAGCCAGAACTGGACATAGTATTCCAAGTGTGATCTGACCACTGTCGGAGTAGATTCATCAACGGGAATAGAGGTTAGTCACAAGGTCAGCCAATGAGAGCTGAGCTGAGGGCTGAGAGAATCTGGGCCTGGTTTGTCTCTCTTCTGGGCTCAGCTCTAATAGTGAAAGAAAAACTAACCTGCTTGCTGAACTAAAGTGAAATGGATGTCTGGTTCTGAGCTCCTGAGTTGCTGTTCTGAACCTGTAACATGTCTGCTTCTGTCTGAGTTTGCTCCGTGCTGGAGAAATTATCCAGGGTGGTGGCCTAGAGGTGGAGCTCTTGTTTTCACCATCAGGAGGCTGTGAGTTTGATCCTAGATAGAGGCTAATATTTGGAATAGGCTCTCCTGCTCAAGCAGAGGGTTGGACTAGATGACCTCCAGGGTCCCTTCCCACTCTGTTATATTCTAGGATAAATCTACAGCTGGCATTGTAAAATTTACTTTTATGCACTTATAAAGAAGTTAAATGAAGCATCGGTCTTTACTTTTCTGACACTGAATTTACACTGCAAAACTCTGAACAACCACTGCAGCATCAAAAGCGATCTTATCAGAGCCCTGTTTGCTGGCAATTCAGACCTCTTCCTCTGTGGAGGAAGGGTCTCCTGCTTGGGGGGGGGGGGGGTTGGACTAATTGACCTCCAAGGTCCCTTCCAATTCTGTTAATCTGTTCTCCTCCTGTTCTTTCCAGCTGGGGCTGAACGATCACTCTGCAGAGAGAGACCACTTACCGAAATGTTGTAGTTCCCAGCTGGGGCCACGTGGGTGACGGTGCCACGGCTTCGGGGGGGCACCATGATCAGATGCTTGATGAGAGAATTTTCATGAACCGCCCCATAAATGTCCCCTCCGGTTAAATGGCTCCCAACCTTAAAACGAAAAGGAATGCTGCTTTAAAAACCCTTTTGGTGCTCTGGAGCAGGGGTCTCCAACCATGGCCATTTTAAGACTGGTGGACTTCAACTCCCAGAATTCCTCAGCTAGCAAAGCAGGGGTTTCCAAACTTGAAGGCTTGTGGACTTCAACTCCCAGAATTCCTCAGGCAGTTTTGCTCTGGGAAACTCTGGGAGTTGAAGTCCACCAGTCTTAAAGGGGCCCAGGTTGGAGACCCCTGCTTTGCTCTACCGTCCAGAAGAAGACCCAACCAATCAGCTGGGAATTGGGAGGCGGAGAATCGATGGGGGCGGGGCCAGTGAGAGATGGCATTTGCCCGTATTGTAGTTCACCGCCGCCTTTGCAGATGGCAGAAGAATCGGACAGTGGGGAAGAATGGGGGACCAGTCTGGGAGTCTGGGGAGGACTCGGACAAGGGTCCTGCGTCTGATGCAGAGATGGGGCCAGGGCCATCTGGGAGTTCTGTGCTGACACTGGAGCCTCCAGAATCTGACATCAGCGAGGCAGAGGAACAAGGGGAGCCTGTTCCCAGTGCGTGCATGTGCAGAGCTGCCAGAAGGCAAGAGCAGCTAAGACAAAAGGGGCGACTCGGGAGTAAGGCTTGGAGGTGATTGGCCCCTCCCATAAAGTATAAAGGGAAGTGCAAAGTAGGAAAATCTTTGCAGGAAGCAATGTTGTTCGCTCTGGTCGGTTTGGAACCTGAAAACTCTGTGGTGAATTTATTCTCTGTTTGGTTTTGGAAAGACTAATTGGGATTTTAGTCGTTGGCAGCACTTCAAGTAAGATAAAGGTACGTTCTTATCAGACATCTCCCGAGGAATTTTGGCAGACGTCCCTGGGACTAATTATAACCGGTTTAAAACTCATTTGGGGCTGTGAATGAGGATAATCCATAGCCATTGAACTAAAATAAAAGGGGTTTGGATTTTATGTGTGTCTGTTGGTATCTCAGGAAGCCTTGGTCAGAACAGCAGGTTCTCCAAACTCTTCAAAATTACCACTACCGGTTTCTCCAGAACTGGCTGAATACCACCTCTGGATCTCAAATGACTCTTACCCGGATGTTGGAACTCGGCTTAAAGTCCCACTTCAGGTCTCGGGATAAAGCGGAGATGTTGATGCCCCGGGGAATGTAGATGCTCTTGGTAATCTCGGTGATGTCCTTCAGGGGGCGCTGGATCCCATCAAAGATGGAGCCCATGATCCCAGGCCCAAGAACCACGGAGAGCGGCTTCCCCGTTCGCAGCACAGGGTCCCCTACACAGACTCCCGCTACAGGGACGGCTCAGGAAAAAAAAGGGTGCACAGCAAGGACAAAAGAGAAGGAGGGTAGAGTCTCTGGTAGGGAAAGGAGACATTTTGGGGAGGGGAAGGCCACATTCTGGCTTGATCCTGGTTTAATCCTGGCTTAACCCATCTACGGAGATTGTCTTGTCAAGCAAGAGCAGAAAGCTGAGATGCATGAGGGTTTCCATTTTTCTTGAACTTTTGAATTATGTTTTGACAATTAGATTGATTTGGCTGCGATAGAAATGGTTTAAATTTGCTAGAAATTTAACGCCAAAAGGTTGTAACTTTTCCTGTGTTCTACTTGTGCTGAAAAAAAAATCACAAGTCAGAACTTGGTTTTCTTTTCTTTGCATCTTTGGTTATCCCCCATCTTTCTTGACCTCTGTTCCTCTTTCATTTTTTTAAATTTTTTTTAAAATAAACTTTATTAAACATTAAAAGATATATCACAGAGTACAAAACATTTAGTTAAAAATGAAACCAAAGAGAAAACATAACCAATAAACATAAAACATATATATTTCTAATTACTTAGACAGTGCGTTCTTATCAAACAATCTTCTAATACTTATTTCATGCATCTGGTTAATACTCCTATTATAACCTCTTTATATTTTCCCTTCCTTATCTATTTACTCACTGGTTTCTATCTTCTATCCAATTATACCAGTTTTCCCAAGCTGTATATTTTGAGTCTTCCTTTTCTTTTAATTTTTGTGTAAGTTTATCCATTTCAGCGCAATCGTAGACCTTCTGGATTATCAAATTATCTGTTGGCATCTGATCAACTGGATTTCCTTCTGGCTCCTGGCCGGCATGTCATAAAATGAACTCTTGAAAACCTCACCTATAATTCTACCCACTGCATGAAGGGGGGGATCCCAGAAATGAAGAGTTAACAACATTGGACAAGGAAAACGAGACTTCCCCCAGAAGGATACAGGTCTCCTCGTACACTTGGATGGTGGCCAGATCTCCATCCAGCCGGATTATCTCACCTACCAACTCAAAATGGCCAACACGGACCAGCTCATACATCGCTGCACCCGCCATCTTGCAGGCAATCACCACTGTTGGGAAATTTGTTTTTTCAAAAAAGGTATTTTAGCAGAGAAAATAAAATGCTTGAATAAGCTGCAGAAGAGAAAATAGTCTATTGGAGACAGGATAAGCTTACCAGTGTTTCTTCAAGTGGCCATGGTTGAGAAACACAGACTTTAGCCAGCATCAAAATAGGAATTATCTACATTTCAATTTCAGCCTCCTTCCTTCATCAGGCTGACTTCTGAACAACCCAGCAATAAATTAGCAGTCTCTTAGCAATACTACCCCAACCATGCTTGAGAAGTTGTGCCCAAGTTTTTATTTTAAGCAGGTTAAAGGTCCAAGGTAGTATGGTGACATCCTTAATTTTATTTTATTTTTAAAAATACATAAAGAATCTCAGCTATTCTCCGACATTCTCAGACAAATCATAAAAATATGGATTTCTGTAATAGAGTTGTCAAACTCACTGCCCTACCTGATTCAGTGGTCTCAGCTATAAATTTTCACAGTTTCAGTCACAAATCGTCTTCCATGAACCTTACATCATACTTAAGGGGTCAGTAGAGGGGGTGTGCATAAGTGCACCAATGTGCCTACCATCCCTGTCATTGTATTTTTATTCTCTTACTAGCTCGATGCCCATGCTTCGCTATGAAACTATGTGGTCTGGCTTAGTTTTTTTGGTGGAAAAGAAAATTCTGCCTCTGCCTACCAGCATCCATTGGTGTTCATCTGGCTAGCATCCTATCAGCGTGTGAGAGAGTTGGGGGCTGTTTGGAAACTGACTCGTATTTGCTATGTGAGCAAGAAGGAGACAGCAAGGAGCCTGGGCGTGGCTTAGCTCAACTGTTCTGTACTAAAGCTGCTTGGTGCTGTGAAACTGAAACTGAAACTCCTCTCCTCTGATTGTATTTTGCATTTGGAGCAGATTTCTTTTCAGGTGGGGAGGGGGAGTAGAACTCTTTAGCATCAGAGCATGTTAATAATAGTAATATACTATTATTATAATACTCTAAATGCTCTGATGGCCATTTAGAAAAATCCTTTCTTAGTGAGCACCTAGAAGCCAAGAGGAACCTATGTGCCAAATTTCAAGTTTTTGTCTTTATGGTTCTGGAGATGTTGTGATGATGTGTGAGTTGTATTTTGCTTATATATTTATATATATATATATATATATAGAGAGAGAGAGAGAGATTCTTGTTCTCATTTTTGTTTGACAAATTCCAATAAATAAATAAACATTCATGCAAAGAGCATTATCCTTCTTATATGGAATCTTTGTTTATCCTCCCTGAAGTGTCTGTTAGATTTATATCTCATCTCAATTTCTCCAAAACCTTCTTAATATAGTATTCTTATATATAGTTTTTTGGATTATAGATTTTTAAACTGAAGGTAGGCAGCCCAGCACCCAAACTGACAGGGAGACTCAAAGGCCACTAGGTGGCACTAAAATTAAGAAAAGTTCTATTTAATGGCCAATTCTTACCCAGTCTCTACATTAAATTTGCACTCTTTGGGGTTTAGAAATACTAGTAAAACCTGTAGGAGGGAAGCAGCCTAACAACACACAAAATCACACCCAAAATTGACTGCATCTGCTTGCATCAAAGATGTTGAGACTTTAGGAAAAGTGGAAAGAAGAGCAAGTAAGGTGGTTAAAGACCTGGAGAGCAAAACATATTAAGAGACCTTGGAGGTCATCTAATCCAACCCCCTCCCCAAAGCAGGAGACCCTACATCATTTCTGACAAATGGCAGTCCAATCTCTTCTTGAAAGTCTCGAGTGATGAAGCTCCCACAACTTCTGAGGGCAACTTCTGTTCCGTTGGTTGATTGTTCTCCCTGTCAGGAAATTCCTCCTTATTTCCAGGTTGAATTTCTACTCCTTGTTCAGTTTCCATCCATTATTCCTTGTCTGGCTTTCAGGTGCCTTGGAGAATAGCTTGACCCCCCCTCCTCCTCTCTGGGGCAGCCCCTCAAATATTGGAAGGCTGCTCTCCTGCCTCCCCTGGTCTTCCTCTTCCCTAGACTAGCCAGGCCCAGTTCCTGCAACTGTTCATTTTATGTTTGAGCCTCCAGTCGCCTCATCATCCTGGTTGCTCTTCTCTGCACTCTTTCTAGAGTCTCAATCTCTTTGTTTATAGCGTGGTAACCAAAACTGGATGCAGTACTCTAGGTGTGGTCTTACTAAGGGTTTACACAGTGATTGATTTACACACTTCCCTTGATTTGTATCCCTCTTCTCTGTGACAGCCCCTCAAGCACCGGAAAACAGCTATCCTGTCACCCCAAGTCCTATTCATTCCTCATTCTCATTCCCCATTTTCCCTCTAAAGGTAGTTAAAAGGGGTACTTTAGCTTCTTCGGTTCTCAGCCAACCTACCAGGCCCAGAGACGCCATGGACAAACCCCAATTCACTCTCCTTTTCCGCATCCCCGATCTTGGGAAGCTCGGAGAAATCCATCGCTCCCGTAGGTCAGTTAAGGCAGCCGGATCCCACTTCTATGGCTACTGCAAACTCTGTATCAGAGAGGGAGAAAAACCCAGCAGACATAAAACAAAGCAATAAAAACAGGACTTTAAAAGGAAAAAAAAAAACCCCTTCTCATTCTTCTTTCAGTGAAGGGAGCAACCCCCCTGAAGGACTCCTAGTTTGTGATTTGGAGGGCCAAGTTTTGAAGCTTCTGAGCCTCAGAAGGTGAGGAAACTCAGAGGCTTTCTAGTCCAACCCTTTGCTCAAGGCAGGAGAACTTATACCATTCCATCAAATGGTTGTCTGGTAAAGTTTTGAAAATATCCAACAAGGGAGCACTCACAACTTCTGGAGGTTTAATTCACTGATTAATTGTTCTTACAGATTAACAAACTTGGAAGGGACCTTGTAGGTCATCTAGTCCAACCCCCCCTCCCCCCCCAAGCAGGAGACCCTACATCATTTCTGACAAATAGCAATCCAGTCTCTTCTTGAAAGCCTAACTGTCAGGAAGTTTCTCTTAGTTCCAGGTTGCTTCTCTCCTTGATTAGTTTCCATCTGTTGTTTCTTGTCTTGCTTTCCGGTGCTTTGGAGAATAATTTGTCCCCGTCTTCTTTGTGACAAATATTGGAATACTGCTATCATGTCACCCCTGGTCCCTCTTTTCACTAAAATAGACATACTAGATTCCCGCAACCACTCTTCATATGTTTGAGCCTCCAGTCCCCTCATCATCTTTGTTGCTCTTCTCTGCACTCTTTCCAGGGGTCTCCACATCGTTTTTATATGGTGGGGACCAAACTGGACAGAGTACATCATCCTGAGTCTAGTTGTGAGTGCATAAAAAATGGAATTATACAGAATAATGCCCATTAAAGTTTGCTTTTCTTCCAGCCCAGCTTTGCCTTCTTAAGTCAAGGTCATCTTACCATTGGGAAGGTGGAATTTTTTCTAGGACTTGGTACCACCACTCGGTGTATGCTTCCCTTTCTTCCAGCGGGCAAGTAGAATGTCTTCAACAGGAACAGAGGGGTTCTGATGGAAGAGTAAACTTGGAGTAAGGGACTTGCCAATCCCTCCAAGCCAGTTCTGACCTGAGCAGGCACCCCAGGATCTGGAAGGGGCTGGAGGGCACTGGAAGAGATAGAGACACAGCCAAGCTTTCTGGGCAACAGAAAACCACTCCCTCTGTCTGTGTGTGTGTGTGTGTAGCGTCAACAAACTGGCCTCCTATGACATACTTCACCGCAGCAGAAACCCTGACCTTCAAATCCTCCTCTTTAAGGAGCTTTTCCCTACACCTGTTTGTGAAAGAAAACTAACATTCCTGCATGCAGGTATTTCAAGCAAGGGAGAGGTTTGGTTAATTAAGCAGAATGCAGAATAAAAGAGTTGAAAGGGACTTTGGAGGTGGTTTCTTCCCCAAACCCCCAAAACTTTAACCTTAGACTGTCTACTATTGACCTCACCCCTTTCCTAAGAGGCCTGCATAAGCGCACCAACGTGCCTACGGTCCCTGTCCTATTGTTTCTTTTATTTATTTCTTTTATTCTTCTCATATGTATCCATGCATTCATAACTTTTTTTTTACTTATATCTATTATCTTGTAAGCAATTGACAAAAATAAATAAAAAATAAAAATAGTCTAACCCTCATGTAGAGCAGTAGAATTCTAGACCCTTCCAGACAAACGGCTGTCCAATCTCTTCCTCCCAGCTTGCTGGACCCAGTAAAAAAATTAATTTATTTTGGGGCTCACACAAGATCCTGCACCTTAATCTAATAACCAACTGGATTGCCAAGACACAATGTACATACCAGAATCTGATCAAGGTTAATCCTGCTAATCTTCAAAAGCTAATATTTCATTTTTTTTCCAGTTTCAAAGAAAAAGTCCAAGTGCAAACAAAACTGGAGAGATTCTTCTCTTTAAGATTAGAATGATTTTGTTGTTATAGAAATCCCTGGAGGTTTTCAAAAATAGACTGGACCACCATTTGACCAGGTTTGTATGAGATCCCCTGCCTTGGGAAGGTTCCTTCCACTGATTCAGTGAATCTAAATGGCTTGAAATGTTTAGAAATGTAGAGCAAAAGGTTTAGGCTGTCATTCTTTTCTTATTCTACTGCACTGAAAAAAATCAGAAGCCAGTATTTTGTTTTCATTCTTTTTATCACTCTGCACTTTTCTTTCTCTCATTTAATTTGCTGAAGTTCTGTTTGCATTTGTATTTTATTCTACAACACACTTCAATAAAACATGTGGGGGGAGGAATGATTTTAGCCAGAAGCAGCTTTTTCTGGTATTGTAAGGCAGGAGGGGGTCACGTTTGGCAGAGATTGTCTGTTCAAGGTGACTCTTAAATCTCCACTGTTTATGGAGACTGTATTAGAGCAAACAAATCCAGTTTTTTTCTTACTTACGAACGGTATATTATTATTATTATTATTATTTTGTGATTCAGCTGGCATGAAGCTATTTTAGCCACGGGCTGAAAGAAAAAAGCTGGTTTCTGAGCCTTGGGTGGCTTTGCATATTTGTGCATTTGCCTATTTTGTAAAAGCATGGAAAAATAATAAATGAGGAGCAGATGATTAGGATACAAACCAGAGGGAGAAATGAGATCCTCGCTTTGCAACGACTCAGTATTTTATTGGCATATCACACTCTAGAAGAGACAAGGAGAGGAAGTTTTAATATTTTGCATTCTGACACATTTATGATTTGTTTAATGTAAATCTACCAAGAGGATCACAGTCAACAGATTTCCCACTTCTGCTTTACTTTCAGTGTTTCAAAGCTTGGCAACTCTAAGGTGGGTAGACTTCAGCTTCCAGAATTCCCCTGGCAACATGATTTAATTGTATGGATTTCAATTCCCAGAATTCCCCACTCAGCATGATTTAATTGTATGGATTTCAATTCCCAGAATTCCCCACTCAGCACGATTTAATTGTATATATCAACTCCCAGAATTCCCCACTCAGCATGATTTAATTGTATGGACTTCAGCTCCCATACTCAGCATGATTTAATTGTGTGCATTTCAACTCCCAGAATCCCCCAGTTCAGCATGATTTAATTGCATGGATTTCAATTCCCAGAATTCCCCACTCAGCATGATTTAATTGTATTGATGTCAACTCCCAGGATTCCCCAGTCAACATGCTTTTAAGATGGGTGGATTTCAGCTCCCAGAATTCTGGGAGTTGAAGTCCGCCCATCTTAAAGCTGCTGAAGCTAAAAAACACTGCTGTCATTTGTGTCTCAAAGCAAAAATATGAGAGCGGGAAAAACCTCCCCACATGCTCAGAGACACAGAACCAGTACCCCTCTCTGCTCCTGCACACCCACAACTGGAATACCAACACATTTTACATGGAGGCTCCCTAACCACACTGAGCAGGGACTGTTTTCCATGGGGGGAAAAAAAGAGAGAAGGGCTCAAAATAAATCCTTAGCATTTCCAGGGGAAAAAAATAAATGAAAACAAAAACAAAGAGGCCTCCAAAAACAGGGCCTACTGTCTTGGGAGGCCTCCAGTCTGGAAAGCCACTCTGCATATGCCCAGAGTCTCCCAGATCATTGAGAGATGGGGTGCTCCTCATCCCACTCCATCAGCTTGTCTCCCTGCATGGCTATTTTCGCCAGTGATCTACAGTGGCATTAAAGCAGTTGTGCCCCTCGTACTGCAAAGCCCATGCTCCACAGCCCTTGTGCCTGGGAGGGGAGTGGGTCTGAGGTCCACCACACCCCCTAAAAGCAAAGATTTGGGGGCATAACGTGGCCCTCCTCCCAATCATTGCAGCCTGCCCCACCCAGCCCGGGGCCTCCATTGCCTGCCTTGTCTGGGCTGGGCTGCGGTTGCCTAGCAACCAAGCTCTGCATCACTGCAGGGAGGGATCTCAATGGCAAGGTAGGCCTTCGGGCAGCTTGCAAAGGTGGCCAAGCTGCCAGACCCACGTACACACTTCCAGGGACGCCTCTTCCTGCATGGGGGGGGGAGGGGGTGGCGGCACGGGGATGGGTGGGAAGCAAGCGTGCATGCACATGGGGCCTTGGCACACTTCTCCCAGCCCATGTGGGCACCACTTTGCCCTGAGCAAGAATTTATTTTTGCAGGGGTTTTTCCTCCCTCTTATATCCGAAGCAACATTTTTCTATAGAGGATGGCTGCTTCCCCCCCCCCCCCCCTTTATTTTTAGCTAGAAAACATGATTGTTGCAATCAATAGATTAGATTTTTTTCCTGGCAATATTCCCAATGCATAGCAATGGCTTTATTTTGGCTTGCCAGGTCTGCAAATTAGCTATTGCATCCCTCCAACCCACTTCATCCCTTGTGTTAATTAAGCTATCATGTGTTAAAATTACGTTGCCTGGTTTAGTATGGATATGATGACTCTATTTTGGGGGGTGGGGTGGAAATAAAGCACTGATTTGAGGCGGGGGGAAGGAGCAAATCTGAAAGAGGATAGGATTAAATATATACATATATTGTGGATGTTTACAGATGGGTTTGCAAAGGAAAATTCCGGAGTGAGAAAACTTTTTGTATTTTCATCTTTTTTTTTTATTCTTTGAAATTGAATACAATCTTAAAGAAAAGAAAAACTACAGAAAGGCGAATTTGAATAAAAATATATGAAATTGAACAGAGCAGGGGAATTTATTTTAAAAAGAGGAAACGGTTTCTTATTTTTCACATGAAGGTAAAAGGTTGTAAAAAATGTGAAATTTTACAATGTAAAATTTATATTGTGAAAGATCGTGTATTGTTCAGTATCTGCACGGTAAAAATTGAATGAGCAAAAAAAGGGAACCAAAAGTTCATTTTTGAAAAAGAAATCAACATAAAGAATAACTTTGTGAAAGAAAAGACTGTCCTTTATAACAAAAGATATCTGGTCACCCTAACCAGGATGTGAGAATCCAGCCAATTACAGTTTAGTCCACAAACCATGGCTTAAAACAAGATGTGGATCTCTTTCATTAGAATTTGTGAGACATTCTCTTGCCATAGTAATCAACCATACTTTAGCTGTTTATTCAGGGTTACAAACATTTCGATGTGAATGTTTCCCGCCAGGCTTGGGCAAGGGGTGGACTAGAAGACCTCCAAGGTCTCTTCCAACTCTATTATTATATTATCCCAAAGCTTGCTACTTGTAAGGCTCAGACTCTCTCCCCTTCAGACGATAAGAATGGACTTTTGAAAACTGGGTATTTCAAAAGGAATTCTTTATTGAAAAGGAAAAAGATCCAGGTGATGTTCAAAGCAGGGTCTGATATCCCTCCAGGCATGCAGTTTAGATAAAAGGAATTAGAACCTTCACCCCACCCCGATTAGTTTGGTGTGGATTTCATCAGTACAAAGAAGCAACATGTTAATTTCCCCCTCCCTGCCTTTATTTTTTCTGGGAATGTAGTTGAGAAAAGTTTCCCAGGATTGCTATCTCTCCAAGAGGTGACAAGTTTCCAGGCCTCTGGGCTCCAGTCCCCCAGTTGTATATCGTGTGCAAATTATACAGTTTCAATACAAGAATTAGGATAATACAGGTTACATCAAAAAGGATTAGTTGTATCACCTTCTTCTTCCATTGAAGAATGGCAGATACAGGGATCTGACACTGCCCTTCTAATGGAAGTTTGCTGTTGTGCTCCAATATGGTGGCACCCATTTTCTTTCTTTCTTTCTTTCTTTCTTTCTTTCTTTCTTTCTTTCTTTCTTTCTTTCTTTCTTTCTTTCTTTCTTTCTTTTCTCTCTCTCTCTCTCTCTCTTTCTTTCTTTCTTTTTCTTTCTTCTTTCTTTCCTTCCTTCCTTAATTAATTTTATGTAGTATTAACATTAAAAGCATTGAACATGGTGGTCTTCTTTGACATACATTTCTGTCAGTACATTTTACATTTAGAAAAATAAACAATGTACAATTATGTACAATTATATACATTTGTTTACCTATATACATTTAATCTTTGTAGTTTTTTAAAATATTTCTTATTATTCCTCAATTATAAGGTCCTTCACCTCTTCCCTATTTCACCTTAGGTTCTTATTTCAATTTTATGAACCTCCAGAAGTAAAATTTATTCCATATTTTGCGGTATTCTGATTCATCTTGGATCTTCAATTCTAATATCAACCTATCCATTTCGGTGCATTGTAATATCAGTCATAACACCCTCATTAGGAATTTCACTTGCTTTCCAATTTTTGGGCGAATATCATTCTTGCTGCCGTGGTTACATGTATAATTAAATAGGTATCAGCTTTGCTAAATTTCTCTTCCATCATTCCCAGTAAGAATAATCTCTGGTTTGTAACAGATTTTTAGCCTCATCATTCCCTCTAACCATGCCCAAATTTTGTACCAGAATTCCTGAGTGACACCCATTTTCTTTTATTTTCTTTTTTAAATGTTGTATTGAACAAAAACATTTAAAACAATGATCATGGTGAAATTGTCCTGACAAACCTATTTGTCATATGTATCTATGGTGGATAGTATATAATACAAATTTACATGATAAAAATATTTATACATTACAACAATTTTCCATATTTCTAATCTACTACCTTAACATCCTTATCTTATTTTAATTTTAATTCCTTCCTTTCTCCGCACCACTGGTAAAAATTTGTCTCATATTTTATAGTATTCGGTCTCGTCCTTATTTTTTTTATTTCCAATGTTATTTTATTCATTCTGGCGCATGTCCATCTCTTTTAAGTTTATCTCGGTTTCGTCAGGAATTTCCTTAACTTTCCACTTTTGAGCATAAACTAATCTTGCTGCTATGATCACGTGTATTAGTTCCAGTGGTGGGATTCCAATTTTTTTACTACTGGTTATGTATGCGTGACTTGATGGGCATGGCAGGCTTCCGGATACTGTAAAATTTACAGGATACTGTAAAATTCCCATTCTCTCCCCACCCCATTACTCTGCTTTTCAGCTCCATTCTCCTGTGCAGGGCTACAACAGGGTTGCCAGATCTCAGTTTGGCTCTGTAGCCAAACTCAAGTCAAAATACGGCCAAATTATATTTTGCTCATGGTGACGCGCATGCGCGAGGGAAGGAGAGCTTGAGATGGGTGGGGAAGCCGAGAGGCGTGGTGTTGGAACGAGTATGGGTGTGGTGTTGATGGAGGAGGAGTCGCCCCTGCTCGGGTCACAGGCGGGAAGGGGGCATGGCCAGGCACCAAGGTCCCGAAGGGGTGTGTGGCGGGAGTTGAGAGGAAGTGGGTGTGTCGGAGAACTGAGAGGATGCGCTTGTCCTCCTTTTGCTCATGCGCGAGGGAAGGAGAGCGGCTGGGTTGACATCTGGCCGATTTCACGGCCAAGCAACTTTCGTACGGCCAAATTTCCATCATTTTTTCACGGCCAAGCAGATAGAAATACGGCCAGATTTCTCGAATTTGGGCGGAAAAACAGCCAGATGGCAACTCTGGGCTACAAAAGAAGAGCCAGCTGATCAGCTGGGATTCGGGAGGCAGAGAATAGATGGGGTTGGCGGGGTCAGTCAGAGGTGGTATTTGCCACGTATTCTCCAAACTACTCAAAATTTCCACTACCCATTTCTTCTAACCAACTTTGAATTTTGTGCCAGAATTCCTGGGCTTTCCTGAGTGACGCCCATTTTCCATCTCATCCTCTCCAGACTTCATCTGGCCTAGTCCCAAATCCCTTGAAGAAGACCGAAATGTCCTCCTCAGGTGGAAGTCGCTGGGAATGGGAGCCGGTGGTCCGCAGTGACCTCTCGGCTCGGGGCTTCCATTCCTGCAACGTGGTGCAAGGAAAGCTCCTGCTCTTTGGGGGCCTGAAAACCCAGGACACTCAGGAGCCGCCCCTGGGAGACGTGGTGGCCTTCGACCCAGCCGCCCAGGCAGTGCGCCTGCTGGCTCCGGAACATGGCTACCGCCGCAGTCACCACGAGGCGGTGGTGCTGGGCGACCGCTGGCTGTGTGTGGTGGGTGGGTGGGATGGATCCCGCAGGGTCTCCGACGTCTGCAGTTTCGATGTGGAGCAGAAGCAGTGGGAAGGCTGGTCAGCCAGGACATCCGAGACCCCCATGGGGCTAAGCAGCCATACTTGCACCAAGCTGACGGAGCATGAGTTGCTTGTGGTGGGCCGGGAAGGCGGCCTGCGCACCCAGCGGCGTTATGCCAGCATCTTCACATTGCACCTGCAGCTGAGGAGCAAGACCTACTGGTAAGGTCCCACTCAGTGCCTGTCATGGCCAATGGAGATGAGGGCTCGGTTCATCTACGACGGGGGTGTCAAACTTGATTTCCTGGAGGGCCGCATCAGGGTTATGCTTGACCTCGGGGGTAGGGGGTAGGTGGCCAGCTCAATGTCACTCATGTTGGGGGCACCTGCAGTGGCCAAGTTCTAAGGCAGGACTTCCCTCAGACCAGGGGTCTCGAACCTTAGCAACTTTTAAGACTTGTGGACTTCAACTCCCAGAATTCCTCAGCCAGCTTTGCTGGCTGAGGAATTCTGGGAGTTGAAGTCCACAAATCTTAAAGCGGCCATGGTTGGAGACCTCTGTGCTAGAGTATCATGATTAACAAACCACCATGTCAATGTTTCCCTAACATGCTTAAACCAAATGTTGTTCAAGATTCTTTTTCAAAAGGCAGTTGGACTTTGTTTTTCCTTGAAAACGTTCCGCTCCTCATCCAAGAAGCTTCTTCGGTTCTTTTTCAGCTTCACTTCAAAACTGAAGAAGCTTCTTGGATGAGGAGCAAAACATCTTCCAAGGAAAAGCCAAGGAAGTCCAGTTGCCTTTTGAAAAAGCACCTTTGGGACAACCAGGACCTGTGGGGATTTCCACGGGCGTGGTAAACCAAAGCAAGCCACTGCATACAATGCACTTGGAAAGACATTGTGCATTTTGATTGAGCACAAGCTAAGGGGATCAGTAGATAAGGAACACAAAATGCGAATGCGATTATGTCATTGTAGATGATACGTTCGCATTTTGCATTGTTTAAAGGGCACTTATGTTTGTGTCAAAGCTTATTCTTAGCAGAACCAAAAATGGTATTTTAAAAGCAGGCAGAAGAACCTGATCCACTGAAAATCAAAATCTTTGCCTTCTCCTTCTCCCTCTCCTCCTTCCTTCTCTTCCTCCTTCTTCTCCCTGTTCTTTCTCCTCCTCCTCCTCCTCTTCCTCCTTCTTCTCTTCCTCTTTCTCCTTCTCCTCCTTCCTTCTCTTCCTTCTTCTTCTCCCTATTCTTTCTCTTCCTCCTCCTCCTCCTCCTCCTCCTCCTCCTCCTCCTCCTCCTCCTCCTCCTCCTCCTCCTCCTCCCCTTCCTTCCTTCCTTCCTTCCTTCCTTTCTCTTCCTCCAAGGTACAAAGAAAAGGAATCACGGACAGCTTCCAGAGCTGGCCACTCTGCCATGCTGCTACAGGATTATGGCCCACTCGGAAAGAGCACCGGCTATAAACTCTTGGTCTTTGGAGGGCGCGATTCTGCAGAGTGCGATGTGGCCGGACATTGGGACAAAGGAAAGCTCCATGTGAGTCAGATGCCAGTTTGTGGACTACGGTATATTAAGTCTATTGTTATCGCTCTATGCCCCCCACTAAAAATCTTGCTAATAAGGAGGAAATCCATAGGGTTCCTCCATAATTCACGAGAGATCAAGGATGGTCAGCAATATTTTTAGCATGTTAACCCAGGCTCTAAGGGCAGTGTTTCTCAACCTTGGCGCTTGAAAATGGACTCCAATTCCAAGGATTCCCCAGGCAGCAGGGCTCACAGCTGCATGTATGCATAATAAGGTTAAATTGGTTCAAGGGAAGTCAATCAAAAGGGGCAGCATTCTTTCTTTTTGTAAAATTTTTTATTGGTTTTTAAAACAAACATAAACAAACAAAGCATAAAAACATCAAGTCATCTTCCATATGTGTTCATACAGTGTGTTGGTTGGTTTACAAATTGTTTTGTGCTTCCATTTCATAATCTTCAAATATAATTCCATTGTATATAAACTTGTATTTTCAATCAAATATTAAATACATTAATATCATTATTAATCAATCATTTGACTATACTTTTATTCATTCATGTTTTACAAAATGATCATATTTTACTTAATTTGTTTTATGTCAATTCATATTATCATCCCAGATCTATCCTAGAATCATTTTGTAGACATAATAAGAAAAGAATACATCTTTATATTTTTATTATTTTTTAAAAGTCTACATATTTCATTACTATATTTTATTGACTAACCATTGATAGAATAGTTCCCAAATTTTATAAAATGGTTTATCATCTTGTTCTCTAATTTCAAATGTCAATCTACTCATTTCAGCACATTCCAATATTTTCTTAATGATTTCCTTCTGTGATGGTGTTTTCTCATTTTTCCAGTTTTTAGCAAATACAATCCTAGCCGCTGTTAATACATTTACAATCAGGTATTTCAAGTCTTTACTATATATTTCAGGTAAAATTCCCAATAAAAATATCTCTGGTTTCAAATCTATATGTTTTTTTGTCATTTTTTCCAACCACGTGTGGATTTTAGTCCAGTATTTTTTAGCATCCGCACAAATCCACCAGATATGGTAATATGAGCCAGGTGTCTGATGACATTTCCAACATTTTTCAGATTTATTCTTGAACATTCTTGCTATTCTTGTCGGGAAAAAGCGCCACAAACATCTAATACAAATTTTCTTTATATGCTGTTGACATTGTCATTTTATAATTTTGAGACCACGATTTTTGCCATTTCTCTAGATCAATCCCATATCCAAAATTCTTCCCCCAAGCAATCATAGTTTCTTTAACTTGTTCTTCTTCTAGTTTAATTTCTAATAAATATCCATACAATGTTTTAATCATCTTTTCATCAGTACCTGTCAAAATCTTATCTAAGTCAGTTTATCATAGAAACCTTCTATTTTAGAATCTTTATCATACCTTGAATGTATTTGCGCATATGAAAACCGATTTATCTTTATACCTTGTTCCTCTAGTTTTTGAATAGATTTAAGTTCACCCTTTTCATTCAATATTTCACCATATCTAACTGTTTGTTCCTTTTTGTATGTTATAGCATAAGAAAATGCTTCAGTAGTCGATAGCCAGACTGGAATTTTCAAATAACATTGTCTTTTAATCTTCTCCCAGTTTAACCACAGAGACTCCCGTATAAAATGTCTTCTAAAATACCCCTGTGTTTTAGTTCCTTTGTACCATAAAAAAGCATGGCACCCCAACAACAGATCATGTCCTTCTAATGTCAACAATCTAGTATTTCTTAATGTTATCCATTCCTTAACCCACATCAAATTTGTAGCTTGGTAATACAACTCCCAATTAGGCAAACCAAATCCTCCTCTTATTCTAGCATCTTGCAAAAGTTTTAACTTTATTCTCGCTTTCTTACCTTGCCATATATATTTCAACACAATTTTATTTAAATCTTCAAAGTAGTCTTTCCCAAGCCTAATTGGAATTGTTTGGAACAAATATAAAATTCTGGGTAATATATTCATCTTGATTGTTGATATTCTCCCTATTAATGACAGGTGTACATTTTCCCATTTCTCCAGATCTAGCGCTATCTTAAAAGGGGCAGCATTCTTAAGGTCAGGCCAAGCCAAGCCAAACCGTCTCTGCCTTTCCTCCCACAGGTAGAGTCCACCCAGGCCTCGGAGCTGACGGAGCAGCTCTCTCGCTTGGTGAGCACTGAAAAGGGGTCCCAGCAGGGCCCCAAAGGCCTACGGCACCATTCCTGCACGGTGGTTGCGCCCTTTGCGGTCATCTTTGGGGGAGAGACCCTGGCAAGGGGCCGAGATGCCATCTGCAACGATCTTTACATCTACGACGCCAGTAAGAGTTCTTCAAAAATCTGCTCTCTTCCTCCATCCCGGAGGCTTCCAAACTTTATAAGCTTGAGGACTTCAATGCTGGCTGGCAGTGAAAGTCCACAAGTCTTAAAAGTGGTCCAGTTTGGAAAAACTTGTGGGATTGACACAGGGGTGGGATTCAAATTTTGTAGCAACCAGTTCTGTGGGTGTGGCCATGTGATTGGCTGGGAGTGGCTTCTTCTTTTGCAGCAGCAGCTGCCCCCCCCCCCATTTTTGGACCTTCTGGGCCTCAGGAGAGCCTCCAGGGGAGGGGCGTTTATGCTCCCAGAAGGCTTCCCTGGGGCCTCAGGGGAACCTGAGGTTCAAAAGAGCTCACTTCAACTTAGGAAATTGCAATTAGCAGCCTGGCCATCCGAGATTGGAACCTGCATTTGCCAAGTGGTCCTCGGCTTAGGATAAATGCACAATAGTTGCCAAGTGCGTGACATGCAATTGTCATGCCCCTGTTGGAATCTGACTCAGAGGGGGAAGCTGAAGCAGCTGACAGGGAGTGGGAGTGTAGTTTCCTTGGCTGTGGAGGAAACTGGGGAAGGGCAAAGTCCGGCTGGGCAGAGCAGGAGAGAGGTAGAGCAAAGGAGAGGGAGTTTGGAGGAAGACTCAGGCCAGCACCCCGCTCTTCATCCTAGGGCACGCAGGGAAGAACAGAGAAGGGAGCAACACGAGTTGCATGGCTTACGGGGAAGGAAAGGGCCTTGATTCCCTTCATTAGCTGCAGTTGGAAACAGAGTGTTTAAAAAGGGAGTTTGCGCATAGTAAGTTGTTGGGAGCAAACATGAATTTATCTTGTATTGTTGTGGCTTATCTGTGTTTTTGGCATCTTAGTTTACTTTATTGTCATTGCACCTCGTACAATGAAATCAAACAGCATCTTCCCAACTGTGTGAGTTTCACTGTGCTTTCAAGTCTGAAATTCCTTCTCCTGCCCTGTCAAGCTAATTACTTCAGCTTGATTTGTTTGGATTTTTAGTTACAGTTTGTGTGTACCTTGTTTTGGACTGAATTTTCTACAGTTAAAGGCTGTTCCTGGGAGAGTTTTTCTCCAGCCAAAGGTAACTTGGACATTGCAGGCAAATTTGGAGATAATAAAGGGACTCTTCTTGCTTATTTGACTGTGTTGCCTTTGTGCCACGCCCTTTTGGGTCTTTCACAGCAGTCATGTCAGTGAGGGCAACGCTGCAACAACTGCTAAGTGTGAAGGCTGGCCCGGGCTGTTGTAATTTTGAACAATTGCTAAGCAAATGGTGGTTACATCGAGGATTTAGGAGAATTTGTTTCATTTTTGCAGGGGCGTCGCCAGCCAACTGGTTCCACTTCCCTTCTTCAACCCACGCGCAGAAGAGATGCGGCCACCGAACGTGCCTCTGGAATGACAAGCTGTACCTGGTGGGTGGGTTTGGCGCCGATGGGAAGACCCCTTGCCCAGAGATCTGCAGTTTAAGGATCTTGCCATGAAATTCGAGGGTCTTTGCTCGCCAGAGGGGACTGCCAAATGCTTCTTCCACCACCTCTGGAAAAAGTTTCTTTTTGGCTGTGGAGAGTCGGCCCACTTAGATGGAGTAAATGCACCCAAGCATGTCAGAAAGACGCCAGCTCTTGAGGCACAGAAACAAACAATCCGACGTATACTGAAAATGCCAGCAAGAAGTCACCTCCTTAAATCTGAGATGTGTTCCCTGTTTATGAATAAAAGTTTTGCCCAGTTTTCAAATAAATGTTGACTTTCTCCGTTGTTGCAACCTTTCCCAGAAGAAGTCTGATTTTGATCTGATAGCTAGCTGGAGAATTCTGGGGGTTGGAGTCCACAAGTCTTAAAGTTGCCAAGTTTGGGGACCTCTGGTTTAAAACAAAATCTTTTTTTAAAAAAGTAGAACGAGGGTGAAGGTTCCTTCTCCATGCTTGTATGTTGGATTCTGAACGTTTCATTACCAGGCGAGGTAACATCTTCAGCAGAAGACGTCGTTACCTTGCCTGGTAAAGAAACGCTCAGAAACCACCAAGCTCAGAGAATGAACCTTCACCTTGATCCTACACCCAAGCTATAGATATTCGCCACTATTGCAAAAAGTGGAATCTTCAACTTGTTTATTAACAATTCTGGTCCCATTAAAGGAGGGGTCTTCAAACTTGGCAACTTTAAGACTTGTGGACTTCAACTTCCAGAATTCCTCCTCCTCCAGTCATGTTAGCTCAGGAATTCTGGGAGTTGAAGTCCACAAGTCTTAAAGTTGCCAAGTTTGAAGACCTATCATGCCCATCAAGAGTCTGAATCCGAGCAGCTGACAGGGAGTAGGAGTGTGGCTCCATTGGCTGTGGAGGAGGCTGGGGAAGGGCAAAGTCCAGCTGGGCAGAGCAGGAAAGAGATAGAACAAGGGAGAGGGAGTTCAGAGGAAGTACCAGGCCCACCCCCTCTTCATCCTAGGGCATGCAGGGAGGAATGGAGAAGGGAGCAATGTGGGTTGTGTCTTACAGGGGAGGAAAGGGCCCTGATTCCCTTCATTAGCCACAGCTGGGAAAAGATTTGATGAGAGGCAGGCTGCGTGCAGCAGGCTGTTGGGAGAAATCGTGAATTTATCTTTTATCGTCATGGCTTATGTGTTCCTGGTGTCTTCCCAACCACGAGTTTTGCCGTGCCTTCACGTCTGGAATTCTTGCTCCTGCCCTGTCAAACTAATGACATCAGTTTAGCTTGTTTGGACTTTAAGTTACAGTTTGTGTTGCTCATGTTTTGGACTTAATTTTCTGAGGTCAAAGGCTATTCCTAGGAGTTTTTCTCCAGTCAGAAGATAACCTGAACATTGGGGGCAAAGTTGGACCCATTAAAGGGTTATTATCTGTGTTGCCTTTGTGCCATATGCTGGGTCATCGTTTGATCAGATCAACCACATACAGGTTGTCCTCAACTTAACAATCATTCATTTAGTGATCACTCAGTTACAACGGCCCTGAAAAAAGTGACTTAGGACCATTTTTCACACTTACAACCATTGTAGCATTCTCCTAGTCACATGATCAAAATTCAGCTGCTTGGTGACCAACTCATATTTATGATGGTGGTAGTGTCCCAGGGTCATGTGATTCCCTTTCGCGACCTTCTGACAAAGTCAATGGGGGAGCCCAATTCACTTAATGGCCGTGTTACTAACATAACAATTAAGAGGAACAACTGTGGCAAGGAAGCTTGTAAAATGGGGCTAAATTCACTAACCACTGTTGGAAGTTTTGAGCTCACTTATGGTCATAAGTTGAGGACTACCTGTAGTGGCTTTTAATGTATGAACTGAAGCAAATATATTTTCACGTGAATGTAAGTTTTGTAGAAAAGGGCATTTCAAGAGAGGGAATGAAAACATTTCTCCCATTCTCATTTTTTTAAAAATTAGAACATTTTCCTGCTGCATTGTGTGGGGAGGATGGGAAATATTGGTCAACTTCCCCCAGTTGTGACAAGAGAGGAAAAACACATTTCTGAAGTGCTCCTGGGGTTGAAATAATCACCTTGCTCACTTTATAAATGTGTTACCTGACAAACCAAGCATGGTTTTTTTTTTTTCATTTTTCAAAAGGACTGAATAAACGTTGCCCATTCTTATTCCAAATTACAAAATGAAACAATCCTGAATATTTTTTTAAAATTCGTTCTGTGGTGGGATTTGTCTTGGAGGGGCTTTGGGGCATGGCTTTCCCAAACCAATACCCCACAGGACAACAACATATTTTGCCAGCGAGGGCACTTCCCGTGTGAGAAAATGAAGCTCCACAGACACCATGCAGAATTTCACCTTTAGCCACGGTCCTCATTTCTCCATTGTTAAAGTCAAGGAACCAAAATGTGCTTTAGCTGGAGCGGCGTCTCTTATCTCACATGTTTCTCAGTCTTGGCTACTTGAAGATGGCTGGACTTCAAGTCCCAGAATTCCACAGCCAGCCGTGCCCATTTCCTGTCTCTCAATCCTTAGGATGGAGAGGCTGCAGAGAAAGGGATCACAAGAGAGTAAGCAGGTATACAATGGGGACAGACATCAAAAGGAATATGTTATCACCAGGGGATTGCTGGATGGGGAATTCTGAGAGTTAGAAGTCTATGTATCTTAAAGTTGAAAAAACAACCACACAGCCCTGGACATAGACACACCTCACCCTCCTGCTATAAACTTGCAAGCTTGCCTAACTTTCACAACAAACCAACATTTATTTAACAAAACACAAGAGGAGATGACCCTATAACATATCCATAGTGGTAACAGTGGGGGTCTCTTGAGATCCAAAGCTGCAACTGTGGGCTGAGGGAGGGTGGGGTCAAGTCCTTCCATGCAAGTCCACTCCTCTTTTTAAGAGACCAGGACCCCAGCGGAACTGGATTTGGCAGCCGCCCCTTCTGGGCTCTCTTTGGCCGCTGGCTTCTGCTCTTCCTCGCCCATCAGGCGAATGTTGTGCTTCTCACGGAACTCGTTCAGCTCCCGGCCTTTGGTCTGCAGCTGCTGGCTCAGGGTCTCGATGATCTTGTTGATCTGCAGGAGGGCGAAGGGAAGAGGCAACAAGAGGCAGCCAATGGGGGCGGCTGGAGGTTCAAGTCCCGCCTTAGCCACGAAATCGGTCTGGATGACCCTGCGCCGGTCATTCTCTCTCAGCCCAGCTCACCTCCCAGGGTGGTTATTATTAGAGGGAAAATAGGAGGGAGGGAGGAGGATTAAGTGTATTCACCGCCTTGGATTATTTATTAAAAATAATAGAGAAGGAAGGAAGGGAAGAAGGAACAAGGAAGGAAGGAGGGAGGGAGGAATTAGGAACAAGGAAGCAAGGAGGAAATTAGGAAGGAAGGAAGGAGGAAGGGAGGAAGGAGAAAGGAATTAGAAAGGAAGGAAGAAGGAAGGAAGGAATTGTGAAGGAAGGAGGGAGGGAGGGAGAAGGAAGGAAGGAAGAAATTAGGAAGGGAGGGAGGAATTAGGAAGCAACAAGGAAGGGAGGAATTAGGAAGGGAGGAGAGTGGGAGGGAGGAGGAAGGAAGGAATTAGAAAGGAAGGAAGGAAGAAGGAAGAGAGTGAGGGAGGAATTAGGAAGGAACAAGGAAGGAAGGGAGGGAGGAAGGAGGGAGGAAGGAGAAAGGAATTAGAAAGGAAGGAACAAGGAAGGAATGAATTATGAAGGAAGGAGGGAGGGAGGGAGGAGGAAGAAGGAAGGAATTAGAAAGGAAGGAAGAAGTTAGGAAGGAAGGGAGGGAGGAAAGAATTAGGAAGGAACAAGGAAGGAAGGAACAAGGAAGGAATGCAGGCTCTCTTTTCACCGTCCTTGAAGAGGCAGGCATGTCTATTGGGTCGGATACAGGCTCAGAAAAATAATGTCATGCAGTTAACATGGAATTATGTCCAACGTGAACCAAATTGGGAGGCTGGGATCTGTTATTCACGCAGGAAAATGAATGAAGGCTGGTGGTGAAAAATTGGCAAGGCTGGGAGAGAACCACGTCAAAGGGCACTCTTCCCCTTGGGGTTTGCTTCTCTCCAAATTGCAAGGCACAACTCACTATAGCGATTCGCGTCACAACTGTGGCAAAAAAAATATCATCCAAGGGGACACGACTCACATAACCACCGCCATGCTCAGCGATGGAAATTTGGGGCTCCGTTGTCAGTCGTGTCACAGACAACCTGTGTCATATAATTATAATATCCCTGGGTGTATGCATAATTTTCTATTTGTTTATTTATCTTGTCATGTTTATGTAGTGTATATTTGAGGGGGTGATCCTTTGAGAGCCGTTATGCAATGAAATTTCATTTGAATGTATGCCGATTAGTGGACATTCAAAATAGTCTAAGTGACAATAAAGCTACTCAAAGCCTTCATTAAAGATGTCAAAGAGACACTTGTTGTTTGGCTGAGAGTTGGAGAGGCTACCCAATGTCCAAACAGCATGATTTATTCATCTATGGTTTTTTTTTTCCTGCTGTCTGCCATCCATCTTGCCATCCATCAACTCTAGTTTACCTGTTCCTTGTTGTTTTCCAGGGCTGGGAGGACTTCCTTGACGGTGCGCTCCACCAACACCCCCCCTACCATGCGGAAGCATTTCCGGCTCGGGTCCACCTCTCTGAGAGTCTCAATAACCAACCTGCAGAGGAGACGAAAATTGCAAGTCCGCTCCAGCACTTCCAGGCAAGGCCAACACAAGGAAGGGATCTAAAAATCAAGGAACCTGCCAATCAGTTTGCTAGACTTCCGTGTCGAAGCCTCATTGCTGCCCAGTGGCGCCATATTTTGAATACAGGTAGCCCTTGACTTACAACTGTTTAGTGACCATTTAAAGTTACTGTTTTTCATACTTATGACCATTGCAGCATCCCCATGGCCAGGGCTGGGATTCAGCTGGTTCGGGACGGTTCGGGTGAACCGGATATTAAATTTACATCTGGTTCGCTGAATCAGTAGTTGAACCCATCGGCTGGCCCCACCTACCCAGCACCTCCCCTCCCAGGAATCTCCACATGGCACGTTTTGGATGCAAGTAAGGTGCAGAGTCCACAAAGAGGCTCTGGGAGGGGGAAAAATGGCCTTCCTGGAAGTTCCAGAAGTCTGGAAACAGGCCTATTTCTGCTTCCGAAGAGCCTCTGGAGCCCGGGGGCAGCCATTTTCTCCCTCCCAGAGGCCCGAGGGAAGCCTCTGAACTCTGGGGAAGGAGAAAAATGGCCTTCCTGGATGTTTTCGTAGGCCACACCTGTTAGGAATATGTCACCCAACAGCTATTTGGGTTGAAAATATATAAACCAGGATAAACATTTTAAAACTGTATCTTTAAGGGAATGTTAAAATTGTAATTAGGTGTGGTTTCTCAAACAGCCATAAGATGGAGCCAGAAACCTGGGTTGTTTAGTCTTAGTCTTAGAGTGTGTCTCAGTGAGTATCTTTTTCCTTCTGTTGGAGAGTATTGCCGTTCCTCCATTTTTTCTAACTGACTGATATTTTTGGATTTGATGTAAGTCTGATACTGAACTGTTTTTGATACTGGATTTTGTTATTGGATTATCCCTGGACTGAAAGCTGACTGACTAACCTATGAATGACTTTGGACTGCTTGTTTTGAACTTTGCTTAAACCTTTATCGACAGTAAAAACCTACATTTACTGTACAGTGTATCTGTGCTGTGTGTGTATTATTCAAACACTACTCTCTATACGCCTCTCTGTATATGCTCATTCTCCTAACGGGGAATTACCTCAACAACACCCACCCAGCAAACGGGCAGCGAACTGGTTGTTGGGATTTTTGAATCCCACCCCTTCCCCTGGTCACATGATCAAAATTGAGAAACTGGGCAACCGACTCATTTATGACGGTCGCAGTGTTACGGGATCCCCTTTTGCAACCTGACAAAGTCAATTTTGAAGACAAATTCGCTTAACAACTGTGTTGCTAAGTTAACAAGTGCAGCAGTTCGCTTAACAACGACGGCAAGAAAGGTTGCGAATGGGGCAAAGCTCACTTAACAACTTGTCAGGCTTTAGCAACAGAAATTTGAGCTCTATTGTGGTTGTAACTCAAGGACTACCTGTAATGGGTAGATCTGGGCTACCCGAACTGAATTGCAACCGTCTGCCAAGAATCAAGACCATCCCCACTTTCCTTTTGTGGCCAGGACATACTTGTGTTCGTTCAGCTCCATCTCCAGCTCAGCCGCCTTTGAAGCAAGACCTCTCTGCTCCTGGCGGAGGCGGTTGAATCCTGCTACCACCTGGAAGGAAAAATCACACCCATGTTGGTGAACTAGAACCGTTGTTAGTTCATAAGAGCCACAGTAGTGCAGGCTACTTCCACTGACTGACTGCAATTTGGCAGTTTGAATCCCACCAGGCTCAAGGTTGACTCAGCCTTCTGTCCTTCCAAGGTGGGTAAAATGGGGAGCCAGATTGTTGGGGGCAAGAGGCTGACTCTGTAAACCCCTTAGAGAGGGCTGGAAAGGGACTGTGAAGCAGGATATAAGTCTAAGTGCTATTGCCCTTCCTTCCCTCCCAGTTGTCAGAATGTAGTATTGCAGACTAACTCTGCCAACTGCCAGTAGTTCGATCCTGACCAGCTCAAAGTCAACTCAGCTTTCCATTCGTTCAAGGTCGGTAAAATGAGGATCCAGATTGTTGCAGGCAAATAGGCTGACTCTGTAAACTGCTTAGAGAGGGCTGTGAAAGCACTGTGAAGTGCTTTAGTCTTATTGCTATATTCCAGATTCCTCTCCTCCCCACAAATAGTTTGTGACGTGATGTTATGAGAAACTCTGAGGTGTTTTGGGCTGGTGGAATTCCACACCCAGGGCAAATGGCCCAGAGGACACCAGGATGTCAGCTCGAACCAGATTCCAGCGTGCTCTGTCCTTCTTCAACTGTCAATTCTCCCCTCCCAATTTTCCATCATAAAAGTATACAGCAACTATTGGTTCCTCCCTTGTTCCCCTCCCTTCCCTCACTGATGACAGTAGGAAAGGTGGTTCCGACAATGTGTTGCAGTATCTTTTATTTTATTTATTAAATGTATATACACTGCCTATGTCACTTTCCCGAATCAATCTGGATGGCTTAGCATGGCCACTTTTATCAGAAGCCCCTGTTGGGAGCAGGAGAGATATGCGTGTGTCTTTCTGTAATGTTTTAGGAATGGACTTTGATGAATGTTTCTAGTTGTTTGAAGGAACAGAACCTTCTCCATGTGGAATGTGGATTCTGCTAAGAACCAGTTCAAACCTACCAGAGACAAAGTCCCTGCAAAGATTTGAGCTCTAGTACAGGGATCATCCAATCTTGGCAACTTTAAGACTTGTGGACTTTAATTCCCAGAATTCTACGAAAGCTATCCCAGCTGAGGAATTCTGGGAGTTGAAGTCCACAAGTCTTAAAGTTGCCCGGCACACAACTGGTAAACTAACTATAATGTGGGAAACACAACCTCCTGAAACGTGAAATTGAGCCCAGACCCATGTCTGCATTTGCACGTATCTTTAAAACTTGCTTTGCATTAGCTCTGATTGACACCAACTTCCAGCTGAGTCAGTCCTTGGGATAAGTACATGTCCACCACATGACATTTAATTTAATTTAAAAACAAAATTAAAAACAAACAAAAATTATGAAAAATAATAAATATAATAAAATAATAATAAAATTAAACATGAAGATCAATCCCCCCCCTCAAAGAACAGACTCAGTAGAAGACTAGATCTTTTCTGCCTTCAGGTAGAAAACTATAGGTAGTCCTCGATTTACAACCACAAATGAGCCCAACATTTATGTTGTTAAGTGAGACAGTCATTAAGTTAGTTTTGCCTCATTTTACAACCTATCTTGCCACAGTTGTTAAGTGAATCTGGCTTCCCCACTGATTTTGCTGGTCAAATGGTCGCAAAAGGATCGTGTGATTCGGGGGAGCGACCGTCATAGATGTTGGCCAAATGTTCAAATTTTGATCACGTGACCACGGGGGGGGGCTGCAACGGTCCTAAGGGTGACAAATAATCCCAAGGTCCTTTTTTCCAGTGCCAGTGCCACTTGGAATGGTCATTAAGCGAATGATTGTAAGTCGAGGACTGCCTGTATTTCTATGACATTCTCTCTCCTCTCTCTTCCCCCCCTCCCCCCCGCTGAGACGGGCAGCTATAGATAAATTAATAGTGAATTTAAAAAAATCAAAATGAATAATAAATACATAAAACAAATAAATAAGGTCTCCCAAGAGCCCCGCTATAGGCCTGGTGGGGGCTCAGGGCGCTCTGCACATGCTCAGGGGAGAGAAGCAACACCGTCGCCCGTAGCAACCGCATCCAACCGCATCCTCCTGCTCGGCTGGGCGCTCTGCACATGGCCAGGAGCCCGCCGCTCGGCTGGCTCCCGTTCCTGGGACGCCCCACGCGGTACCTGCTCGGGAGTCAAGGGCTTCGCCGCCCCGCCTCCGCCGCTAGCAGGACCCGCCGGAGTCGCCGCCAGGCCGCTCTTACTCTTGCTCTCCTCCGCCATCTTCGCCCTCCTCCCTCCGTGCTGGGAAGAAACACCACTTCCGGTTGCCCGGGTTCTATCTTACGGGACCGGAAGCGGCCGTTGGCGCCGTTTCGTCCGCCATCTTTGACACGGGAATCGTCCTCTCCTCGCTTCTTTTCCCCAGGAAATATGGCAGCATCCGCGTTGAAAAACCAAAATTTTGCATCAGAGAGGGAAGGCGCCCCCGCAGACGGGGGAAAGAGTCGAGCTTCGGCGGTTTATTTCAGCCTGGTACACGCTTGAGGCATCCATCTTTGTTAAGGGCGGCGGCTGACCCCCTCCCCAGTACCACGTGACCGGCCCGCGAGGGGGAAAATGGCCAAAGGATGAGCGTTATTCAAATCAGGAGAGCGGAAGCGGAAACGGAGAGAGCTGTTGAGCGCCGCGGCTGCCATCTTTGTTACGGCCCAGTTGGACTTCCGGGATGGACTGAGCTGGAGCAGAGGGGGACCTGCTGCCGCTGGCGTGGAGGCTCCTCGGGACACGCGGTGGCCGGAGGCAGGAGCGGAATGTGGGCCGCTGGAGCTGCAGGGCTGGGGGCGGGCTGGAAGGTTGGAGGAAGTAGCCCCACGTGCAAAATCAGGACATCCCCCCATTGGCCCATTTGGGGGCGGGGCGTCAGGGCATGGGGGTGTGGCTAACCCAGAGTAGCAAGTTGGGCAAATGCCAGGTTTTTCAGACTCGGCCCCTTTAAGAGGAATGGACTTCCAGGATTCCCCAGCCAGCAAAGAATTCTGGGAGTTGAAGTCCAGCCTGTCTTGAAGCATGTTGGCTGGGGAATTCTGGGACTTGGAAGTGCACCCATCTTAAATCATCCTTAGTCCATCCTTAGTCAATGCTGGCTGTGGGATTCTGGGAGTTGAAGTCCACCCATCTTAAAACATTGTTAGCCAAGAGAATTATGGGAATTGGAGTCCACCCCTCTCAAAGTGTGCTGGCTGGGGAATTCTGGGAATTGGAAGTGCACCCATCTTAAACCAGATTGGCTACGGAATTCTGGGAGTTGCAATCCATCCTGAAGCAATGCTGGCTGGGGAATTCTGGGAGTTGAAGTCCACCCCTCTCAAAGTGTGCTGGCTGGGGAATTCTGGGAATTGGAAGTGCACCCATCTTAAATCAGATTGGCTATGGAATTCTGGGAGTTGCAATCCATCTTTAAGCAATGCTGGCTGGGGAATTCTGGGAGTTGTAGTCCACCCATCTTAAACCATCCTGGCTGTGGAATTCTGGGAGTTGGAAGCGCACCCGTCATCAAGGGGCCAAGCTTGTAAAAACACTGAACTAGTTCTTCAGCTGGGTTCAGTGAACATACCAATGAATCACACTGTAGGACGGGGTCCCCAAACTTGGCCACTTTAAGACTTGGGGACTTCAACTTCCAGAAAGCTGGCTGAGGAATTCTGGAAGTTGAAGTCCACAAGTCTTAAAGTAGCCAAGTTTGGAGACCTCTCTGCTGTAGGAAACGAATCTATGGAGTGGAGAAGAGGTGAAAATAAAATACAGGTAGATAGTTGTATCTATTGATGGCTGGTTTGCCCAAGTACCAAAGAGCCAAGCTCAGAAATCACCAAGGATTTTACAGTTCACTTCTGAGGTACAAATATTCTCTTCCATTAAAGCCATTATCCTCCTTTTAATTCTTTGACTATTCTAGGTTCAGAGGAGTGGTCCAGAAGACCTTGCAAATCCTGTGCAGTGCTGGGAAACAGTTTAGAGGGATCCAGAGCCAGGGACCTGGCAACAGGTAACTCACCTCAGGGCCGCTTTTGCATATGACATCCATGGAGCAGTAAGAAGGGGTGGGAGAATGGAAAAATAGGTGTGAAGCTCCAGCATTCTGAACTGCGAGTTACAGTTCAGTCGTATCTGAAGGATAACTTTTGCCTTCAGACATTGTGGGAGCTTCATCCCTGGAGGCTTTCAAGAAGAGACTGGACTGCCCTCGGTCAGAAATGGTGTAGGGTCTCCTGCATGGGCTGAGGGTTGGACTAGATGACCTTCAAGGTCCCTTCCAACTCTGTTAATCTATTAAAAACTCTGTTTTCTGGTGCTTTTTACAACTTGGTATGTGGCCTTCCCTTGTTTATTTTCATTGCAACCCCAGCAAGATATCCTGGCCCAGAATTAAGGAGTTAAGAAGGAGGAATTGGGTTCTGTTTACTCCCAGAATTTTGCACCATGCTATCCATGGTTTGCACAACTGAGTCCTTTTTGGGGGAATTTGCACAACAGAGAGAACAACAATCCACCAAGTATATTGAGTACACAAAACACAGTAGGCTAAAAATGCAGTGCTACAGTTTGTGCTACGGGTGCAATCTTCTGTCTATTGATTTCTCTTCAACCATTCCAGCACTAAACAAGAATGCCGATTCATAATTTTAAAATAGGAGCTTTGCCATTGTAAATCTAGTTGAAATGTTGGGATTTAAAAACATAAAGCAAAAACTCCAGTTGTTCTCTTCCCGTTTCTGGATAATGTGTCAGCGTTCCAAGTAACCTCCAGAGAAAAAAAAACATGGAGAATTATCATCTTCCCAAAGATCCATTTTATTAGAGACGCCATATTGGCACATCTGGGGAAAACCTGAATCTGAGAACTCCGGGTTTTCCCTTCCCAAAACAGAAACCAAAGATCTAACCCCCTGCATCCATCAAGCCATCACATGGTCCAATCATTACTTCGTTCCAGCTGGAGACCATGGTTCCAAGTGATGAAACCCATTTAAAAAGAAAAGAGCAAAGTCCACCTTCCAAGACAACTTCTTTTATTTAGGTAAAGCATCCAATGGGCAAAGTCTGTTTGTCATTCCGGATCTGACCCAACCCGGAATTGCTCCACAAAAGATTGGAAGCTAGAAACAGCCCCCCGAAAGTTACATTCCCCAATAGAAGTAAATCAAAGTTTGTCTGGCATCATCAATCTCCACCTCCAGATCGCAGCAGGGTCATCTTTCGTTCCCACGGGAAGGAGAACCACCTAGCTCCCTGTTGGCTAACCTAGGGCATGCGTGCTGGAAATGGCACGCAGAGCCATTTCCCCCGGCATGTGAGAGCTTGCCAGGAAGAGCTCCACTGCGCATGGGCGCATGCCGCCGCCCCCTGGCAGCTGATTGTTGGGTATCTGGCACGCATGCGTGGGGAGCGTGGGAGACACATGTGCAGAGACATGCAGCGTGTGCCAGGGGTTGTGCACGCATGTGCAGATGCGCGGCGCGGGGGTGGATGTCCATGTGCGCGCTACATGAAAGGGGAATTGCGCAGGCATGCGGCAGAATCGCATGCATGGGTGCAGAGACGTGCTGTGCATGGCGGGGAATCGCGCATGCAGCAAGAGCATCGTGCATGCGCAGATGTGCAGCACACTGCAGGGGGATTGTGCGCAGAGGCACAGGGGGGTGGGCCAGCACGCATTGCCTTCTGGGTGCTGGCACGCGAGCACATGAGCACGCGTGCAATTATCGTTAATGGGAGCTGAAAAAGGTTTGCCACCGCTCTTATCTCCGCTCCTCCCATCTTAGGAATGCGGCAAGCCCGAAACCCTTCTGCCCCATAACCAGCAAAGAGAAAAAAAGGAAAAGGAATATATCAGAAGGCTAAATAAAAGGGCTACGCATATGTCAATTTCAGGCTTGATAACTATTCCCAGTCATTCCCCTCCAGATGCCAGGGCAACCTGTCCTTGACTTTCTGAGAAAGGAACGTTGTGGCTAATCTTCCACCGCTCCTTAAACCCCCCCCCTCCCAAATTCCCAGGCACTGAATGTGGCAGCCCAGAAGCCTCAAAGAAAAATGGCTTCCAAGCAGACAAGCTGATATCACAACAAATGTTTTCGTCCCCAGCAACCCAAAAGCATAAAGCTAAATGGAGGAGTTCAAGTTGGAGTAAATTTTCTGTTTCTCATCTGGGTGTGTGTGTGTGAGATGATTTCTGCATAGATTTTGTCATGCCTCTGTCAGGATCTGAATCCGAGGAGGAAGCCGAAGAGCTGACAGGGAGTGGGAGTGTGGCTCCATTGGCTGTGGAGGAAACGGGGGAAGGGCAAAGTCCGGCTGGGCAGAGCAGAGAAGAGATAGAACAAAGGAGAGGGAGTTCAGAGGAAGAACCAGGCCCACCCCCTCTTCATCCTTGGGCACGCAGAGAGGAACGGAGAAGGGAGCAATGTCGGTTGTGTGGCTTACGGGGGAGGAAAGGGCCCTGATTCCCTTCATTAGCCACATGTGGGAATGAGAGTTTAAAAGAGATGCAAACTGAGTGCGGTGTCTGCTAGGAACAAATTGTGTCTTCCCAACCATGTTGAATTATGGCCGTTCTTTCACATCTGGAATTCCTTCTCCTGCCCTGCCAGACTAATTACCTCATCTTGCCTTGATTGGACTTATAGTTCCAGTTTTTGTTGATCACATTTTGGCCTTGATTCTCTGCAGCCCATGGCTGTTCCTGGGAGTTTTTTTCTCCAGCCCAGAAGGGAACCAGGACATTGGAGGTCAAAGTTGGAGCTAATAAAGGGACTCCTACTGATCATCTGACTGGGCTGCCTGTGTTGCTCTGATACCCTTTTCCATATTTCCTCTCCAGCTCCCCAGCCATGTTCTCGGGTGCGAGAGGCCCAAAGCCCCTCATTGCAGTCTGCCAGGTGACGTCGACGCCAGACCGAGAACACAACTGGGTGGCTTGTTCACAGCTGGTCCGAGAGGCCACTCGGCGGGATGCTTGCGTTGTCTTTCTCCCGGAAGCCTTTGACTTCATTGGCAGCTGCACGGAAGAGACCCTCAGCTTGGCGGAGCCCTTGGAGGGGGATTATCTTCAGCGCTATGTCAGCCTGGCCAGGTAAGACTCTTGGGGGGCCAGAATTTGGATCCCTACAGGGTGGGGGGTGAGGGGAGAGGCTATCGACAGGCAGTGAAGATGGATGATAAAAACAGTCCCAGAACATATAGAATACTTTATTGGCCAAGTGTGATTGGACACACAAGGAATTTGTCTTGGTGTGAATACTCTCAGTATACATAAAGAAAAGGTACATTCGTTAAGAATCAAGAATCATCAGGTTCAACACTTAATGATAGTCATAGGGTACAATCAACAATCAAATCCTACTAGGAAACAGTCAATATAAATCGTAAGGATACAAGCGACAAAGTTACAGTCCTACAATCACAAGTGGGAGGGGATGGGTGATAAGGAGTGATGAGAAGATTAACAGTAATAGGAGTGTACACTTTGTAAATAGTTGAACAGTGTTGAGGGAATTATTTGTTTAGCAGAGTGATGGCATTCGGGGAAAAACTGTCCTTGTGTCTAGTTGTTCTGGTATGCAGTGCTCTGTAGCCTCGTTTTGAGGGAAGGAGTTGAAACAGTTTATGTCCAGGATGTGAGGAGTCTGTAAATATTTTCACAGTCCTCTTTTTGACTCCTGCAGCATACAGGTGCTCAGTTGAAGGCAGGTTGGTAGCAATTGTTTTTTCTGCAGTCCTAATTACTCTCTAAAGTCTGTGTCTGTCCTGTTGGGTTGCAGAACCAAACCAGACAGTTATAGAGGTGCAGATGACAGACTCAATAATTCCTCTGGAGAACTGGATCAGCAGTTCTCCTTGGGCAGTTTGAGCTTCCTGAGTTGGTGCAGAAATAACATTCTTTGTTGTGCTTTTTTGATGATGTTTTTGATGTTAGGTGCCCACTTTAGGTCATGTGATATAGTAGAACCTAGAAAGTTGAAGGTCTCTACTGTTGATGCTGTGTTGTCTAGTATTGTAAGAGGTGGTAGTGTGGGAGGGTTTCTTCTAAAGTCTACCACCATTTCTACAGTTTTGAGTGTGTTCAGTTCCAGATTGTTCCGGTTACACCATGAGGCAAGTTGTATAACCTCCTGTCTGTATGCAGATTTATCATTGTCTCGAATGAGACCAATCACTGTTGTGTCATCAGCAAACTTCAGTATTTTAACAGATGGATCTTTTGAGATGCAGTCATTGGTATGTAGGGAGAAGAGAAGTGGAGATAGCACACAACCTTGGTGGGGGCATGCTGATTGTACAGGTATTGGATGTGATTCCGCCTAGCTTCACCTGCTGTCTGTTAGGAAGCTTATGATCCACTTACAAGTGTGTTCAAGTACCGCTAGTTGGTTTAATTTACTTAGAAGAGTGTCTGGAATGATGGTATTGAATGCTGAACTGAAGTCTACAAAGAGGACCCTTGCGTAGGTATTTGGAGATTCAAGGTGTTGTAGAATGTAATGCAGAGCCATGTTAACAGCATCATCTGTCGATCTATTTGCTCAGTATGCAAACTGCATGGGATCTAACAGCAGATCCGTGATGGTTTTCAGGTGGGACAGCACAAGCCTTTCAAAGATTTTCATAACTACAGATGTTAGAGCAACTGGTCTGTAGTCATTCAGTTCCTTGATGGAGGGCTTCTTTGGCACTGGGATGATGGTAGAGCGTTTGAAGCAGGAAGGAACATAGCACATCTCTAGTGATCTACTGAAGATTCGGGTGAAGATGGGGGCCAATTGGTCAGCACAGACTTTTAAGCAAGAAGGCGTTATCTTGTCTGGCCCTGGTGCTTTTCCTGGCTTCTGTCTGTGTAATAGATCTTGCACTTCTTTTTCTGTGATCACCAGAGGTTGTGAGCCCAATGGATTGGGGCCAGTTGTAGGAGGCTTGGCTGTTGTTGGTGTGTTTGAGATGTGGGTTGTGGAGATAGGTGCCTGTAGTTTCCTTTCAAACCTGCAGTAAAACACATGCAGGTCATCTGCTAGTTGTTGATTTCCTTCTGCCTGGGAAGGAGGTTTGCTGAAGCCAGTGATGTTTTTAAGAGTTTTCCACATGTTTGCTGGTTCATTGGTTGAGAATTGATTCTTTAACTTTTCAGAGTAGCTTCTTTTTGCTTTTCTCTGATCTCTCTTGTTAATATGTTTCTGCCCTGGTTGTATAGCATTCTGTCACCTTTTCTGTAGGCTTCCTCTTTGGAACAACCTAGCTGCTTTTTTGCTGGGAACCAAGGTTTATTGTTACTATATATTTGCAGGTTCCTTGTTCCTCCTCTGATTTGGTTGCCAGAGGGGCCGGCGGCCGACAGGCCACAACACCTTTTCTCTCCCCGTGGCCTACCTCTCACGGCTGTCTCCGCACAGTCCTTGGGGACGCTGGTGGCCAGTGCAACCTCCACCAGGTTGACTTCGCGATCTTCTTGGAAGTAAAGTTCTCCTTCCTTAATGGCCCGGAAAGGGAGAGGGTCCGGAGAGCCATGGCCACACACCACCTGCATACAGCAACAGCCACACAATCAGCATTGCTTCAAGTCAGGGGACTCCAGCCTTGGCAACTTGTGGACTTTAACCCCCAGAATTCCTCAGCCAGCCACTTTATGACTGGTGGACTTCAACCCCCAAAATTCCTCAACCAGTCACTTTATGACTGGTGGACTTTAACCCCCAGAATTCCTCAGCCAGTCACTTTATGACTGGTGGACTTCAACTCCCAGAATTCCTCAACCAGTCACTTTATGACTGGTGGACCTCAATTCCCAGAATTCCTCAGCCAGCCACTTTACGACTGGTGACTTCAACCCCCAGAATTCCTCAGAAGCTAACATATGATGTGAGCTCATCTAGTCTGCAGAGGCATCTTCAAAAACATTCCAACCAGTGCAATCAAGGCAGACCTGGAGTTTCAGCTCTGCCTCATCTGACCAAGTCTTCACTGATTTAATTGTTGGTTTCATGGTTTTAAGTCTTTGTATGTAGGCAGGTACAAGGTGAATCATGCAGTGGTCAGAGTGTCCCACAGGTGCTCATGGTAAAGACCTATAAGCCTCTTTTACTGTTGTGTAGCAGTGGTCTAAAATATTTTTGCCTCTGGTGGAACAATTTACATGCTGGAAATATTTTGGGAGCTCTTTCCTTAAATTTGCTTGATTGAAATCTCCTAAAATGATGGGAAGGGAACCTGGGTGCTTGCCTTCAGCCTCCATAATTTGATCAGAAAGAGTTTGTAATGTCTTGTTTATACAGGCTTGGGGAGGAACATGCACTGCTATTAGGAGAAATGAGGAGAACTCACGTGGAGAGTAAAATGGCTTGCAATTGATATGTAAAGACTCTAAGTTTTCATCACAAAACTTATAGCTGTTGTTGATATATAAACATAATCCTCCACCCTTTGTTTTACCTGATGTCTCTTCAATTCTATCTGATCTAAATGTCTGAAATCTTGGGATGTATATGGTGTTGTCCCCATGAATTTGTGGATTAAGCCAGGTTTCAGTAAAACAAAAAATAGCTGAATTATGAAAATCAGAATTCCATCTATTTAAGAGATGAATTTCGTCCATCTTGTTAGCCAGTGAGCGTAAATTAGTCAGAAAGATTGAAGGGAGAGGAGTTTTTCCCCCCCTATTCCTTAGTCTGTTTGAAATTTCCGCTCGTTTACCTTATCTCCTCTTCCGGCGTGGTCGCTTCTTTGCTTTCTTCGTTGTAATCCATAGCGCCGGGGAATTGGTTAGAATCTCCTCCGCGTTGGCAAAGACAGGTGGGGCTGAGGAATCAGAAAGCTGCTCCTTAAGGAAACATGGCCTAATTCTTAGCAGATGGTCTCGTGAGGATGAAATCCCTAGTGAATTGCAGATAATAATAAGGAATAAAGAAACCATTAGAGAGCATTTCACTGAGGCAGCTGTCATTGGCGCCATCTTGGCTTCAAATCCATTTGGTCTAGTGGTTAAGGCGCCAAGCTAGAAACCAGGACATAGCAAGAGCACTTAGACTTATATACCACTTCACAGTGTTTTCCAGCCCTCCCTAAACAGTTTATAGAGTCAGCCTCTTGCCCCCAACAATCTGGGTTCTCATTTTACCGACCTTGGAAGGACGGAAGGCTGAGCCAACCTTGAGCCTGGTGGGATTTGAACTGCCAAATTGCAGGCAGCTGGCAGGCAACAGAAGTAGCCTGCAGTACTGCACTCCGACCACTGTGCCACCGCAGCTCATAGATGAGATGATGAGTTCTAATTCTATTTTAGACATGCAAGATGTCTGGGTAACTGGGCTAATTACCAGCATAACTCTGAGTTCTAGTTGTGTCTTAGCCATGAAAGCCAACTGGGTGACATTGGGCCATCAGGAGATGGTAAGTTTTTGTCCCACTTTAGGTATGAAACCTGGTTGGGTGACTTTGGGCCAGTCACTTTCTCTCAGCCCCACTCACTGGGTTGTTATTACAGGCAAAATAAGAGAAGGAAGGTCTGTTGAGTATGTTCGCCATCTTGAGTTATTTATAAAATAATAATAAAGGGAAGATAAAGCATATTAAAAATGTGTTCACGTCCTAACACGATGTTTCTCGACTTTAGCAACTTGAAGAGGTGTGGACTTCAGCTCCCAGAATTCCCCAGCTAGCGTGATTGGCTGGGGAATTCTGGGAGTTGGGCCACACCTCTAAGGCTGACAAACGAAAGACTCTTTCAGAAATAAAAGGTCTTAGTTCTTGTAGCAGATGCAGAGAACGGCTCCATCTTCCGTAGGTACCACCAAGTGGGGAAGGGGAGAACCTCAACCAGGTAAGCCCAGGTGGAAACAAACCTTTGCTTCTCCCCTGGCAGGGAATGTGGAGTGTGGTTGTCTCTTGGAGGTTTCCACGAGAAGGGCAAAGACTGGGAAAGCACGCGACGGATCTACAACTGCCACCTTCTTGTGGATGCCACAGGTAACGAAATGTCCTTAAATTAGGTGGGGGTCTCTTTGCCCCACTCCCCCAATATTCCTGCACCGAGAGAGCACAGCCACAAGGGTGCTGAGTCAGATTGGACTTAAACATGCGATGAACAGTTGCAAGAACCGGGCCTGGCTAGTCTAATGGAGAGAAGGACCAGGGGAGACAGGAGAGCAGTCTTCCAATATTGGAGGGGCTGCCACAGAGAGGAGGAGGGGGTCAAGCTATTCTCCAAGGCACCTGAAAGCCAGACAAGGAATAATGGATGGAAACTGAACAAGGAGGAGAAATTCAACCTGGAAATAAGGAGAAACTTTCTGACGGAACAATTAACCAAATGGAACAGAAGTTGCCTTCGAAAGTTGTGGGAGCTTCATCCTTGGAGACTTTCAAGAAGAGACTGGACTGCCCTCTGTCAGAAATGATGTAGGGTCTCCTGCTTTGGGGGGTGGGGTTGGACTAGATGACCTACAAGGTCCCTTCCAATTCCATTAATCTGTATCTGGATTGTCCATGCTTCCTTAAAAATTTCTGCTTCACAGTGGTGATAGTTGAAAAAAAAAATTACATTAGACTTCACACATCAAACGAAGACATAAATCGTGTTGATGAAATACAGTGGCTGTGTTTACACAACTTGTTAAGTCAAAACAAAGCATACAGCATGCCTGAGTTTACACTTTTGTGCCTGACCCACAGGAGGTTTGTTTGCCTGCATTGCGGTTTGTTGTGGGACAAAGACATTACAATCTGTAAACACTGATTTGGGACTCAGGGTGATGAAAAGCAGCTGTTTAAAGGTAAAAGTCATATAGAAAAAGCCTTTGAATAAATCTAAAGTTAAATGACACTTGGACTCTTAGGTACATTGCTGAAATTACATTTTGAAAGGAAGGCTATATAGAGGCAAAAAGTTCCCCTGGAAAGAAACCGTACCAGAAAAGGCAAAAGTTTGTGAAATATATTTCTGAAAGAGAAGATTTGTAGATCAGGGTGGAACTGTGGGGTTCTTGGTGGTCTCTGAATGGTTGTTTTTCTGGTGGTCTCTGAGTGATTGTTTTTTGGGTGGTCGCTGGTTGTTTTTTTGGTGGTCTCTGAGTGGTTGTTTTTTTGGTGGTCTCTGAGTGGTTGTTTTTGGGTGGTCTCTGAGTGGTTGTTTTTCTGGTGGTCTCTGAGTGGTTGTTTTTCTGGTAGTCTCTGAGTGGTTGTTTTTCTGGTCGTCTCTGAGTGGTTGTTTTGCTGGTGGTCTCTGAGCATGGTTGTTTTTGGGGTGGTCTCTGAGTGGTTGTTTTTCTGGTGGTCTCTGAGCGTGGTTGTTTTTTGGGTGGCCTCTGAGTGGTTGTTTTTTGGTAGTCTCTGAGCGTGGTTGTTTTTTTGGTGGTCTCTGAGTGTGGTTGTTTTTTTTGCAGACATTTCATGACCCAGTTGGGTAGCATCATCAGTGCTACAAGAAAACAACCAAGCTCACATAGCACCAAGGACTCCATGAACATAGAAAGCCACCTATTAACAGAACAGCAGGATTGGAAGGGACCATGGAGGTTTTCTAGTCCAATCCGCTGCTCAAGTAGGAGATCTTATACCATTCTGGACAAATGGATGTCTCATCTCTTGGAAAACCTCCAGTATTGGAGCGCTCACAACTTCTGGAGGCAAGGAGTTCCACTGGTGAATTGTCCTCATTGTTAGGAAGTTTTTCCTTAATTCCTGGTTGCTTCTCTCTTCCATCCATTGCTTCTTATCCTGCCTTCTGGTGCTTTGGAGCAGGGGTCTCCAACCTGGGCCACTTTAAGACTTGTGGACATCCAATCTCAGAATTCCTCAGCCAGCTGGTTGAGGAATTCTGGGAGTTGAAGTCCACAAGTCTCAAAGGGGCCAAGGTTGGAGCCCTCGGCTTTGACCCCCTCCCTTTTCCTTCTCTGTGGCAGTCCCTCAAATACTGGAAGATGCGATCTCATAGTCCCTAGTAGTTCTGTTTAAAAAAATAAACAAACTGAAAACTTTCCACCTTTTACTCTTCAAATATTAGATCTTGGGTCATCCAGTCCAAAGGACTGGCAAGATATTCTTTTCATTCATTCTAAAAAAAGTTTTTCCCCCCCAAAAGTGCAGAAAATTCCTTTATGGAAAGGCCCCAATAAATTGTGATGAGCTTTATCCCAGGTTGGAAAATGGGGAGTCTTAAATTACAGGAAGGCAGAAAAAATATTCCTGAAAATAAGAAAAAAAAAAGTGGACATTGGGAATCACTTTCTGAAAGCAGGATGTTGCAGGATGGGATATGCAGGTAGTCCTCGACCCAAATTGCTGTTGCTAAGGGAGACACTGAAGTGAGTTTTTGCCCCCATTTTACAATCTTCCTTGCATAGTTGTTAAGCGAATCATGCAGTTGTTAATGTCAGACACACGGTTGTTAAGTAAGTCTGGCCTCCCCCTTGATTTTGGTTGCCGGGCGGTCGCAAAAGGGGATCACCCTGCAACGGTCATAAGTACAAGCCAGTTGCCAAGGGTCAAAATTTTGATCACATGACCAGCTAAGTGCGAAAAACCGTTGTTTGAAGGGTCACTTAAGGAGCTCTTGTTGTGAAGCCGAGGAGGACCTGTAGCTGACATGACTTATTACATACGTGAGGTTGCAATTTCGTAGATTTTATTCCCACTACCTTTATTTAGTTTTTAGTTTACTTTATTGTCATTCGCACCTGATACAACGAAATCGAACAGTGCACATCGTGACCATGAAAATAAACACAAACACACATCCTTCACCCTCCGCACATCGAATTGAAAAACCCCGGCACCGCATCAACACTGTACAGTGGAATTCAATAGAGTTACTGCCCTGGGACAGAGAAGCTGTTTTTCAGCCTATTTATCCTTGTTTTTATTATTCTCCTGTACCGTCTGCCAGATGGTAATAGTTGCCCCCCCCCCCAAAAAAAAAAGAGGGTGCTCAGGATGAGATGGATCTTTAGGGATGTTTTGAACTTCCTTAAGGCAGTGGAAGCTATAAAGCTTTTCCAAAGAGGGGAGAGGGCAAGCAATATTTTGGGCAATGACATTAACCCTCTGGAGCATCGTCCTATCTGCCCCGGTGCAATTGGCAAACCCTACAGAGGTGCAGTGAGTTAAGATACTCTCTCTGGTGCAGCGGTAGAAGGTCACCAGCAGTTTTTCATCCAGTTGTTGTTTCCTGAGAAGCCTCAGGTAGTTTAATCTCTGCTGGGCCCTTTTGACCAGGGCTGCAATGTGAGCACCCAGTTCAGGTCCTCTTTTCGGGTAACACACAGAAACTTAAAACCAGCCACTCGCTCCACTCGGTCTCCATTGATAAGCAAGGGCTGATCTATGCCTTCTATATAGTCCACGATCAGCTCCTTGGTCTTATTGGTGTGGAGGACCAAGTTATTGTCTCCACACCATGAAAGCAACCATTGGTCCACCTCATCTCGGCAGGCAGACTCATCCCTTCTGCCTGGAGATGAGTCCCACCACTATTGTATCCTCTGCAAATTTAGCAATAGTATGACTAGCGTGAGTGGGGAATCTGCTTCTAATCCACTGGATCTTTCCTTTCCCTTCGGCGAGGCCGGTCTCAGGGTGTGTAGCCGCCGCCTATCGGAAGATCCACCTCTTTGACGTGGAGCTGGAAGGGAGGGTCTCCCTGAAGGAAAGCGCTTTCACCAACTCCGGCTCAGAGATGGTGCCGCCTGTGCCCACCCCAGCTGGAAAGGTAACGGGGTTCAAAACGGGAGTTGCGGCCGGTTGGACGCCGGCCCTCCAGCAGCCAAGTCAGAGGAGGAGGAGGAGGAGGAAGAAACATCAGGAGACCTGAGGGGAAGAGGGAATGAGGCCGTCAACTGAAAACAACATTCCTATCAGGGTGGGATTCAAATTTTTTTTTTTACTACTGGTTCTGTGGGTGTGGCTTGGTGGGCATGGCCATGGGACTGGGTGGGCGTGGCTTTTTTGTGCTTTTTTTACAGCCTCCACCTGATTTTGGGGGCCCTCTGAGGCTCAAGAAGGCCAAAAATGGAGGAGGGGGACTGAGCCATTTTTAGCTTTCCTGGGCCTCAGCAGGGAGAGTCCCGCCACAGCTGATCTATGTACAGCTGATTGTCCAGAGGGGAAAAAAAGGAAAAAAATACCTTAGGCCAGGGGTCTCCAACCTTGGCAACTTTAAGACTTGTGGACTTCAGTTCCCAGAGTTCCTCAGCCAGCAGCTGGCTGAGGAACTCTGGGAGTTGAAGTCCACAAGTCTTAAAGTTGCCAAGGTTGGAGACCCCTGCCTTAGGCAAACGTCAGGCAGGCAGGATGAGTGAACATCAGGCGGGAGGGCGACTGGGTCAGAGGTGTGGGCAGCCAGAACTTACTCCCGGTTGGTGACCCACACCAAATTTCTTGCTACCAGTTTGGCCAATGCTGAATACCACCACTGATTCCTATGCCTGTTTTAGGAAATCTGGAAGAGTTGTGCAGCAAAGCGAAAGTACAGTACATTCCAACTCTTACCTTTCAAAGGCTGTAGCTAAAATGGCATCGAATAGACCAGGCAAAACTGGGGCAAAATTAACCTTCTCCATTCAGCCACAGAAGGCCCAGGAGTACAGAGATCCTGAGAGGTAGGTGAGCAAAGGGTTTGGCAAGCAAGGCCCATATATGACCAGCCATAAAAACATCCTTAGAAACTTACTATGTTCATATAAAATACATTGTTCACTCAAATTACATTATTATTTTTGTCACTCTGTTCCATTGCCTCATGCATTCCATGGCTGACTTCGCTAACCAAGGCACCCATCACATCCATGCTTTAATTCAATTATTTTTCACAATCGTATGTATATTCTAGTTTGTGTAAATGTGTAAGGAGAGATTTCCTCCCTGTTTAGATTTTGCTTCTGCTGTCTCTAGCACTACAATAAATATATTCTTGGGTGGGGGGAAAAAAGGAAAGGCTGTAACTAAACTACCAGAGCTTTTGCCCGCGAATATAATTAATTGGAGAACATGATGGATGACACCCAGCCCGTGAAGGTGCTCAATTGGAGAATCTGGTTTATGAGACACCCAGGAGGGGTGGGATGGGGGAACAGGGTCACAGCAGACTGTAAATTAGGTATGCCAGAGTTGGCTTCATACAGGGCAGGACCAGTATGGCGCCTCTAATAAATCCTTTGAAGTTTTTTGAAGTTTGGCTCAAGGATCATGATTTAATGAGGGCGATTGATGGAATCCTGACAGGAGCTGGCAGAGAAAGAGAGAGAGAGAGAGAGGTGGGGCCTGGGCCGCCTGTCAGCTCTCAGATGGAAAGTCAACAGCCCCCAGTATCAGGATTCCGGCAGTTGCACTCATTAAATCATGATTCTCAAGCCAAACTTCAAAACCTTCAATGGATTTATTAGGAGCGAACATGTCGGTATGACTTATTACAAAGCCGATTCTGAGACACGTAACTCACTGTCACCCTTGACCCTGGTTTCCCTGCACCCCTCTGGGTGTGTATCATAATTCATGTTCTCTAACAGAAACATGTTCATAGCCAAGAGTCATCCATCACATTCTCCAATTAGAGAGGCAGAAAATACGGTAGCTTAGTTACAATCTTTGCAAGATAAGAACGGAATGCACTTTCGGTTCCAAGCTGCTGCTCTGCTCTTTCAAATTTCTCCCCCCTTCCCTTTTGTTCACGGCAACCCTGAAACAGGCCTAGAAATGTTTTATGAGTTGACACACCCAGGTCTGGAAGTGGCTGATGAGAGAGAGGATGAACAGCCAGGTCCAGTGCCTGATGCACAGATTCGCAGAGGAGAGGAGAGCAGTGGAAATCTATGGGCCGGTCCTTGGGACGGAAGAGCCACCGCTGTTAGCGAAGCCCCACTGTAGCTCTGGGGATCAAAGGCAGGGGACAAAAATGAATAGATGTGGCAGACAACTATTCACTTCCTGGATGGACGGACTTGTTAGCCTGCAGCGAGAGAGAAACTTGGCCGGGGCTGCCGGCATTCCTAACAAAGGAATCTTTTGAGTTGACTTCAGAGGGCTTGTTGTGTTTGGGGAGCTGGGTCAGAAAAAACGGGGCTCTGCGGCATCAAATGGGGGGGGGGGTCCAGAGGTGTACCTAGCCCTCCCTTCACCTTTACAATGAATTTACAGGTAAGGCCTCATGACCACAATTGAGGCCAACATTTCGATTGCTAAAGGAATCCTTGAGTTTATAACGCCTCATTTTGTGACTTTTCTTGCCACCGTTGTTCAGTGAATCACTGCAGTAGTTAAGTCAGCCAACACAGTCGTTCATTGAATCGGGCTTCCCTGTTGACTTTGCTCGTCCGATGGTTACCAAAAGGGGACTACGTAACCCTGGGACACTGCAACCGTCATCAATATGAGTCGGTGGCCAAGGGCCTGAATTTTGATCACGTCTGTCACCGTGAAAAATGGTCCTCGGTCACTTTTTTCAGTGCCGTTGTAATTTCAAACGGTCATTAAATGAATCATTGCAAGTTGAGGACTACCTGTCATTTCCTTCTATGTGGTTAATTAATTCATCATCCTTGACTATTTCTAAATAGTTCGGAAGTTGTGGGAGCTTCCTCCCTGGAAGCCTCCAAGAGGAGACTGGACTGCCATCGGTCAGAAATGGTGGAGAGTCTCTCCTGCTTGGGTTGGGGGTTGGACTGAATGACCTCCAAGGTCCCTTCCAACTCTGTAAATCTAATCTAATCTAAATGTTGAACTTTTAAATCCTTTCTATATATTTTTAATGTTTGGCAACACGCTGCTCAGGAGTCCCTCTCGGAGGGAGATGGGCTGTTCCCAAATCCATAAAAATAAAAGCACATGGGACAAAATCCAGACCCTGGGCAGCCAGCACTTAACGGTGGTCGGAACCTCCCGTGACCACCATTCCTAACCTTCCTTCTGGCTTTCCGACATGCAGAGTCAATGGGCGAAGTTGGATTTGTTTTATGAGTGTGGGGGTAAAAAAAGGTCATAAAAATCAGGCCTGATTCACTTAGTGATGGAGGTTCCAATTCCCCTTGTGGTCGTTAAGTGGAGCCCTAGCTGTGCTACTTAATGTATACTCAGTTCTTATCAAGAGAAGCTTCCAGGAGTCTCTCACTGGCTCTGCCCCTTTTCTAGGTGGGACTGGCCATCTGTTACGACCTCCGTTTTCCGGAAATGGCCTTGACTCTGGCCCAGGCGGGAGCCGAGATCCTCACCTACCCGTCAGCCTTCACCGTCACAACTGGCGCCGCCCACTGGGAGGTAAGTCCCTCGGCCTTTACTATAGGTTGTCCTCGACTTAACAACAGTTTGCTGTCAGGATTCTGGCCGTTACCCCCATTGAAATCCTGAGTCTTGAGCCAAACTTCCAAAGCTTCAAAAGGATTTATTGGGAGTTAACATGTCTGGCACCACCTGGGTGTAGCCGACTCTGAGACACGTCATTCTTTGTCACCCTTGACCCTGGTTTTCCCTCTCCCCCTGGGAGTATCGTAATTCATATTCTCCAATGGGACACATCCATAGCCCAGAGCCATCAATCAGGCTCTCCAGTTAGAATTTTGCCGGCAGAAACTTTGGTCACCTAAAAAGTATCTTTGAAAACATTTGTGGAATGCACTTTCGGCTTCCAAGCTGCTGCACTGCTTCCTTCTCCCTTCATGTTGGCAACTCTAAAAAGACCAAAGGAATATTTGATGACTTGACATTCGCTTAGTGACTGCTTGAAGTTACAACAGCCCTGAAAAAAGTGACTTGGGGCCGTTTTCTTCACACTTACAACTATTGCAGCATTCCCCGGGGGTCACGTGATCAAAAGCTCAGACACTTGGCAAGCGACTTGTGTTTAGGATGCTCGTGGGTCACGTGATCCTTTTTTGCGACCTTCTGACAGTGCCAATGGGGAGGCCTCAACGATTGTGTTACTGACTTTAGTTTACTTAATAACGGTGGCAAGAAAGGTCATAAAATGGGGCAAACGGTCATTTAAGGAATGTCTCCCTTAGCGACAGAAATTTGGGGCTCAGTTATGGTCATACGTTGAGGACTGCCTGTTATTAGGTCCGCAGTTTCCTCCTCTCCCTCTCTTTCTTTTTATATCAGTAGAACAGAAGTTGCCACCAGAAATTGTGGGCTCTCCCATCACCGGAAGTTTTTAAGAAGAATCTAGACAGCCACTTATCTGAAATGGTGTAGGGTCTCCTGCTTGGGCATGGGGTTGGACTAGATGACCTACAAGGTCCCTTCCAACTCTGTTATTTTGTTATTCAGAAGTTGTGGGAGCTTCATCCCTGGAAGCTTTCAAGAGGCTGGGCTGCCACTTGTCAGAAATGGTGTAGGGTCTCCTGCTTGGGCATGGGGTTGGACTAGATGACCTACAAGGTCCTTTCCAACTCGTTCATCTAATCTAAAAACCTCCCAGGCCCCTTCCAGCTGATTCTCTCTGTTCCCCTCCCCAGGTCCTCCTGCGAGCCCGTGCCGTGGAAACCCAGTCCTATGTGGTGGCTGCAGCCCAGACGGGCCAGCACCACCCCTGCCGCAGCTCCTTCGGCCACAGCATGGTGGTGGACCCCTGGGGCAGCATCGTGGCCCAGTGCCAGGAAGGGCCCGGCTTGTGCTTTGCTGAAATCGACCTGCCTTACCTGCACCGCCTCCGCCAGGAGATGCCCGTCTTTGAGCACCGCCGGCCTGGCTTCTACAGCCGGGCGGCTGCTGAATGGGGCTTTGGGCTTCCGTGATGGGCTCAGCTGCCCCAGGGAGGGGGCTTGACTGCTGCAGCTGGACTCTGCGGGGGCTCTGGCCGTCCAGGAGCTGCTGCTGCCGACGGGCTGAGGGGAAAGGAGAGAAACAAACGGGCGGCATTTTGGCACCCTCCCCACCCTGGGATTCCCTCGGATGTTTGCTTTGGGCTGTTCAGACCTTTGGGGTTCAGACTGACATGGGGGCAGTCGGTCACTTCCCTTGAAGAGGGGCTTCATTCCGGAAATAAAATAGTTTTTCAGCCCCACGTAGTCTTTCTTTCTTCACTTTCATCCTGGTTTTTTTTTCTTCTTAAGCAGCTCACGAGACTCTCCATTTCTGTATAGATCACAGATATCCAACCTTGGCAATTATTAAGACTTGTGGACTTCAAACTCCCAGAATTCTTGGCTGGGGAATTCTGGGAATTGGAGCCCACCAGTTGTAAAGTGGCCACAGTTGGAGATCCCTCACCCACTTTTGAGGTGGAAAATGCATATTTCTTGTAAAAAAAACCCTTTCCCGGACACCAACAGACTTACACAGACTCTGGGAAAACTTTTCTTTTCTTTTTTCCCACACACTATATATATATATATATATTCCAGGGAGCCACCAACCCCAACACCTGCACTGAACAAAGGCAGAATTTTTTTTTTTAATTATCATCATCATCATCATCATCATCATTTCAGGGGAAAAAAAAAACAAAAAACAAAAACCAAGGTACATTAGGGAACATGACCAGTTACACTGGCATTCTCCTTAAAACAAAAATAATCATTAACAAGTCACTGATTTTACACCAATTTGTGTCAGAATTATCATGGACAATAACAGGGATTTGCAATGATCCGACTTTGGGGAACTTCGTGAGGCAGCCGGTTTGGGGGCGGACAGAGAAAAAGGGCTCCGAAGTCCAGATGGACCATTTTAAGCCGAACCGAGCGACTCGTTATGGGGTCCAGTTGAAGCAGCCAATGGAGTCAGGGGGGGGTCATCACTTTTCCTGGACTTGAAGTGGGTTTTCACAGAGGAAAATTGAGAGGGAATTTACTGAGGAAATTTACTTGGAGGGCGGGGGGGGGGGGCATTGAGAAGCGTGGCCCATCGTTTCGGATTTGGAAAACGTGTCTGTGTGTGTGTGTGTCACTTTTGCCCCCCCCCCCCGCCCCGGGCATCAGAACCAATACAGGCAACTCACGGAAGTGGGCACCTCCAGAAAAAAACGGCCTGTGCCATTTTTAAGGTTGGCAGCTGTGCAATTTTGAAAAGAGGAGGAAGTGCCGGCTTGGTGAGCCCCCACGAAGGGGTCGTCGTTGGCTCTTGCATGCCAACGCTCCAAAAGCCGGGGGTGGGCTTTGCTCCCGAACCAAATCCGAAACGCTCTGACGCACCTTTGTGAAAAATCCACCGTTGCCGGCCTATGAAGAGAAGCGGAAACGCAAAACGTTGAGCACAAACTCGTAACATGGGTATGTGTGTGTGTGTCCCCAACCGTGGCCCTTTTAAGACTGGTGGGCTTCAACTCAGCTTAAAAGGGCCACGGTTGGGGATCTGTCGTAATGGATGAAACATCCGGGGGGGGGGAGAAAATGGCCTCTCTCTCCCCCCCCCTGTGAGAAACCCACTTTCCCCCGGTGAGTTCCCTCCCCATGCAATGCTCAAAGGCCACCTGGGCTTCTGGCTGGATAAACTGGGATGCTTGCTGGCTGGCTCCCAGTTCCTTTGCCCCACTTGGATGGAGCCTTCCCCTAACCAGAAGGGGGGGGTCCAAAAGAGGCCCCTCCACCATCTTGAAGAAGTCAGCCAGGAGGAGGGATAGGGTGGTGGGGGTCTTGCTGGGAAGGAAAAGGGAGGCAGTTAGAGCCGGGGCCTTCAACCATGGCAACTTTTAAGACTGGTGGACTTCAACTCCCGGAATTCCTCAGCCTGGGAAATTCTGGGCATGGAAGTCCAGAACTCTTCCAGTCGCTACGGTTGGAGAGTCCTGAGCGAGAAGGCTTGGCTGCTGCTTGCCAAGGCTTCCGCGTCATTTAAAGGGGGCCAAGTGGAAGTCATGCCCGGCGTATGTGTGTGTGTGGCGGGGGGGCACACCCGATGAAAAGGAACCCAGCGACGGAGTGAAGAACCGATTCCTTCCTCCCGGGCTGCTCCATTTTCTCCACCAATGGAGCCCCCAGCAAATCCTCGCAGCTGAGAGGGAAAAGGGATCGCTCCCCAAGGCCTGGGGAGTGCGGGCTGACCCAAAACGTAATCCACACAGCTGAACCCCGGCAGAGCCCGGGGACAACCTGGCCGTCTCCCCAGAGAAAATGGAAATTTGGACGTCAACAGGAGCTCTGCCCCATGGGAAGGAAGCAAGAGCTGAGGCAACAGCTCCCGTCGGCCTCCAAGCGTCTTTTGGAGCTATTTGGGTTTTGTCCCACAGGAGAGGGAAGTCAGGATGGGATGGCGGGCAAAACCCTGGAGGAACAGAACCGGTCAGCTAAGCAGACTGGACCCCATAAAGGCCCCTCAGCTCCTCCAACAAAGGGGTCCCTTCTCCAGGTGGCAGAGGTCTTCCTTTTCCATCTGGGGGGGGGGGCTGGGAGGTTGCATGGCTGAGGAGGGGAAGAGGCCGTTCTCCTTCCTCCCTGGAGGCCGAAGGACGAGAGGAAAAGGCACAGGTGGGATGGAGGGAAGGGACGGAGCCGAGAGAGAGCATCTTCAGAGGGGCTGCTTAGCCAAAGGGGGGGGGTCCCCGATCTCCGGGCGGGCCGGAGAGGGGGGGAAGGCTCTCCAACCGTGGCCGCTTTCCGGACTTGGGGGTTGGCTGGGGAATTCTGGGAGCAGAAGTCTGTGCATCTGAAAGCGGCCCGCCGCCTCCTGGTCTCTGACCCAACAAGGCCATCTCCCTCTCCCACACCGAAGTGGGGGGGGGGGTTTCAGAGCAGCAGCTGTGGCTCACCCTCGTCTTGTGCCCCACCTTGGCAGAGCTTCACGCAAGACCCCCCACCTCCACCTCCTCCTTTCCTTGGACTGCCCTGCTTTAATGCCGTTGCTACAGACGGGGGAGCAGCTGAATGGAAATTGAAAAAGAAAAAGACACCCCAGCCCACCCCGATGGGGAGGCCGAGCCCCCTCCCCTCCCCAGGAGCCAGGAATGGGGGCCAAGAACAAGCTCAGCTCCTTTTAATAGGAAAGGGGCCTGCGTTGTGTGGGATGACGGTGGGCAAATGAATCGATGGCAACGAGACTGGAACGACAGAAAAGTCGGACAGCACAAGAGGGGCAGGTGGGAAGAAAGGACCGCCGGATACCTTTGGGGGGAGGAGGGCTTCCCCCCACAATGCTCAGCGAGCCCAGGGAAAAAGGGGCTCCCTCAAGGCAGAGGTGTGAGACCGGCCTCTCCTCCGACTCCCCACTTCCAGTTCCCCCCCCCTGGGGGAAGAAGGGAATAAAAAAAAACCCAGGATATCCTCCCACACAAAAAAGACTTCATTCAGTATAGGTGACCGATTTCGTTCTTCGGAGATATAATTCCCTGTTCTCTTCTCCCCCCCACTTTTCTTTAAGGAAAATAATTTTGCCCAAAAAAGGGGAAAAAAAATATTCCTCCCAAGGAGAGGCGGGGCAGGAAGAAAAAAAAAAAAAAGGAGGGGGAGGACACAAAAAAACCCCCCCACGAACTATCCACCGCCGGGGTTCAAGGGGCCGTCTGCAGCATCAAGTTCCTCAGGAGTTTCTGGCGGCCCACCTCGTAATCCTCTTCATCCACATTGACCAGGAGTTTGATGGCCTCATGGCCCACGGCCTGCTTGAGCGAGTCTGTGATGAAGACGCCCTTCAGCGCCTCCAGCAAGGAGCCATTGATGTAGTCGCGCCAGAAGGCGTCCAGGTACGTCAGCTCCGAGAACTTGATGTCGCAGATGATGGAGCCCAGGTCCCGCGACTTCAGGATCGTGTTGGCCTGGCTGAAACGTTCAAACTGGCGCTCCAGGGGGTCCTGCTTGTTGGAGAAGACGTTGCCCTCCAGGGCCGTCTCATGCTGGCAGTATTCGGCCCGGACTCGGAGGCGGATATCTGCAGGTGGGGGGTGGGTGGGTGGAGAGAGACACAGGCGAGAGCGTTAAAAGGCAACTGGGCTGGGAGGAACAGACCAAACCCCGCTAAAAATCTCAGGTGAGGGATTAGGGCGGGGCAATTTCAAATCCAGCACGAAGACTCTTCTCTGCTGGGAAGGCCTGTGGTTTCTCTCAAACATTTTATTTTGCTTTCAGAAGAGTGGGAGGGAGAGAAGGACTTAGAGATTCCCACAATGGAAGAATGGAGGGTGAAGTTAATGGAATTGGAGGAGCTGGCAAAATTGATTATTTATTTGATTGCTATGGCCACCCTTTCTGAGCAAATGATAATTTCTTTAATTTGGGTGAGAAAAACAAAAAAAAGACTTTCTCTAGCTTTGTTCTTACTTGGAAAACCCTTTTCTGATTGAAACGGAAAGGAACAAAAACTTTTTAATTTCATTTTCAATGGTTTGCCATTGCAGAAATACTGCGTACTGTCGTTCCCCTTAAAGCAGGGGTCTCCAACCTTGGCTCCTGGAAGCCTGGCGGACTTCAACTCCCAGAGTTCCACAGCCAGCAAAGCTGGCTGTGGAATTCTGGGAGTTGAAGTCCGCCAGGCTTCCAGGAGCCAAGGTTGGAGACCCCTGCCTTAAAGTAACAGGTTTCTAGAGTTGACATTTGAATTTCAACTGAAGACAATCATGGGTCAGCCCTATTTTGTCCTTCCTTTTCTCGGTTCGCACTCCTAACCTTGATTCTTTCCTGCCTTTTCCCCCCTCCTACTGTTGCTTTTTCTGTTTTCTTCTCTTTTATTTTTGTTGAAGCTTAATATAGTCTTTTTTAAAAAGAAAAAAGAAAGAAAAAGAAGAAGGGGCTCTCCTGCTGCTGGCTGACCCTTAATGCTGGGAGGTATAGCAACAACCTGTTGACAGCCATGCTTAGCCTATCCCTATGCTGCATGGGGTTGGACTAGTCCAGGGGGTCACCAACCTTTTGGACCTCAGGGACCCACCAAATTCATAATTTTAAATCCCGCGGACCAGAGACCCTGGGGAAAATCCCCCCAAAATCTGCAGGAAATTCTCCTCCCCGTTCACCTACCGATCGATCGTTCTTTATTTGGGATCACAGGATTCCAGCTCCAGCTCCGTTCTCAGGGGGAGAGAGGAGAGACTTTTGGCTTCGTGCAAGGAAAGCAGCAGAAGCTGCAGAAGTCTTTCTTTCTCTTCCCCAAACTCCACCAGAAATGAGTCTTTGCTGGTGCAGCTTCTTGGAGCAGGAGGCCTTGGGGGGTCCCAAAGACTCATTTCTGGTGGAGTTTGGGGGAGAGAAAGAAAGACCTCCGCTGCTTTCCTTGCAGGCAGCCAAAAGCAGGAGAAAGAAGCGGAAAGAAGCAGCCCGGTGGCCAGGCCAGGCCCGTGGGACTAGTGGGGCAAGTCCCCCCCCCGCCCTTTCCCCCCTCCCCTCACTCCCTCGTGTTGTGCGCAATGCAAGTGACACAAGCCTTGTGGGTGGCCCTGAGAGTCCGGCATAAATTGGCTGTCGGGAACCTCACCACAGGTCTGTTTGTCCTTCGGATCCGGCGTCACAGACTTCCTCCTTTTCCGCTGGTTCCCGAGTAGCGCCCTTCCCCGGCCGGACCGCTTGGTGCAGATCTGGGGACCCGAAGAGGAGCAGCAGACCAACGGGTGGTGGGGAGGCACTGTGGGACACACACGTCAAGAGTTCAAAGCCAGGCAAGGTTTGCTTTGGCCGACAATGGAAATTTAGCCGCTCGGTCTGGCTCAGCGGTTGAAGTGAGAGAGAGAAGAGAGAGGGAGACGGAGAGAGGGTGAGTTCTAGTTCTCCCACAGGCATGGAAGTGGTCAGGTGACTTGGGAGCCAGGCTGTGGTCTTGAAGAACCAGGATAGTCATTCCTGTTAGCCCTGTGAGGTAGTCCAGACAAGAAGCATCAACTAGGCCAGTGATGGCTAACCTATGACACGCGTGTCACTCGTGACACGCCGAGGCACTTTGACTGACACGCCTGTTGGTGTGGGGAAAACCTGCATATGTAGAGGCTGCCTGTGCTCTGCTCCAATCCCTGCTCCCTGCTTGTTGCGTGGAGGCGTGGTGTCCCCGCTGCTGCGAGATCTTTGCAGCAGAGAACCAGTTTTAACCGCCATAAACTGAGGTTTGTCAGTTTCATGACCTCAGGAACGCTGCAGGAGGAAAGGAGATCCGTGAGGTTCACAGCCCTGTAAGGTGGCCTTCCAATCCCCACATCCTGCACCTGCAGCCCTGAGACCAGGGAGACGAGTTTCACAGCCCTGTGTGATCACCCCAGCCCAGTGCGTCATAAACCAAATTATTGATATTTCTTGAAGTGACACATGACCTGAGGAAGGCTACACTTTTTCCCGATTTTCGACACACCAAGCTGAAAAGGTTAGCCATCACTGAACTTGGCCTATCTTTATTGTAGGATTATACCCGTTTCCCCCAAGATAAGACCCTGTCTTATATATATTTTTGTTGCCACCAAAAAAGGCACCGGGTCTTATTTTCGGGGGATGCATCATCCACTGGCTAACCTCACTTGCATGCATTGCCTCTGGCCTCCTTTTCACTGTCAGAGGCCTTCAGGAACTTCTTCTTCTGCAGCAGGCAAGGCTTTCCTGAAGGCCTCTGCAGCCCATAGGATCGATCCAGAAGTCTGTTCTCAGTCCAGAGGCTTTCAGGGAAGCCTTGCAGGCTGCAGAAGAAATGGGCTGGCGAGGCAGGTGTCGGGGTGTGCGAGGCCTGGCTACAACTGTCCCAAGGCAAGTAGTAGGGCAGTTCCACACACACACACACACCCTAGCGTAATTTTTACCCATCTGTAGTAGGAATCTTCATTAGGGCTTATTTTGAGGGTAGGGTTTAGATTGGGCACGTGTAAAAAAAATCAAGCTAGGGCCGAAGACAAGCTTCTGCGGCCAGCCTGGCTATACGCCAAAGGTGCACCGAATGCTGTGACCTTCCCACTGAAGTGGTACCTGTTGATCTGCTTGCACTTGCTTCCTTTCAATCTGCTAGGTGGGCATGAGCTGAGGCGAGGATGGAGCTCACCCTGTGGTGCGATGCTGGCGTCTCAGTGCCACACAACGGGGGGAGCCACCTGACCAGCTGGCACCTTTAACCATGGAATAGTTATCTAGAAATTGGATTGGACTTGCAAATGACTGAGGATCTCCTTCCTGGAGCCTGTGGTGCCTGGTTGGGAAGGCCTGTTTGCATCCAGAATTTAACACACACACACACCATAACAATTAAGGCGGATTTCTCTCCCCTGTTTTGTCACCTTATTTCTTCATCCCATCTCTCTCAATTTTGTTCCTTCCCATTCCCTTTCCTCCCAATACTTCTCTGTATGTCTCTCTCTCTCTCCTCTCTCTCTCTTCCGCTCCCTCTGTCTCTCTCCTCTTTCTGACTCTCTCCCCTTTCTTTCCCTCCTTCCCTCTCTCCTCTCTTTGTCTCTGTCTCTCTCCTTTCTCTGTCTCTTTCTCTCTTTCTCTGTCTCTATCTCTCCTTTCTCTCTTTCTTTCTCTCTCTCCACTCTCTTACTCTATCTGTCTCTGTCTCTCTCCTTTCTCTCTCTGTCTCTTTCTCTGTCTCTCTCTCTCCTTTCTCTCTCTCTCTTTCCCTCCCTCCTCTCTTTCTCTATCTGTCTCTGTCTCTCTCCTTTCTCTGTCTCTCTCTTTCCCTCCCTCCTCTCTATCTGTCTCTGTCTCTCTCCTTTCTCTCTGTCTCTCCTTTCTCTCTCCCTCTTTGCATCTGTTTCTCTCTCCTTCTCTCTCGTGTTTCTGCTGAAAGGAAAGGAATATTTTGCTTGTGTTTTCTTGCAAGGGAGTAGCCCGTGAGAGAACAAGTGGCGTACAGTGGTGACAGGCAGCCTGTGAACCCTTTACAGCTTCTGCAATCCTCTAATACCGTTGACCTGCAATACAATCCGAGTTTCATCTCTGTCCTATTAATAGATGAGAGACAAGGAAACAGGCCGCCTGGGCGACATGGTCCCACAAAATGGAAGCCCAAGCAACTTTTATCAATCCAAGCTACGAAAAAGGATGACGCTGCCATACATCAGACACAACCGATGACTACAACCACAGGGCAAACCAATTAAAGCACCCCATCTATTATTAAATGATAAATATGTTGCAAGTTATCACCCTATATTTTGTATTATGGGGATGAAGAAGCTCAAGAGGCAGTGGAATTTTGGGGCTCACTGTTAGGTCGCTGAGTTGTCGGTTGCTTCTCTCTTTGATGAGTTTCCATCCGTTGCTTCTTGTCCTGCCTTCTGGTGCTTTGGAGAAGAGCTTGACTCCCTCTTCTTTGGGGTGGCCCCTCAAATCCTGGAAGGCTGCTATCCTGTCCCCCCTGGTCCTTCTTTTCATTAGCCATACCCAATTCCTGCAACCGTTCTTCATACAATTTAGCCTCCAGACCTTTGATCATCTTAGCTGCTCCTCTCTATGCTCTTTTTAGAGCCTCAACATCTTTTTATTTTGTACTGTGGTGATCAACTCTGGTCTCATCACTGCCATAGTGATCACGGTGTGGTATGCTGGCTTGACAGCCGCGGATAGAAAGACATTGCAGAGGGTGGGCTGTTCCCTGACACCACTAGATGACCTCGCTAGGAGGGCTCGCTGCCTTGGAAGAGTGAGGAAAATCCTCAGGGACGACTCACCCCCCAGTCAGCCCTCTCCTTCACTCTCCTACCAACAAAGTCACCTAGTGTAATAAGATGGGGACTGGGTTAGAGACTTCTGTCCTCACTGTGAGTTGTGTTGGGGGGAGCTGGGGTTTGCACACGAAGGGAGGCTCAGCCAATCTCACTGAACCCATGTTGTACTCTTGACAATAAAGGTAATAATAACAGGTGACTTTTAAGTCAAGATGCCAAACAGAAGAGTGCCAACATTACAGCATCTGGAGACAACAACAGCTTTCAAAGGTTGGAGCCGTGCGTGGAATCTCACCAGATTTGTGTTGGTGCACAGGAACATGCTCCGTACTGCTATGGGCTCGGGGTGTCACATAGCGAATTGAAGTCTCTTCGAGATACTTATCGACGAGGTCCGGGCATACTGAAGGGGGAGAAAGGAAAACGTGTGAAAAGACAAACTGCCAGCAATATAAAAAAAATAATAATAATAATAATCATTTGAAACACAGGTAGTCCTCGACCACAATTGAGCCCAACATTTGCGTTGCTAAGTGAGATCGTTGTTAAAGGAGTTTTGCCCCATTTTTACGATTTTTCATGCCACCATGAAGTGAATCATGGCAGGCGTTAAATGTCAACTCATCAAATATTTCCGTGGTCTTTTTTCTAGAGTTGCCAACAGAAAGGGAGGAGAGAAAGGGGTTTGAAAGAGCAGTGGGGCAGCTTGCAAACCGAAACGGCATTCATTCCATCAATGTTTTCAAAGATAGTAACTAGGGGACCGAAGTTTCTGCCGTGCGAAATTCTAACTGGAGAGTTCTGGGCTATGGAGGTGTCCCATTGGAGAATATGAATGACATTACACCCAGAGGAGTGGTGGGGGAAACCAGGGCCAAGGGTGACAGTGAATGACGTGTCTCAGTGCCGGACATGTTAACTCCCAATAAATCCTTTTGAAGTTCTGGAAATTTGGCTTGAGACTCAGGATTTCAATGGGGGTCACTGCTGGAATGCTGACAGCAAGTTAGTGACACTGTTGTTAAATGAATCTGGCTTCCCCATTGACTTTGCTTGTCAGAAGGTTGCAAAAAGGGGATTGTGTGAGCCCAGGACATTGCAGCCGTCCTAAATATGAGTCAGTTGCCAAGCATCTGAATGTAAATCATATGACCATGGTGTGGAGGGTGTGTGGAAATGCTGCAATGGTTGTAAGTATGAAAAATGGTCACTTTTTCAGAGCCGTTCAGAGGTGGGATTCATCCGGTTCTGACCAGTTCTGGAGAACTGGTAGTGGAAATTTGGAGTCATTCAGAAAACCGGCCAATCCCACCTCTGACTGGCCCCGCCAACCCCATCTAGTCTCTGCCTCCTGAGTCCTAGCTGGGCCTCCTTTGGTTGCCCTGCACAGGAGAACGGAGCTGGAAAGCAGGTTAGGGGGGTGGGGAGGGAAGGGGGATTTGGCAGTATCCCTTCCCTGCCACACCTACCAAGCCACGCCCACAGAACCAGCAGTAAAAAAAAAAATGGAATCCCATCACAGGGGCCATTGTAACTTTGACCATCACTAAATGAACTGCTATAAGTCAAGGACTACCTGTATACATACAGCTCTAACATGATGCCTTCTTGGAACACCAACATGAAGTCTCTACCCAAGAAGAGAGAGAGAAAGTGAGTTTTAAACTACAGTTCTTAAAAAAAAAAAAAAAAAAGATGAGATGAGATGCAGAAGAAAATCAGAAGACAGCGGCCTTCTGAAAAAGGTCGAATCTCCAATCTGTTCTTTTTTATTTTCTTTTATCGCAGCTTTAAATGGCAAAAAAACAGAGAAAAATGTCTACTAAGCAGAACGGGGGCTGAGAAAACACTTCCAGCCATGCAGACAAACAAGGGAAGAAGTAATCATAGACCAAACTTCCCTGGAGGTTTTGTTTTTGGGTAAGTTTCTGAAAAGCAGCGGGATGGAATCCAGCTGACGGATTAGACGAGTTGACTCGTCTAACGCAGTGAAACAACGCAAAAAATGTCACTGCAAAAGTCGCACGCTGCCTTTTGGGCAGCTACACGCCGCCGTTGCAGCTTGACAAACCTGCAGGAATCTTTCTGGGTGGCTCACTGGAATGTTTCCCAACCTGGTCCAAGGTTTAACACCTCTGGACTTCAACTCCCAGAATTCCCCAGCCAGCTGGGTCCAATTCCGTAACAGGTCATCCTCGACTCCACAACCATCGGGGGGGGGGGGGTGTTGAGCAACGGCTGGGATTCAAACTTGCAACGGCACTGAAGAAAGTTACTTTACAACCAAACCGGTCCTTGCATCATTGACCCTCCCAACGTCCCCAGAGTTACATGGTCCAAATTATGCAATTGGCCACCAGCCTGTATTTAGGATGTTTGCAGAGTTCAAAGGTCATGTGACTGACCATCCCAGCTAGCTTTTGACGAGCAACTCCCCAAGGGTGGGATTCAGGTGGTTCGGACCAGTTTGGGCAAACGGGATGCTAGTTTTACATCTGCTTCGCCAAACTGGTCGATGCAAGGACCAGCTGGCTCTACCCGCCCTATCCCACCCGTACCATAATTCTATGCATCCTATTAGCTCAGGTTTGGAGGGGTGGGTGGCCTAGAGGTGGAGCTCTCTCCACACAATTGGGAGGCTTTGAGTTCGATAGAGGCAGGTATTTTTCTCTTGGGCATGATGGTAATGTAGCTGCTGAACAAAACTCTGCCCTGGAGACAGGAAGGGCATCTGGCCAGTCAAACATGATGATATTAGCTCAGGTTTCTGATCGGCTTTGGCTTAGGCGGAGGGCACCCGCCCCTGCGGTTACCCCAGCTCCACGCGTTGGACAGGCTCCCGCTGCCCGTCCTCTCCTGGAGCTGTTGCTACTGACAAGACCCCCCCCCCCCCAAAGAAGCGAGGAGCTCACTACTCAATCAATTCCTCCGACTGGTCTGCTTGCCGGCCAGATCTAAACACATCATGGGGGGGCCTTGAGTTTGACACGTCCGCTCCAGGGCTGGGCTGCTACTGGTTCGCACCGGTGCAGGCGAACCGGATGCTAATTTGACATCTCCTTCACCCAACAGGTTGTTCTGATGACTGGCTGGCTCTGCCCTCCCCTCCCCTCCCCGGAGTCTCCACAGGGCCTGCTTTGAATCCCAGGAAAGTGCAGGGCCTGCGTGGAGGCACCGGAAGGCTGGAAACGGGCCTGTTCCTGGCCTCCCCGAGCCTCTGCGCGGGCCCTGCACTTTCCTGCGATTCAAAACAGGCCGTGTGGAGACTCCAGGGAGGGAAGGGGAGGGATGGGTGGGGCCAGCCAGGGAAGGGGAAATGGGCCTCCTGGAAGGGAAGGCCAGAAATGGGCCTGTTTCTGGCTTCCAGAGGGCCTCCGGGGCCCAAGGAGGCCGTTTTTGCCCTCCCGGAAGCTCAAGGAAAGCCTCCAGAGCCCAGGGAGGGTGAAAATGCCCCCCTCCCCCCCTCCCCTGGTTCAGGAGGCTGACTAGGCCACGCCCACCCAGCAACCAGTCAGAGAACTGGCGGCTAAACTGTTTGAAGCTCAGTTCTGGCCTGCTCTACACACGCGCGCATCCTGTAAGAGAGCCAAGCGGGCGGCGACCTACCAGCCTTCCTCCTCTTCAAGGTGACGTAGGGCAACAGGTCGTGCCGAGTGATGATCCTCAACAGCTGCAGCACCTGGCGGAAGTTGGTCTCGTCGCAGCGGCCCTGTCGCTCTAGCGCCAGGAGGAAGTCCCGCCCGCTGCGGATCATGCCCCGCTCGTAGTCGTCGATGACGTCCACGAAGAGGAATGACAGCACGCGGACGTCGCGGTGAGTCAGGTGGGTGCCCACAATGTCAAACATGTGGTGGAGGCTGTAGAGGCCATGCTCCCAGTCCCCCTCCTCCTCCGGCCAGGCTTGCTGGTGGCTCCGTTTCAAGGTCGCCATCTTGGGCGACGGCGAGAACCGGCCCCGGCCGTCCAGCATCCAAGGGAACGGAGGGGACGGCGGCTCTCCTTCACCTGGGGCACTGGAAGAGAGGAAAGCAAGTTCGGGTCAGAGACGCGGGGGCCCTGGGGCCATCTTAGACTGCAATTCGGGCCAAACAGGTTTAAGTTAGGAGAGAGATCTGGCTGTCCTGAATGGTTTTGCCTAGTGACTTGATCTGTGGGGTCCAGAACCAGTTTCATGACCCAGCTAGGTAATAGCCTCAGTCCTAGAAGGGACAGGAGTTTGCAGAGAGGAGGATAAGGATTGTGGGGTCCTCGGGACTGTCTGAACTTGATGGCTTTCTTGCAGGTGTTTCATGACCCAACTAGGTAATATCATCAGAGCTAGAAGGAGTTTGAGGAGGAGGAGAATAAGGACTGTGGGGTCCTTGGGGCTCTCTGAGCTTGGTGATTTTCTTGTAGACATCTCATGACCCAACGAGGAAACATCATCAGTGCTCGAAGGAAGTGAGGTTTGCTCTCTGTTTAGCACTGTTGAAGGTGCCTAGTTTGTGCAAGAAAACAACAACAACAACAACTTCTCCTTCCCCTCCGCACACTCCACTCCCTTCTAGCAGGGAACATACCAGACACTCAGTAGGGCTGATGACGTTCCTTAGTTGGGTAATGAAACATCTACAAAAACAAACCAACTCAGAGAGCCTCAAGGATCCCACAATCCTCCTCCTCTTCAAAGCCCACTCTCTTCTAACACTGAGGACGTTATCTAGTTGGGTCATGAAATGTCTGCACGAAAACCACCCAGCTCAGGGGACACGGAGAACTCCACCATTCTCTCTATTCTGCCGCCATGTCTTCTGTCCTCCTGGCCTTGTTTGAGGCGGGGAGGTGTTTCTAGGGCTCTGAGGAAATACCCTCCAGGGCTTCCAATGCTCACGTAACAGAAGAAGCAACCATGTTGGGAAGGAGAACTTAGGGAAAGGCCAACCCTAGAAAGCCTCTTCCGTTAGATTAGGAAGCATTTTGTACGCAATTAAAATACGATCCTTTTATTACCGTTTTTCTTGGATCCAGGCCCAACTGATGTGCTAAAGGACATTTCTTGGCCAGGGATGGCTCTTTTGGAGCCAAAGGCGCTTCAGGCGTATGTTTAAAAATACTTTTGAGCGGGGGAGGGGAGAGAGGCCGGGAACAGAAAAATTTAGATTTTTGTTCAAAATGGATTTTTTAAAAAATTGAAAAAAAAAAAAAATACAAGCCAGAATTCCAGGCCAGGGAACCTGCCTGCTGGTTCAACCATTTCGCACACATTCAAATCAGAATAGAGTGGAAGGTGGGACCTTGGAGGTCATCTAGTTCAGTGACTGCCAACTGGTGGGCCGGGGACCACCGGTGGTCTGCGAGAAAATTTTGGTGGTCCGCAGAGAAATGTCACCCCCCCAAAGCGATTAATCCAGGCTGTGCAAAAACACAAGGCTGCGCTGCCCACATGGCCCGTGGGAACACAAGGCTTGCGTCGCTTGCATTGCGGACAACAGAGGGTAGTGAGGGGAGGGGGGGAAGGGAGCGAACTTGCCCCCCGCGCCCCCCGCCTGGCCACTGGGCTGCTTCTTTCTTCTAAAAAATCTTCCTTTCTCTCCCCCAAACTCCGCCAGAAATGAGTCTTTGGGACCCTGCAAGGCCTCCTGCTCCAAGAGGCTGCACCGGCAAAGACTCGTTTCTGGCGGAGTTTGGGGGAGAGAAAGGAAGATTTTTGCGCCTTCTGTTGCTTTCCTTGCATGAAGCCAAAAGTCTCTCCTCTCTCCCCCTGAGAACGGATCTGGAGACGGTATCCTGCGATCCCAAATAAAGAACGATCGATCGGTAGGAAAACGGGGTGGGGGATTTTCCTGCAGACTTTTTTGGGGGGATTTTCCCAGGGTCTCTGGTCCGCAGGATTTAAAATGATGAGTTTGGTGGTCCCTGAGGTCCAAAAGGTTGGCGACCCCTGCTCTAGTCCAACCCCCTGCTCAAGGAGGAGAGCAGATTCCAACTGCATCCCGTGCTGCTTAAGTTCCCCACGGCCGTATCAGCAAACGTTCCAGGCCGCATTCCCACAGGTCCTTGTCTGGTCTTCCAGAGAAGTCACCACGTTTGCAAACAGCGTTGTCTTTCAAGGGACACCTGAACCCCTACAACCCATAAAGCCTTCCTCCCTATGATTAGAAGTTCTCGACTTACAACCAATCGCTTAGTGACCATTCGAAGTTACGACAGACCTGGGAAAAGGTACTTCCACCCCAGATTTGAAGTTCCAAATTCTCCCCCCCCCCCCCCGCCCCGGTCACATGGCAACAGGCTGACATTTAACAGCCATTGCAAGATCAGGATTTATGCTTTTGCCAAAACTCTTTATTTATTTTCAGTTTCTGATACAATAAATGCCCCAAGAGGGAACAATGGCTATGCTTTAAAAACACAGCAATCATTTTGCAACCATCACAAGAAAGGTCATGAAATCAGTCACAGTCACATGGGGATTTCCTTAACAACCAGTGGGACCTATGACCATAATTGTGGGTTCAATCACGGTCATAAGTGAAGGACTACCTGTGCAAAAAAAAAAAAAAAAAGGCATCTGAATATCTGAATGATCCAAACTAGGAAAGAAGGAAGAGACGAGTAAGATAAGGATTGCAAAGTTCAGCAAAGGCATTAGGACAGGGGTCTCCAACCTTGGCTCCTGGCTTTGCTGGCTGTGGAACTCTGGGAGTTGAAGTCCGCCAGGCTTCCAGGAGCCAAGGTTGGAGACCCCTGCATTAGGAAATACAGACAAACCTCAACGTACGATCACAACTGAGCCCAAAATTTCTGTTGCTAAGGGAGAAATCGGCTAAGTGAGTTTTGCCTCCTTTTATGACTTTTCTTGCCATGGTTGTTAAAGTGAATCACTGCAGTTAAGTCACACAGTGAAGCAGATACAGATTCCCCACCAACTTTGCTTGTTAGAAGGTCACTAAAGGGGAATTCCCTTAGTCCCTCCCCCCAGGGACAATGGGGCCGTCGTATGAACCAGCTGTCAAGAATCAAAATGTAAATCGCTTAGAGCGACCATGGGGATGCTGCAATGGTCCTAAGTGTGAAAAATGGCCATAAGTTACTTTTTTGAGTGCTGCTGTAACTTCGGTCACTAAACGAACTGCCATAACTCGAGGACCACCTGTATTTCTCAACTTCACTGGGCCAGAGCTTTTCATGAAGGAAGTCCCGGGTTCAATTCTTCCTAACTTCTCCAGAATCTCAGAAAGCCACCTGCAAATAGCCAACGTACACCAGATATATGCGTTCACGCACCGTGGTACGTCGTGTTCCATCATGGTTTGATGAACGAGCCACAATTTGCATCCTGGTCATAACTGACTAGTGGGAATCAAGCACTGCACTGACACGGGACCAGGATTGGCTAGATAGCGTCATCGGAGCAATGGATTTGGAAGGCTGTGGAGGACACCGGGGCGGGGATGATGGGTTTGTGAAGAAATCGGAGATGGAGCCAAAATCCACGCCGGTCCAAGATATGGAAGGTCACAGAATGGATTCTGGGGCAGTCATGTGGTCGCCCCAAAGGAGCTCACAGGGTTGCCACGGAGGAATAAAATCAGTGGAGACCTCCAGGGGTAACCATGATGGCAAACCTATGACACGTGTGCTGGAAGTGGCAGGCAGAGCCATCTCTGCTGGCACAGGAGCTGTCGCCCCAACTCAGTTCCGCTGCGCATGTATGTGTGCCTCCCACCAGCCAGCCACGGGCATGCACAGAGGGGTGGAGGAGCACGTGCATGTATAAGGGGGCAGGAGAACGCGGGGGTTCATGCGCGCATGCGCCGGGGTCCCACGTGCATTGTATGATGGGTGCCCGCACACACACGCACTTTTGGCATGCGACCAAGGTTAGCCATCACGGATGATGCCACCATAAACTATGAGTGAAAAGGCAGGATAAAAGTTGCAAGGAAATAAAGAAACAACTACAGGGAAGCCTCAACTTAAACCCTCCATTTAGTGGCCACTGGAAGTTACCACAGCACTTTGAAAAACCGCTTGCCTCCAGAAATCGTGGGCGCTCCATCATCACGGGAGGCTTGGAAGAAGGAGCGGTCTGACATTGCCTAGGTGGTCCTGCTTGAGCAGGGGGCTGGACTAGAAGACCTCCAAAGGTCCCTTTCCAGGTCATTCAGTCTCTTCTAACGTAAGTTATGACTGCTTTTCACACTTAACGGCCATTGAAGCATCCCCATGGTCAAAATGTGATCCAGATTCGGACATTGGCAACCTGTTCATAACTCGTCATGGCTTTAGTGTCCCGGAGGAGGGGGGGGTGCTGTCAAGTTATCCCCTTTTGCGATCTTCTGGGGAAGCCAGATTCACTCTGGAACCATCTGACTAACTTGACTAACATCTTTGATGACTTGTGCAACAACGGTGACAAGAAATGACATAAAAGGGGGCAAAGCTGACTTAACAGCTGTTTGATTTAGCGATGGGAAGTTTGGGCTCAATTGTGGTCGTAAGTCAAGAACTATCTGCCCCAAGACCCAGATTCAGGCTAATCCCAAGGAACCCAGACAAACTATGTTATGCTTAGCACTACTGTGTTGATTCAACCAATAAACCAGAGGTGGGATTGAACCGGTAGCGGAAATTTGGAGTAGTTTGGAGAACCACCCAATCCTACCTCCGACTGGCCCCGCCAACCCCATCTTCTATTCCCTGCCTCCCATGGAGTCCCAGCTGATCAGCTGGGTCTTCTTTGGTTGCCCTGCACAAGAGAACGGAGCTGGAAAGCAGGTTAGTGGAGTTGGGGGGGGGAAGGGGTATTTTGCAGTATATCCTTCCCCTGCCACGCCCACCCAGCCACGCCCACAGAACTGGTCGTAAAAAACTTTGAATCCCACCACTGCATCCAGGCCCGCTTTAATCATCTTAGTTGCTCTTCTCTGCAGTTTTGCCCAAATCTCAGCATGGATTTTGTACTTGTGGAGACCAAAACTGGATCCAGTATTCCGGGCGTGGTCTTAAGCCACACCCCCTGCCACGCCCAGCAAGCCACGCCCACAGAACCAGTAGTAAAAAATAGTTGAATCCCACCACTGCAATAAATGGTTGTAAGTTGAGGGCCATCTTAGGCAAGTCTAGGGGGATGGCTAACAATAACCGACAAGGAAACCGCATAATAAAACCATTATAAAAAACAACAACAAACCCCTCCAGAATTGTAAAAAAAATTGTAATATAGCGACCAAGGCATGCTATATATAACAAATTCGCCACTTGATATGCTGGCCCAGCACCTGTGGGAGTGTGTGTGTAAAACCTCCTCCCTCTTCAGGGACTTCCAGATCTCAGTGGGGGAAGTAGATCCAGGTGACACAGGGCAGGTGTGTCACTCACTCACTCAATCAAACATTTCTTATCAATGCACAACATGTGTACACGGAAATTGAAAGGCACGGGTGACCGACACAATGATGGGCACAGCCACTCCAAGAGTGAGATGGGCAGTATCTAAATTTGATAAATAAAACACGCCCGCTACATTTCTTTCAGATTCTCTCCCCTTTTGAGAAAGGGCGTGCTGCTTTCTAGTTCACAGCGGTTCGGGTGAACCGGTAGCTAATTTTTTTTTTATTATCATTTTTAATGGCCAGTTCAGTCAACTGGCAAATCCCACCCCTGGCTGGTCCCATCCCGCCCTCCCCTCCCTGGAGTCGCCGTGGTTTGGATCCCAGGTAAGCATAGGGCCTGCGTGGAGGCTGAGGGAAGGTGAGAAACAGGCCTCGCACACGTTCGGGCCTGTTTCCAGCTTCCAGAGAGTCCGTGGAGCCGGGGAGGTCAATTTTGGCTCTCCTGGAGGCTCAAGAGGAGTCCAGGGAGGGCAAAAATGCCCCCCCCACCTCAACCAGTGGTGGGATTCAAAAAATTTTTTCTACCAGTTTTGTGGCTGTGGCTGAGTGAGCTTGGCGTGGCTTGGCAGGCGTGGCAGGAGCAGGATACTGCCAAATCCCCCTCCCCTCCCCACTAACCTGCTTTCCAGCTCCGTTCTCCTGGGCAGGGCAACCAAAGGAGGCCCAGCTGGGACTCAATGGGAGGCAGAGAAGAGATGGGGTTGGCGGGGCCAGTCAGAGGTGGGATTAGCTGGTTCTCCGAACGACTCACAATTTCCACTACCGGTTCTCCAGACCTGGTCAGAACCGGCTGGATACCACCTCTGCCTCCCACCGTGGTGCAGGAGGCCGATTAGGCCACGCCCATCCAGCAACAGTGCAGAGAACCCACTGCTAAATTTTTTTTGAAGGCCACTCTGCATCAGTAAAAATAGCAGCCCTTTTCACAAAGGCAGAAAGCCAAGCCAGTGAACGACACCACAGTATCGCGATACACAACGCGCCACACACACCGATTCAATGGGCCAGGAGTGTCCAGTGGGGACTTCACTGCTTCCCACCCCGCCCAAATGTCACATTGTGATGAATGAACTCAAGTGTGGAGAGACTCCGCTTGGGAGCAGCCACGCTCTCAAAGAGCAAGCAACGCATCTCACAGGGGTTGCTAAGGGCTTACTAGAGGACACAGTAGCGTAGAGAGGTCGCCCTCGACTGACGACCACAATGGAGAGCCCAAATTCTTGAGTTCTACCCCGTTTTACAACCGCTCTTGCCGCAGTTGTAAAGGGAATCACTGCAGTTGTGAAGTGAGTCACGTGGTTAAGTGAATCTGGCTTGTCAGGTGGTCACAAAAGGGGACTGCAGGACTCTCAGGGGACACCGCAACAGTCGTTAAGTGTGAAAAATGGTTCGAAGTCACTTTTTTTCGGTGCCGAACGGTCGCTTAAACAAATGTTGCAAGTCGAGGACTTCTTGCACTCAAGTCCCTGAAATCCACAAATCCGGTGAATACAACTAATCCCTATCTTTCATAAACAAATATGAGCCAGTGGAGTTTGATTTAAAAAATAAACGGTTGTAGTAGGCCTACTACGCTTTGAAGTGGTTTAAAGCAGGGGTCTCCAACCTTGGCCCCTTTAAGACCTGTGGACTTCAACTCCCAGAGTTCCTCAGCCAGCTGGCTGAGGAACTCTGGGATTTGAAGTCCACAAGTCTTAAAGGGGCCAAGGTTGGAGACCCCTGCTTTAAATCCCTTATGCTGATCTGCTGCCTGCGGGATTACTGAGATAATAGATCTAAACTCGGAACAGTTCAGCCATTTTCAAGCAGCTTTCCTCCTCCTTCTTCACAAGCCTTTTTTGAGATTCACTTCTCTGATGAGAAAGTACAACGGATCTGACACATTTGCACACCAAACAGGACGCTCCTTCCTTAATGCTGTGCATCTTCACCATTCTTTGAAACAAGGTCTACGATACGCCTGATGAAAAGGTGGGTTGCAGGGGGTGATATGGAGAATTGGAGGAACACTTGCATGCCAAGAAGTCCTCTAATGTTTCTATTTGGGGAGCTAGCCTTTGAAAACAGGTAGTTTAAAACATTCCCTGCCTTGCACTCCATTGGTTTTCCAAGCGATGTGGTTCCAAGTTCACATCAGAGGTTGGCCAAATCACGGAAAGGCCTCCCCAAACTCTTATTTCACTAAACAGGCCTAGTCTTCAGGTATGCAGGGGCTCCCTGAGGTCAGCTGGTTTCTTGCAGAGGGTTCCGGTGGGTTTGCCTTGCCAACTTGTACATAAACAGAGAAAATCAGACCCAATTCCCTTTGAGCATTGATGTTACCTAGTTGGGAAGTGAAACACCTGCAAGAAAACAACCGAAATCAGGGAGCACCAAGAACCCCACAATCTTCCTCCTAGCACTGATGATATCACCTAGTTGGGTCATGAAACATCTGTCCAAAAAAAAAGAGAGAACCCAGCTCAGAGAGCAACGGGCACCTTACAGTCCTCCTCCTTCCCATCACTTCCCCTTCTCTTCCACTCCACAAACCCCATTCCCCCTCCAGTACTGATGATGTCTCCTAGTTGAGTCATGAAATGTTTGCAAGCAAACAAGGAAGCCTCACAGAGCACCAAGAATGAGAGAGTTTAACCCTGGTTATCCTCATTTTCTTCAAATAGGCACAAGAAGCTAAAATTAAGTCACCACTCCGTCTCACATGTTGATCAAGTATCGTTTTAAAAGTCTCTCTCGCACAGAGGTCCCCAAACTGGGCCACTTTAAGACTTGTAGACTTAAAACTCTGCTGGCCGGAGAATTCTGGGAGTTGAAGTCCACAAGTCTTAAAGTGGCCCAGTTTGGGGAGCCCTGTTCTCAAAGGCATCCAGAGATCTCCTTAACAGACTTACTTCTCAACAGCCCTGAAAACTCATCCGTGTCTCACCTAAAAGGGCAGGTGAGTCAACAGGAAAGTAAGGCAGCATTATGCTCTACTTGTGTTAATGAATCACTGGTTGTGTTATGGCAGCTTATGACAACTATGGCACACTAACCTTAGGTCTTTGTTATTCTCCTGAGATTCCTGCTTGGCCATGTCTTGCATAAGTGATGGGGCACAAAGGATCAGGTGTAAACATGCAAATGTTTAAATCATTTTAAAAAGAGAACAGTCCCTGCCCCAGCAAAGAGATTTCATATGTGGCTCTTAATAGGGCAAGTTTTCTCCTAGAGTTTATTTCAGTCCATGCCTCATAGCCAAAATAGGTGTCCTCACTCTCTTTTTTTTTCAGGCTGTAAAAAAGAAAAAATGATATGAATAAGTTGAGTTTCTTTCTGCCTGAGTTGTGGGAACTTCATCACAGGAGGCCTTTTAGAAGATACTGGACAGCTGGATCTCCTGCTTGAGCAGGGGGTTGGACTAGAAGACCTCTGAGGTCAACTTCCAAACCCTGAATTCTATTCTTTTCTTCCCCTCTCCTGACCACAGGCAAAGGGCGTCCCTCTCCCCAGGCTGAAAATAAGCTCAGTTTTCAGTCACTCAAAAATAGCTGAAGGCATGATCATAGGGTAAGAATGAAGATAATTGAGACTACTGTATTTAAAAGATGGTAGCGGTTGGCTTATGTATCAGTCTGTAAAGAATATTTCAAAACTTTTCTCCTTGCTTACAGGAGCCCCCTTCATTGTGCAGCTTTTGGGTTAATCGTTGCTCTCTGAGCTGGGTTGTTTTCTTGCAGACCTTTCATGACCCACAGAGGGAACATCATCAATGAAGAGAGTGGGGTTTATCAGGAGAAGGGGGGAGAGGAGGAAAAAGAGAATTGTGGGGTCCTTGGTGCCCCAGTTAATAATAACCAATTGAATAACATAATCAGTGCTAAAATGGGGAAGGGGAGGAAGAGGAGGAGGAGGAAGAGAACTGTGTTCCCCAACTAACATTAACAATCAGAGCTAGAACGTGGGGGGGGGGGTGAAGGAGGAGGATGGTGGGATGCTTGAACTTGCTTGCTTTGCTGCAGACATTTCATGACCCAACAAGGTAACACATCAGTGCAAGAAGATACGTGTTGACAAAACCCGACTTCTCCTTTCCAGAAGACGTTTTGCTTCCTTCTCTAAACGCTTAATGCTTATTTAAACCCGAAACCATTTCCAATCATTTTTAAAACAGAAACTCACCAAAATAAAACCTTTCCCAACCAACCAAGAAAACTAGAACTGCAAATGCTGGGAATCTTACTGGGTTGCATTTCATCAAGGCAGCTGATATATTGTTTTATCGGTAAAGAAATTGATGATCTAAAACAGGGGTCTCCAACCTTAGCAACTTTAAGACTTGTGGACTTCAACTTCCAGAATCCCTCAGCCAGCTTTGCTGGCTGAGGAATTCTGGGAGTTGAAGTCCACAAGTCTTAAAGTTGTTAAGGTTGGAGAGCCCTGATCTAAAAGACTCCAATCTTGGCAACTTTTTAAGACTTTGTGGACTTCGATTCTCAGAATTCCCCAGCCAGCAAACAGGAAGTCCTCGATTTACAACCCTTCATTTAGTGACCAAAGTTACATCATCACTGAAAAAAAAAAAGCGACTGACCACTGTTTTTCACACTTATGACCATTGCAGCATCCCTAGGGGTCACAGGATTAAAATCCAGACCCTTGGAAACGGACTCATTTTTTTATGACGGTTGTAGCATCCCTGGGCTACGTGATCCTCTTTGTGACCAGCAAAGTCGCTGCGGAAGCCAGATTTCCATAAACCCACCTCCTTACAACCCACTTACACAACTGACACAATGCACTTAACCACAGCGGCAAAGGAAAATCATATAATGAGCTAAAAACTCCCTTCAACAACTGTCTAGCTTAGCCGTGGAAATCCTGAGCTCCCTTGTGGCCGTGGACTAGAGCAAACTGGGGAATTCTGGGAATTGAAGTCCACCTAAGCCTTCCAGTTTGGACCCCCCTGGATTAAAATATTGCAGTGATTTCCCTCCCAGCTTCCACCCCGCCTCTTCCCCACAGCACCAAATCCTCCTCTGAGACCTCTCCAGGGCTTTGGGGGCCCTGAGGACTGGCTGGCTGGCAAGGCAGCGCAGCTGGGGGAGGCCAGGCGTCTTCTCTCCCCCCCCCCAAGCCCCCAAGTCTGGCCTGGCTCACTGGGGGGGGCCGAAAGGAGGAGAAAGCCAGGCCTGCGAAGCTCACGCCCTCCCCCCAATACGCCCCCTCCCCGTCCCTCCCCAAAGACCTCCCTCCCCACACCGCCCCTCCTTGCAGAACTTCAATGGGCCTCGGGAGGCTCGAGCTCCCCCTCCACAATTAGGAGTGGGCCAGCCCCCCCCTCGCCGCTCAAGCCACTGGGGGTGGGGGCTCCGGCCCTCCCCTCCCCTCAGCCGCCCCCCCCGAGGAATGCCTGCCTGCCCCAGGGCCACAGGGCAGGGCCGCCCCCTCCCCAATTAGGCCTCTGGCTCCTCCCACCCACCTCCCGCCCCGCCCGCGCGCCTCGCCCCCTCTCACTTTCTCCTCAGGGCCGCCGGGGAAGCCATGTTGGGCCCAGCTGCTCCGCGCCCCCCCGGTGACGACCCGGCCACGGGCGCCGCCGCCGCCGCCGCCGCCGCCGCAGCAGCAGCAACAGGAACATCCGGGCAACCAGCGCCTCCTACTTGGAGAGAGAGAGCGGGAGAGAGAGAGGGAAAGAGAGGGAGAGAGAGAGAGACGACATCCGGGCTTCCCTAACCTCCCGACCGGGTTCCAACCTGTGGGCACGGCGAAACGGGAAGGGCCATCTTTGTGACTGGAACCGGGCAGGCGCCGCCCGAGTGGGCAGCCATGTTGGGGAAGGGCGGGCGTCGTGGGTCGTGGAACGCCGCGGCGGCCATGTTCAGGAAGGGCAAGAAGACGTTGGGGTGCGGCTTAATGGAGCCGAGTAGCCGGCCATCTTGGGAAAGGGCAGGGGCTTGGCGTCGCAGCTATTGGAATGCCTTGGCGGATATCTTGGGTGAGGAGTGGGCAAAAGGGGAGAGTCTCCCCCCCCCACGTGAATGGGGGGGGTTCACCGCCTCGTTTTTGGGAGAGGTGTCTCTGGGTGTGGACAGTGCAAGATAAACATCCTGGACTACCAGCCCCCAAACAAGCAGCCCCGCCCCGCCCCTGCGCTACGTGCCAATCCCCCCCGCATCGCTGCTGGGGTTCCTGGAATCTCCCCACGTGGGCCGAGCTGATGACGTTATTTTCTGGAGGAGTGGGCGGGGCTTTAAGGGCAGGAGTGCCACTCATAGTAGAGCCTGAATTAGTGACTTACTAGATGTTGCATGGAAAAACATTAACAAAGAATCTTCTGGTGTCTTGCAGAAAACACTTTTTTTTTTTCAGGATAAATTTCCAAAGTCCTTACAAGCAATACGTTGGTGACTAAAATACAGTCCATTATAGAGGTAACTTTAACTCGTGGACTTCAACTCCCAGAATTCCCCAGCCAGCTCAGGATTTGAAGTCTAGCTGGCAAGGCTGAGAAACATTGCCTTAAACCAAAGGTCCCCAAACTGGGCCACTTTAAGACTTGTGGACTTCAAACTCTGCTGGCTGGAGAATTCTGGGAGTTGAAGTCCACAAGTCTTAAAGTGGCCCAGTTTGGGGACCCCTGGTCTATCACATAAAAACAAACCTCCAGTACAGGAATATCCAATGGCCACTAAGACTGGCTGGGGAATTATTTTCCTTCATCCCTTTTAAGCACTTGGCCTATTAACCACAGAAAGGAAAAAAAAAAAGCCTGTAATAAGATTAATGAAGATCATCTGTGTCTTTAGTTGGACATATTTTAGAGGCTACGGAAAAGCACTTAGAGAATTAGAGTGTGGAATTTATTGTATCTATCCCATGAAAAATCCCTGCAAAATAAATTTCAATGGCTGAGTTCAACAGCATTCTGATGTAATCAACCACATTTTAACATAAACTATTGGGTAAAATCAGCCCATGGATTCACTGTGTTGGGTGAGTGCAGAAACTGGTGTCCTATAAGCATTTCTGTTATCTAGTTGAAACATCTGCAAGGAAACCATCAAGTTCAGAGAGCCTCAAGGATCCCAAATCCTTGATCAAGTTGTCCTCCTCTCCCTTTGCAAATCCTGCTTCCTTCTAACACTACTAATGTTCCCACAGTTCAATCCTGAGCTGCCAATATTATCTTCTATTAATGTTCAATTAACCATATACTCTCACATTCTAATTAGTTAATGCTTGCTCCCAGTGAAATGTGAACATAAATAATGAAGATTGCATTCACAAACCACTTTTAACCAGTGTCAGGTACAAGGTTAGCAGATGCAATGTCAGACAATGCTAAACTTTGTTAATCTGAGATTTGAGGATATTGTTTTTTGCAGATTATCATGTTATATGAATGCAGCCCATTTGCCTCTACCTCAGTGTTTTCCTAACTTTAGCAACTTTTAAGATCTATGGACATCAACCTCCAAAATCTCCAAAAACTGTCCATTCGTTTTAAAATGGGCATGTTTGGAAAAACACTGTTGAGTCTATGATTCAGAGTAAAAAATAGAATAGAGTTGGAATTCAATATATTCCATTCAGAGGGATGCAGAGAAAAGAGGGCAATGTGAATAGAATAGAGAATAGAATATTGGAATGGAACAGAATAATGAAGAGAATAGAAAATAATATAAAAAATTAGAATAGAATAGGCTTTACTGTCACTTTGAATGTACACTGGCATATATTAAAAATGAAATTTTTGCATACAGCTCTTAATACACCTCTAATACATAAACATGACAAGATAAATACATAAATACAAAATTATGTATATAATATATGTATATTATATGACACAGAGAAACAACACAGAAAATAGAGGAGAAATTAGGCTAATATCCCACCCTTTCCGAAAGCAGGAATGAAATCCTCCCGCCTGCCTCTAAAGTGCTCAGCGGAGACTACAAGCAGCAAAAGGAGGAACCAAGCCTTGCCTAGGAACCCATTGCTGGGGATCGAGCGCCGGCGGACGGTTTTCCGCACGGACCGGATGTGAGACTCGCCCCGGAAGTGGACCGCCGGCTACGAAGAAGGGCCGTTCTGCGCGGCCTCCGAGTTGGGGGGGGGGAGCCGCCATTTTCTCGCGATGGGCTCCTCCAAGCGGCACCGCGACCGCAGCGAGGCCTCCGAGGACACCGCGCCGCCTGCGGCCTCCTCTTCCTCGGCGGCCGGCGCCGCCTCCTCCTCCTCGTCCCGCCACCGCGAGCACAAGAAGCACAAACACCGCGCGGGCGGCGGAGGCGGCAGCGAGCGGCGGAGCAAGCGGAGCCGGAGCCGGGGCGAACGGAGCGGGCGGCGGGGCGGCGGCGGCGATGAGGCCTCTTCCTCCGCCCGGGGCAGCCGCAGCAGCGCCGTCGCCGGGCAGGACGGCGAGACGGGGCGGCGGAGCCAGAGGGAGAAGCGGGACGAGACTCACGAGGGCGCCCAGGCCGCAGGTGCGACAGGGGAAAGGGCCGACCTCGCAGGGGTGGCGTGAAGGGGCAGGGAGTCCTCGGCTTACGGCCCCAATTGAGCCCAACGTTTGTACTGTTAAGTGAGATAGTTGTTAAGCGAGCTTTGCCCTGTTTTACGACTTTCCGGTTGCTGCCGTTGATATGTCAGGAACTTGGTCGCTAAGTGAACCTGGCTCTCCCCTTGACTTTGCTTGTCAGATGGTTGCAAAAGGGGAAAGAAATCACAGGACCCCGGGGGTCTCTGCAAAGGTCATAAGTATGAGTCAGTTGCCAAGTGCCCGGATTTGATCACATGGCCGTAGCAACGCTATGAAGGTTGTAAGTATGAGGACGGGTTGTAAGTTGTCATTTTTCAGCGCAGGTGCAACTTTCAACAGTTGTAACTTGAGGATTACCTATGTCTGCATAACTACAGGTACTCCTCAACTTATGGCCAAAATTGAGCCCCAAATCTGTTGTTAGCCGAGGCAGTTGAGTGAATTTTGCTCCATTTTGCAACCTTTCTGGCTACAGTTGCTGAAGTGAATCACTGCAGTCGTTAAGTTGATAATATGGCTATTAAGTGAATCTGGTTTCTTCATTGGCTTTGCTTGTCATGAGGTCGCCAAAGGGGATCTCAATACCCGTCACTACAGCCGTCATAAATATGAGTCAGCTGCCAAATGGCTGGATTTTGATCGCCTGACCATGGAGATGCTGCAATGGTTATAAGTGGGTGGGAGTTGGGGGTGATTTATTTATTTACTTTCCAGATTTTATTCTATTGTACTTTATTAATTTATTTGATCCTTTTGGTTAGTTTTTTTTTTTAAATTTTAAATATGGTTTTACATTCTGTAAGCCACCTTGAGTCACGGGGTTAATAGGCGGTAATATAAATTCAAATAGATAGATAGATTAGATAGATAGATAGATAGATAGATAGATAGATAGATAGATAGATAGATAAAGAGAAGATAGATAATGAAAGAGAAGATAGATAATAGAGAAGATTAGATAGATAGATAGATAGATAGATAGATAGATAATGAAAGAGTAGATAATAAAAGATGATAGACAAGATAGATAAGATAGATATAGATGATAGATATAGATGATAGATAGATAAAGAAAGATAATGAAAGAGAAGATAATAAGAGATGGTAGATTAGATAGATAAAGAAAGAGAAGATAGATAATGAAAGAAGATAGATAATAAAAGAAGATGATAAATTAGATGGATAATGAAAGAGAAGATAGATAATAAAAGATGATAGACTAGATAGACAGACAGACAGACAAGATAGATAAGATAGATAAGATAGATAGGATAGGCTGACTCGAGGAGAAAATGCATAGGAGGCATGGAGAAAGCTCTTGCTGTACTTTGTAAGTGAAAGTGCTTTAGCTGGAACACTTAGCTGGGCCAAGAGGCCATTCTCATGATCTCTTGTTTGGACTATTATAATGTGCTCTACCTGGGGCTGTCCTTGAAGAGTATCCTGGAGCTTCAGCTCGTTCAAAATGCAGCATCCTGCATAGCTTTGGGCCAATCCAAATTTGCACATTTGTCACTCCTTTTGAGGGAGCTACATTGGTTGCCAATTTGCTTCTGGTACAATTCAAGGTGCTGATGACCACTTTTGAGGCCCTGAAGTGGCTTGAGGCCAGGTTATTTGACAAACCGCCTCTACTCCAGCATGGAAGGCAGGATGTTTTGAGGGTCTCATCTATTAAGGAGACACATCTGGTAGGACAAGAAAAGGGGCCTTGGCAGTGGCTTCACTCCCCCAGAGATGTGCATTAGATTAGATTAACAGAGTTGGAAGGGACCTTGTAGGTCATCTAGTCCAACCCCCCCCCCCCAAGCAGGAGACCCTACATCATTTCTGACAGGTGGCAGTCCAGTCTCCCCTTAAACGCCTCCAGTAATGAAGCTCCCATAACTTCCAAAGGCAACTTCTGTTCCGTGGGTGGATTGTTCTCCCTGTCAGGAAATTCTTCCTTATTTCCAGGTTGAATCTCTCCTTGTTCAGTTTCCATCCATTATTTCTTGTCTGGCCTTCAGGTGCTTTGGAAAATAGCTTGACACCCACCCCCCTCTTCCTCTCTGTGGCAGCCCCTCAAATACTACTATCTACAATACAATGCTACAATACACTACTATCATGTTACCTCCAGTCCTTCTTTTCACTAGACTAACCACCACCTGAAGACCGGGCTCTATCAGCAGGCTTACACACAGATACACACAAACGATCGATACAGAGCCGATCAACTGGCTTGCTTGACTGTAAATGTTGCCACGATTGGGTAGAAGAGGCAGTTGAGTTTGGATGTGGGGGTTAAGTGTGGCTTTTTATTGTTGTACACTGTTTAGAGTCATCATGCATGAATTGGGTGGCCATATAAATTGGTTTAGTGTATAAATCACCATTGGTCATCCCAGTGTGTACAGGTAATCCTCAACTTACAGCCGTTCATTTAGTGGCCATTCCAATCTACAACAACAGTGAAAAAAATGAGTTATGACCGTTTTCCCACACTTACAACCATTGCAGCATCCCCATGGTCTTGAGATCAAAATTCAGACCTTTGGCAACTGACTCATGACAGTTGCGGTATCAGCAAAGTCGACAGGGAAGCCAGATTCACTTAACAACCGGGTTACTAACGTTACTAACATAACGGCTGCAGTCATTCACTCAGCAACTGCGGCAAGAGCGGTCATGAAAGGGGATGGGGAATTTATTTCACAAATGTTCTGTTTAGCAGCAGAAATTTGGGGCTCAATTGCGGTTGTGAGTCGAGGACTTCCTCTATTTCCTTCGGGTCCCAGTTCCCACCAGAGGCTTAATCTTAAACTTGGGTTAGCCCTGCAGCGTCATTTCATTCACATATTATGCAAGGCCTGAATTGCCTAATTCTCTCCAAGGATTTACTCTCCTAATTTACTCTCCAAGGACTGGTTTGAGTTCCCACCACAGATTGAGTTGCAAGCTTTCCAAACTTGATTTATTTTGTGCAAATCCTCATTCGTTCCCATTGAAAGCAGCCGAGTCGTCTTTCTCCAACTACTTGCTGAAGCCTCACTTTTCAAGATGCTGATGTTCATGAATTATTGACCAGGATGTAAGTGCCTGGCACTTCTTGAAAGCTTCTAGTGATGAAGCTCCCACTTCTGTTCCTGGGGTTGATTGTTCTCACTGTTGGAAAATTCCTCCTTACTTCCAAGCTGAATCTCCCCTTGATCAGTTTCCATCTATTCTTCCTTGTCTGGCCTTGGAAAACAGCTTGACTCCCTTCCTCCTCTTTGTGGCAGCCCCTCCAATACTGGAAAGCTGCTCTCCTGTCTCCCCTGGTCCTTCTGTTCCCTAGACTAGCCAGGCCTAGTTTCTGCAACCATTCTTCTAAAGGCAGATTAATGGCTTCCACAAAAGCAAAATCACTGTCTTGATCCACAAAAACACACCGAGACATAATGGAGACCCAGAAGATGAACAGACCTATGGAACAGTTGTCCTACCCTACATAAGAGGTACTACAGACAAAATCAGTAAGATACTACACAGGCATCACATCAAGACTGCCTTCAAAACAGACAGAAAAATAGCAGCCATCCTAGGAAACCCCAAAGATTAAATTGACCTGGAAAACCAAGGCATATACGAAGTCCCCTGTGCATCATGCCCGGCCACATACATTGGACAGACCAATAGAAGAATAAGTACCCGCCTGGATGAACACAAAAATGCAGTCAAAAAGCCAGAATACACTTCCTCACTGGTCCGACACATGAAAGCCACAGGTCATGGCATCGATTTCAATGGCACCAAAACGCTACCCACTATAGAAAACCCCTGTTACAGAATTATCAGAGAAGCCATAGAGATTGAAAAAAAGACCTGAAAGCATGAATAGATAACAATAGGCAACTGGCATGTACTTACGATGGTTGCAGGGTCCTGGGGTCACGTGATTCTCTTCTGCGACCTTCTGACAAGCAAACTCAGGAAAACCGGATTCACTTTAATGGCCGTTTTACTAGCTTTACAGATGCAGTTAATTCGCTTCACCACTGTGGCAAGGAAGGTCGCAAAATGGGGAGAACTCACTTTGCTTACCAGCAGGAATTTGGGGCTTAATTTGTGGTTGTAAGTCAAGGACTGTCTGCACTTGTCTCTGTGGTATATACTATATTATGTTAAATTGCCTCCAGAAATTGTTGCTCCAACACTGGATGCTTTTAAGAAGGGTCTACAGTCAGTCACTTACCTAAAATGGTATAGATTCTCCTGCTTGAGTCAGGGTCTGGACTAGAACAGGGGTTGCCAACCAATGGGCCGGGGGCCACTGGTGGTCCGTGAGAAAATTTTGGTGCTCCGCAGAGAAATGTCCCCCCCAAAGCAATTAATCCAGGCTGTGTGGGAACACAAGTCTGCTCCACCCACATGGCCCACAGGAACACAAGGCTTGCATTGCGTGCATTGTGAACAACACGAGGTAGTGAGAGGAGGGGGGAGAGGCCGGAGGGGGGAGACTTGTCCCACATACCTGGCCTGGCCACCGGGCTGCTTCTTTCTTCTTCTGCTTTGGCTGCATGCAAGGAAAGCAGCCAAGGTCTTTTTTTCTCTTCCCCAAACTCTGCCAGAAATGAGTCTTTGGGACCCTGCAAGGCCTCCTGCTCCAAGAGGCTGCACCACCAAAGACTCATTTCTGGCAGAGTTTGGGGGAGAGAAAGAAAGACTTCTGCTGCTTTCCTTGCATGAAGCCAAAAGTCTCTCCCCCTGAGAACGGAGCTGGAGACGGTATCCTACGATCCCAAATAATGAACAATCAATCAGTAGGAAAACAGGGTGGGGAGTTTTCCTGCAGAGTTTTTAGGGGATTTTCCCACGGCCTCTGCAGACACCAACGTCAGCAAGCCACCATCACTCAAAATTCATATTAGTGGTCTGCAGGATTTATCATTATGAGTTTGGTGGTCCCTGAAGTCCAAAAGGTTGGCGACCCCTGGACTAGATGACCTCCAAGGTCCCTTCCAGCTCATTCTATTCTAATTCTGAAAAAAAAAAATTGTTTTTGCATTAAAAATTGATGACGACAAATATTCATCATCTCCCATGAGCCAAATCCTATAATAGGAAAGTGGTTTTAAGTCCTGATGGTGAGGCTGTGCTCAAAGGAAGAAAAGTATGTCCCGAGGAGTGGGCAATTATGGCCCCTTTACGACTGACTAGTGGACTTCAACTCCCAGAATTCCCAAGCCAGACATGTCCACGGGTTGCAAAGCCCCCGCCCCTCTGCCCCTGGTTTTGGGGAGGGCCCTGTTTTCATTCCCGAGTTTGCCTTTGTCAGCTTAAAGCATTCAGTGCTGCAAAAATTCCAGCATATACTGCAAGATCTAAATTGACAGCAAAAGTGGATTTGAGGGAATCCGTGCTGAATTGATAATAAAAATAAATTAAACTGCGGAAGAGGGTGCTGAAGGGAGAATATTCGTAGCCTTTCAAATTGAATATTCAAATTGCGTTGTAATTCCTCAGGTGTGACACCTGTTTCAGAACGATTTCCCTGGTGGCTGTATCTGAGGTGCCAACGAAACATTTTTGTGTTTCTCTTCCGACTAAACCATTCTCAAAACTCCCCAAAGAGCTGAAATCTGACCGTTTTGATATTAAGTGGTGCAAAAAGCCCCACCAGATAGTTCCCAACTGACAATGTTTCCTGGGTGCTGACTAATTTCTCTCCCTATTTTCTTTCCCAAATAGCTGCTAGCTCCAAGTCTTCCTCCGGAGGAGACGCTTCACTCAGCATTGAGGAGACAAAGTGAGTGAATTAAATTCATGGGGAAATTGGCACTCCACCCAGGTTTCTATCTCCCACATCCCTCTTGTAGCTAATCCTCTGCGAGCTTGCAGGGATCAGGCTGCAGAAAATCAACGTGGGGCTTCAGCAATGGGCTGGCCTGGAATGCAGTTGGTGGCGATGGCAGGAAGAGAAGAGAAGGGAGCAGAGGCTGCTTATATGCACTTGGGAAAAGCAGCTGTTGTGAAACAAAAACACTTCCCACCCCCCAAGCTCAATCCATTTTTTCCTGAAAGGCCGTAAGAATAGCCTTGGATTTTCCCACAGAAATCTGTTAATTCAAAAAAGGAAAAGTCTGACTAGCTCCTTTAGTCACCTTGAGATCTAGAAGAAATTCTGTTCCAGTAGAAGAGGAGATCCGTAGCTCAAGGTTGAATTGTGGGGTCCTTGGTGCTCTCTGAGCTGGGTGGTTTCCTTGCAGGCATTTCTTGACCCAGGTAGCTAACATCATCCTTGCCAGAAGGGAGTGGAATTGATAGGTGCGGGGAGGACTTTGGGGTCCTTGGTGCTCTCTGAACCTGGTCGTTTTCTTGCAGATCCAACTAGGGAACATCATCCGTGCTAGAAGGGTTTGCAGAGGAGAAGAGGAGGAGGACTATGGGGGGTCCTTGGTGCCCTCTGGGCTTGGTGGTTTCTTGCAGACCCAGATTTCTTTCATGACCCAACTAGGGAACATCATCAGTGTTAAAAGGGAAGGAATTTGCGCTCTGTTTATATACAAGTATCGGTGAGAGTGTTCTTGATGGTTGCTTGATTAAGTGATTGTTTACTGTTTGCCCGAGTTAGTAGTTCCTTCGGTGGGGTACTGCACACAGACAAGGTCACCATGCTATAAAATATATGCTGAGACCTAGAACGTGTTTCTCAGAAGAGCAAGAAAGATGATAAAGGGTCTGGAGACCAAACCGTGGGATGAAAGGTTGAGGGAGCTTGGTATGTCTAATCAAGGTAAGAGGAGGAGGATTGGAGCAACATGATAGCCGTCTTCCAGTCTTTGAGGGGCTTTCATAGAGAAGAAGGGCTTGGCTTATTCTCCAAAGAGAGTAAGACAAGAAGCAAAGGATGGAATCTTATCAGGGAGATCCAACCTTTCCCAGGAGAAATTTCCTGACAGTGAGAACAATCCATCAGTGGAACAGCTTCCCTCCAGAAGTTGTGCGTACGCCATCACTGGAGGCTTTCAAGAATAGATTGGACAACCATTTGACTGGGGTGGTATAAGTCTCATGCTTTGAGCAGGGGGTTGGACTAGAAGACCTCTGAGGTCCCTTCCAGCCCTAGAAGCCTATGTTCTACTGTTTACTGTTCGATTTTCACGGATGAAACGCAACTCCCTTCTAGCACTTGATGGGGTTACCTAGTTGGAAAATGGAACGTTTTCAAGAAAGCAGCCCAGCTCGGGAATCACCAGGAACCCCACAGAGATTCTGTTGTGTGTACACAAAATTACATGCATTTTGTTGCTTTTTCTCTCTCTCTCTCTCTCTCTCGATAGTAAACTTCGAGCCAAACTTGGGTTGAAGCCTCTGGAGATCAACACAGTCAAAAAAGGTATGTTCAAGTTGGCTTTCCTTCTTCTGTCTTTTGTCATGGAGACTTTGGTTCATTTGTCTTTTACTTAGGTTCTTCAGACGTCTGTGACAAATTCTGCTTTATTTTATCTAATCCAAAATGGGGTGTCACTGATTTTTTTTTTTTAACTGCGTGGTAGCAAAAATGTTTCCTTAAAGCTTGTAGAAAATATTTCATGGGGTATTTTCTCTGCTTCTCCAGCAGCTATTTATCAAGTTTTTCTCACTAAACTGGCAACAATTTGGGGTCTGGGATGGCTCCCTGCATCCTGCTTTCAGTTGCTTTCCTTGTAAAATGAGTCAAGGACTTCTAGAATTGCCAATATTCCTCCTTTTAACCACCTGCTTTAAATGTCTATGAAGATTCTCAGTCATCCAGGTCTTGTTTGTCCCAAAAGGTGCTTTTTCAAGAGGCAACTGAACTGTCTGATTTACCTTGAAGATGCGACCATGAGAAGTGACCATCCAGTCAGAGCTGAAGAAGCTTCTTTTGGGTGAGAAGCAAAATGTCTTCAAAGAAAAACCAGAAAGTCCAGTTGCCCCTTGGAAAAAAAGCGCCTTTGGGACTCCTGCTTTCAAGTGGAATGGCAAGGAAGAATTGATTGCTTATTCTACCCTATAAGTCAGGGGTCTCCAACCTTGGCTCCTGGAAGCCTGGCGGACTTCAACTCCCAGAATTCCACAGCCAGCTTTGCTGGCTGTGGAACTCTGGGAGTTGAAGTCCGCCAGGCTTCCAGGAGCCAAGGTTGGAGACCCCTGCTATAAGTGTTGAACATGATGATTCTTGACGAATGTCTCTTTTTTTTTTATGTACACTTGAGAGCATTTGCACCAAGGACAAATACCTGGTGTGTCCAATCACACTTGGCCAATAAAGAATTCTATTCTAAGAAAAAGCAAGGAAGAAAATCTCTTGGCAGAAGGTTGGAGTACCCCATATCCAGTTTTCTGTTAGATGCGCACCTCACCTCTTTGCCTTGTGGTGTAGGATACAAGCTGAGCTCACAGAGCAACTGTCAGATCCCTAAAGTGATACTGCCATTCAATTGGGAGAAGGGCGGGGGGGAGGCTCTTGAATTCGATTCATCACTATTGCCTGTGACAACTGCTATTTTATAACTTGTATGCTAGTGCCGGGAAGCCCTAGAGATTTTCTCATCTCTTGGAGAATGTATAAGGGGGGAGGGCCATGTGGGTTTGTTTGACTTTGAAAGCCGACAGAAGTATGGCCATGGGAATGCCTGTGTCAGGGCTTTGGTAGTTACCGTCATTTAAATCATGAGTCTCTAGCTAAATTTTCAAAACTTAAAAGAAGATTTATTAGGAGTAAACATGCCAGCACTGCCAGGTTGTAGCCGACTCTGAGGCACATGATTCACTGTCACCCTTGACCCTGGTTTTCCTCCACCCCCTGGGTGTATCGTAATTCATATTCTTCAACCAGACACAGAGTCATCAATCATGCTCTAAAAATTATAGTTTGTGTTGACCACGTTTTGGACTTGATTGCTATGCTGGCTGGAGAATTCTGAGAGTTGAAGTCCACAAGTCTTAAAAGTTGCCAAGTTTGGAGACTTCTCATCTAAGAGCAAAATCTTGCTCTCCCTATTGTCTTCTCCTCCCCCTGCAGAGACTGGCAGCAAAGAGGACCCGGTGGCTGCAGAGGTCATCAATCCGATTGCCCTCAGGCAGCGAGAGGAGATCCGGGAGAAATTGGCAGCCGCCAAGGAGAAGCGGCTTTTAAATCAGAAACTTGGGTACCCTTTTGACTCTTTGCTCTTTTGACTTCGAAAATAAATTGCAGGCAGTCCTCGACTTAACGGCCACAATCGAGCCCACAGTTTATGCTGCTGAGTGAGACATTCGTCAAGCGAGTTTTGCCCCATTTTACGGCCTTTCTCGCCCCAGTGGTTAAGTGAATCACTGCAGTTGTTAAATCAGTCACACAGTTGTTTAAGTGAATCTGGCTTCCTCATGCACTTTGCTGATAGGTGGTTTGCAAAGTGACCCTGGGACATATCATCATAAATATGAGTCAGTTGCCAAGTGCCTGAATTTTGATCAGGTGACCATGGGGATGCTGCAGTGGTCATAAGTGTGAAAAACATTCTAGAGTCACTTTTTTCAGTGCCGTTGTCACTTTGAACAGTTGTTTAACTGTTGTAAGTCAAGGAGTGCCTGCGTTTGGCTTTATTTATTTATATATGTGTGTGTTTGGCTTACTATATAGTTTGTTTATATCTATCTATCTATCTACCTATCTTATCTATCACCTATCTATCACCTATCTATCTATCTATCACCTATCTATCTTTATCTATCTATCTATCACCTATCTATCTTTATCTATCTATCTATCACCTATCTATCTTTATCTATCTATCTATCTATCTATCTATCTATCTATCTATCTATCTATCTCTCAAACTATATAGTAAGCCATACATACATTCATACATACATATATACATACATACGTATTACAAAATATTATATAAATAATAGTAAATAATATACGTATATAATAAACTAATATTTAGATTTCAGCAAGTAGACCACAACCTACTTCTTAGTAAGCTAGAAAAAAGTGGAATAGATAGCAGCACCACTAGATGAACTCACAACTGGCTGACAAACTGTACTCAACGAGTAGTCCTTAATGAGTCTGTCTACATGGAGGGAAGTAAGCAGTGGGGTGCCACAAGGTTCCATCTTAGGCCCAGTACCTTTCAATATCTTCATTAATGACTTAGATGAAGGAACAGAAGCGGAACTTACCAAATTTGCTGATGATACTAAGCTGGCAGGAATAGCCAACATCCTAGAACAGGGGTCTCCAACCTTGGCTCCTGGAAGCCTGGCGGACTTCAACTCCCAGAATTCCACAGCCAGCTTTGCTGGCTGTGGAACTCTGGGAGTTGAAGTCCGCCAGGCTTCCAGGAGCCAAGGTTGGAGACCCCTGTCCTAGAAGATAGGCTCAAGATCCAGATGGATTTTGACAGACTAGAACACTGGGCCCTATCTAACAAAATAAAATTCAATGTAGACAAAAAAGTAAAGTCTTAGACAAGAAAAACCAAAAGTACACCTATGCTAAATATGAGCCAGCAGTGTGCAGCAGCAGCCAAAAAAGCTAAATCGTATGAATAGAAGGATACAACCAAGATCAAGGGAAGTACTAATACCACTCTATAAAGCCTTAGTAAGATCACACCTAGAGTACTGCATCCAGTTTGTTCACCACATTATAAAAAAGATGGTGAGACTTTAGAAAAAGTACAGAGAAGAGCAATCAGGATGATTAGGAGACTGGAGGCTAAAATATACAACTGGGCCTGGCTAGTCTAGGGAAGAGAAGGACCAGGGGAGACAGGATAGCGGTCTTCCAATATTTGAGGGGCTGCCACAGGGAGGAGGAGGGGGCCAAGCTATATTCCAAGATACCCAAAGGCCAGGCAAGGAGTAATGGATGGAAACTGAACAAGGAGAGAGACTTAACCTGGAAATAAGGAGAAACTTTCTGACAGTAAGAACCATCAACCAACGGAACAGAAGCTGCCCTCAGAAGTTGTGGGAGCTTCATCCCTTGAGACTTTCAAGAAGAGATTGGACTGCCATTTGTCAGAAATGGTGTAGGGTCTCCCGCTTGGGTGGGGAGTTGGACTAGATGACCTACAAGGTCCCTTCCAACTCTGATTATCTGTTAAATCTCTCTCTCTCTCTCTCTCTCTGTGTATATGGATGGATGGATGGATGGCATTCAGCTTTGTTTGGGTATTTTCCCACGTCATTATAGTTGTGCTTTTAAAGTTGTAGCAACATTTCGGAAGAATCTCATCTGCCATCATCAGGCTTCTGTATTATGTTTGTCTGTGAGTCAGACTTTTACAGTTTGACTAAAAGTCTGACTCACAGACAAACATAATACAGAAGCCTGATGATGGCAGATGAGATTCTGCCAAAACGTTGCTACAACTTTAAAAGCATAACTATAATGACGTGGGAAAATACCCAAACAAAGCTGAATAACATATATATTCATACATACACACACACACACACACACACATTACAATCTATTCTAAAAATATTAGTTCCAGGTATGCTTGTAAAAGAAGAAACAGACATCTCTCCAGAACTAAAATTATATTTATTATACTTATTAAGCTTTCATCAGCGTCTGCTGACATCGTCAGAGTATTAAGCTACTGTTACAGAGATTTATACCACTCTATATACCACTCTTGCCTGGGTAATAGGCCTCCACCTCTAATTAACCCTATTTTTGCTTCAGTCATGCTGGTCAAAGGAGGCTTATCTTTTGTCGTTGTTTCCCCCTTTGTCCCAGGCTGGGTCTGACAAGGGAGGAAACAACAACAAAAGATATATATATGTTGTTTCTTATCCAGATCTGTTTTCTTAAATCCTGTCTTCCCTGGGCATCTCAGGGTCAGGAGCAGAACTTTCCGTAAGCGGCTACTATTTCTCTGTCTTTAGGAAAATCAAATCCCTGGGTGAAGATGACCCCTGGCTGGACGATACGGCGGCCTGGATTGAGAGAAGCCGGAAGCTGCAGGTGGAGAAAGAGATGGCAGAGAAGAGGGTCAGTGTTGGTGGCCCTTTTAAATCCTTGGAGGTTTTCAAGAAAAGATTGGAGAACTGTGTGAGTTCTCCTGCCTCGAGCAGGGGGTTGGACTAGAAGACTTCTAAGGTCCCTCCCAGTCCTAGGATTCTAGGATTCTATGGCAAGGGTCTCCAACCTTGGCCACATTTAAGACTTGTGGACTTCCACTCCCAGAATTCTGGGAGTGGAAGTCCACAAGGGATGGCTGGGGAATTCTGGGAGTGGAAGTCCATAAGTCTTAAAGTGGCCATGGTTGGAGATCCCTGTTCCATAGTGTCTACCATCAGTTTTGAAGCTAAGGGTTTAGTGTCCTTCAGGGGTGTCACTTTTAGCCATTCCTGAGGAATTGACACCTTTAAGACTTGTGGACTTCAACTCCCAGAATTCCTCCTCTAGTCATGTTAGCTCAGGAATTCTGGGAGTTGAAGTCCACAAGTCTTCAACTTGCCAAGTTTGAAGATCCTTGTTCTACACTTTAGATGGGGTGTGGAACCCAGAATGAGTCCGCTCTCTGCCCTAGGACCGAGAATTGCATATCTACAGGTAATAGCAATAGCCATAGCACTTAGACTTATATCCTGCTTCACAGTGCTTTCCGGCCCTCTTTAAGCAGTTTACAGAGGCAGCCTATTTGCCCCCAACAATCTGGCTCCTCATTTTACCCACCTCGGAAGGACGGAAAGCTTGAGTCAACCTGGAACCTGGTGAGATTCAATCTGCCAAATTGCAGGCAGCCGGCAGGCAGCCGAAGTAGCCTGCAGCACTGCTGTCATGCCCCAGTTGGAGCCTGATTCCGAGGGAGAGGTGGAACAGCTGACAGGGAGTGGGTCTCCGGTGGCTGTGGAGGAAACTGGGGAAGGTCCCAGGCCGGCTGGTCATTCAAAGGAAGACCCAGGCCCACCTCTTCTTTATCCTCGGGCACGCAGGGAGGAACGGATAAGGAAGCAACGTGGTTTACGGGGGAGGAAAGGGCCCTGATCCTCTTCATGGGCTGCAGCTGGGAAGACTGTTTAAAAAGGCAAACTGCGCATGGCAAAGTTGCTGGAAGCGTCCTCCCAGTGGGTGCTTCGTTACCTTTTGGAAGTCTGCAAGTTGTCAGGAGCTTATCCAGCAACTCCCTACTGTGGTTGCTGTGTTATCTGGTAGAAGTCTGCAATTAATCATCCTGGCCTGCTGTATTAATTCCTTCAGTGTGGTTTGTGTTGGGTTTTTTTCATTTCGAATTAACTTTACTTTGGGTGCTGGCTGCATTTGCTCCTTCCCTCCGTAGACTGTTTTTTTTAAAAGAGTTTTGATATCCAGCCGAGGATCATTCGACATTGGGGCCAAGTTGGAGGCATTAAAGGGACTTTCTTCTATTTTTTGTGACTTGGTTATTTTTGTGTCATGCCCCGGGTCATCACAAGAGGAATAGAAACTGTGCATCGGACCACCCGTGAGAGCCGGCCGTTCCAGGGTTGCATTGTGAAACGCAGAACCCAAAGCCCTCGGAAGACAGGAACGGGCAGAAGACGGTGTGGGAACGAGGGAAAAAAATGAACCGGACGCTTTGCGCGCAAAAAAACTTAGATCTGGCTTTGCTTCTGCTGCACCCACTTGGCTTTAGCTCAGTGCACTTTGGGCAAACCGTGGCCTCCGAAGGCTCCCTTTTCTAAGTGACCAAGCTGGGACAGCCGGTATGTCACGAGGGACCAATGTCCCAGTCCTAACTGTGATCCGTAAGTTGAGGATTCTCTTGTCTGTAACGCCTTCCTCGGGAGGCTGGGAACAGCCCCTCCTCGTCGCTCATGTTTTGTGCGCCTCCGTTCCCCAAACAGGCCAAGCTTTTGGAGGAGATGGACCAGGAATTTGGCATTAGCAGCCTCGTGGAGGAGGAATTCGGGCAGAAGAAGAAGGTAAGAAGGAAGCCACGTTCTCATTGAAGGAATGGTCGCTTAATGACGGTTCAAAGTTACGATGTATCTCCCAAAAGTTACTTGCAACCCTTCCTCGAAGTGACAACTCTCTCTCTCACACACACACACCCTACACCAGAGGTCTCTAAAGTTGGCAACTTTAAGATTTGTGGACTTCAACTCCCAGAATTCTGAGAGTTGAAGTCCACAAATCTTAAAGTTGCCAAGTTTGGGGACCTCTGCCCTACACATACAGGGCCCTTGTGGTTGTGTGATCATATTTTGGGTGCCTGGCAAGTGGCTCATGTTTACAACTGGTTTCAGGTCTGCAGTTTGTAATCTTTTTGCTCAATGACAACATGATTCGCTTAATGACCATGGTGACATGAGCACTGTAAACTCGTGTCGGGTCAAGTGTGGTCCACTTAGCGACCACGGCAACTTGCAAGCCAAAAATCCGGCCTGAATTTTGGGCATGAGGAGAGGATTGCCTTGGCTTTCCAGTTGGTAGAGGCCCTTCTCGCCTTTGCCCTCCAAAGAAAATTCACTCAGGGGTTTTCTCAGTCTCGCTGTCCACTCTCTAGATCAGAGGGACAAATAAAGGACAGCTTGAGCCATTCCAGATGTGCCTTAAACAGGAGGCTTCATAATGGCATTTACAATCCACCTGTCAGGCGTAAAGAACCTCTCTTTCGGCCCAGCCCACCTTGCAGGGTTGTTGTGGGGCAAACAGGAAGGAGCATTGGATATATTCGCTACCTTGAGTCATTTGTAAAAATAATTAAGGTGGGATACCAGTGTTCTGCCCAAGGCTTCCTGAGACATCAACAAACACACATTAGTCGCACAAATCTTTTTGTTTTATTTCAACGGCTGTGATTTATAGTCATTCACAGCCCATAATAAGTCTCAAACAATTTGTAAATAGTCCCACAGAAGTCTGCCAAAGTCCTTTGGGGTAAGTCTGATCAGTACACACCTTTATCTTCCTTGAAAGGCTGCCAACCAGTTAGTTATACGAGGCCAAAACGGAGCACCAATTCAACACAGAGCTTCAGGTTTCAAACCGACCAGTACGAACAAAGTTGCTTCCTGCAAAGGCTCACGTCCCTTTGCTCCTCCTTTATGTCTTATGGGAGGGGCCAATCACGTCCCAGCCTTACTCCCGAGTTGCCCCTTTTATCTTACCTGCTCTCGCCTTCTGGCAGCTCTGTGCACGCGCGCACTGGGAACAGGCTCCCTCTATTCCTCTGCCTCGCTGCTGCCAGGCTCCGAAGGCTCCGGAGTCAGCACACAACAACAAGACACAAAGACACTTTTTCCCACGGGCCATCACTCTGCCGATACACCTAATTCCCACAGCACTGTCCTAGGCCTAAGGATGTTTACTCACGTAGTAGGGCTGTATTGCAATTATCCTCCTCTTCTTTCCTAATCCCTTCTCCTATTGGAATCTTGTGATTTGTCACTTTGTTGTTTGTGTGCACACTGAGAGCTTATGCACCAGAGGCCGATTCCTTGTGTATCCAGTCACACTTGGCCAACAAAGACTCTATCCATTCATAGCGATAAAATAAAAAAAAAAAAAATTCTTGCATTTTTTCCGGCAGCTCCTTGATTTGCCACCACTGTTTCTTGCCTTCCCTCCACACCTTCCCTGCCTCTTCTGATGCCTGTTTCTGCTCCCAACAGGTGGGCTACACTGCCCAGGACCTCAAAGGGCTGACTGTGGAGCACACCATCGATTCCTTCCAGGAAGGACAGACGGTTGTCCTGACCCTCAAAGACAAAGGTGGGAACCGAATAGGTGCCGCCTTCCCCTCGGAGCCCCTTCCCCCCCACTTCCCTCCAGAGCTGACCCCACAGGTGTGGGGTCCCCGGGGAGGGGCAGGGTTCTCCCGTGAAGGCTCTCCTCCAGCTGAATCCCTGGTGTCCCTTTAGGTGTCTTGGAGGAGGAAGGTGGCGATGTGCTGGTGAACGTCAACATGGTGGATAGGGAGAAGGCCAAGAAGAACGTGGAGCTGCGCAAGAAGAAACCGGAGTACAAACCCTACGAAGAAGAGGAGAGCGTGGACGACATGGTGGTCGTAAGTCTCCATCCGTCCTTCCTCTTGGGGTCCCTGACAGCTTCACCAAATGTAACGGTGTAGATCAGTGTTTCTCCTTCTTGACCACTTTAAGACGTGGACTTCAACTCCCAGAATTCCCCAGGCAGATGAGAGAGAGGGGGAGAGAAAGAGAGAATCTTCCATAAGGCAGATGCCACAGCAGAGAATGCATGCCTCCTGCCATTGGCCAAATAGCACTTAGCCATAGCCCTTAGACTTATATCCTGCTAAATGGTGCTTTCCAGCCCTCTCTAAGCAGTTTACAGAGTCAGCCTGTTTGCTCCCAACAATCTGGGTCCTCAATTTACCAAACTTGGAAGCGTGGAAGGCTAAGTCAACCTTTAGAAGGCAGGCAGGCAGGCAGGCAGGAAATGGGAAAAGCAGGAGTCTGGCATTCAGCTTTGTTCGGGTATTTTCCCACGTCATAGTAGTGGTGCTTTTAAAGTTGTAGCAGAATCTCATCTGCCATCATCAGGCTTCTGTATAGTGTTCATCTGTGAGATTCTGCTGAAACGTTGCTACAACTTTAAAAGCACCACTACTATGACGTGGGAAAATACCCGAACAAAGCTGAATGCCATACATGTAAGTACCCGCGAAAACTTAAGAAAACACACACACACATACACATATATATGTATGTATGTATGTATATATTTACAGATTTTTACAGCCCTCCTAAGCAGTTTACAGAGTCAGCCTCTTGCCCCCAACAATCTGGGTCCTCAATTTACCAAAGGATGGAACCTATAAAGTCAACCTTTATAAGGAAGGCAGGCAGGAAGGAAGGAAATGGGAAAAGCAGGAAGGTAGCAATAGCACTTAGACATATATTGCTTTACAGAGTTTTACACCCCTCCTAAGCTATTTACAAAGTCCCCAACAATCTGGGTCCTCATTTTACCCACCTCGGAAGGATGGAAGTCTGAATCAATCCTGAGCCGATCAGGATCAAACTCCCAACTGTGGGAAGAGTTTGCTTGCAATTCTGTATTCTAATCACAGGGAGGGAGGGCAATAACAGTAGCACTTAGACTTATATCCCACTTTCCAGCCCCCTCTAAGCCGTTTACGGAGTCAGCCTATTTGTCCCCAACAACCTGGGTTCTCATTTTATCCACCTCAGAAGGAGGGAAGGCTGCGTCGACCTTGGGCCAGTCAGGATCGAGCTGCTGGCAGGGGGCAGTGAGTTAATCCTCAATCCTGCATTCTAACCACCAGTGGCTCAAACATAAACCCCTCACAGAGGGAACCCACAGCCAGCCCTGTCTTCTGGGTGGAATGGGACAGGCAAACTTTCATTGTTGCATATAACATGGTTTGTTTAATTTGGGTGTGAATCCAGCCTTTGGGTTTGCAAATGGTGGTTTCTGGCTGGATCTGCTATCAACTTTTGGGTGAAAAGGCAGAGTCTGTTCTGACCTAGACCTTCCCAAGATCATGAAGCCGATTCCTCGTCCCGATAAAACCCCTTTTGCTTAAGTTAAAGTGAATTCCTCTCCAGCAAAGTCCCGGCAAATGGTCTTTCAAGAGATTCCACAACTACAGACCTTTGTCAGGCTTGGAGAGTTGCCAGACCTATGGCTTCCAAACGCCTTGCTGTAGCAGAAATTACTTGGCAAGAAGTCAGGAACAGATCTTCACCTTAATTAATTGAACTGATTGTCTCCAGCAAACACCCCTCCCCTTTCACTCCTCTTTGTTCCCTATGGGAGGGGCCATTCACCGTCCACCTGAGCCTTTACTCCCAAGTCAACCCTTGTTCCTTAACTGTTGTCTTCTCCTGGCAGCTCTGTGCATGTGCACATCGGGAACAGGTTCCAGCTGTTCTTCTGCCCCACTGATCTCTGACTCCAAAGGCAACGGATAACTGTCAGACAGCTCTGGTCCCATCTCTACCTCCGACGCAGAGCCCTTGTCCGAGCCTTCCCCAGACTCCAGGACTGGCCCATTTCCTCACTGTCCGAGTCTGCCACCAGCTGCACTGGCTGCTGGCGGGCCACAACAGAGTCCAGCTGGTTGCCTTAAGTTTGTGTCTCCCCCCCACCTCCCCCCCACCCCCCAGCAAACCCTGTGTGACCCTCGCTTTCTGCCCTCAGTTCAAGCACAAAGGCGTCCTCTCCAAGTACGACGAAGAGATCGAAGGGGAGCGGAAGAAGTCCTTCAAGCTGGATGCGGTGGGCATGGCGGATGGCTCCCGGGAACGGGAGCTGCAGGACATCCGGGACAGCCTGCAGATTCGGGCCCAGTCGCTGGACCTGCCCAACCTCCACCTGGCCTCGGAGTACTACACCCCCGAAGAGATGGTAGGGTGGGTGAAACCCCCCCTCCCACCCTCTACTCAGTCCTGGGGGGGGGGGCAGAGCACGGAGTCTTGACGGCCGGAGGAAAAACTCTGGGGTGGCAGGAAAAGGGGCCCGGCCCGGATGGGGTTCTCCAGGCTGCCTGGCTTCCCTACCTTGGAGGGGCTGGGAGGCAGGGACCAGCGAGGGCCGTTTGGGTAGTAGTAGTGGGGCTCGGCCCAAAGGACCATCCGGCCAGACTCTTAGCCTGCCTTCCCCCCCCCCCCCGCCCGCTTCTTTCTTCCTTCCGGCCCGCAGACCACTTTCAAGAAGACGAAGCGACGGGTGAAGAAGATACGCAAGAAGGAGAAGCCAATGAAGGCCGAGGACCTGCTGTCCTTTGGCGTCGAGAGCAGCGAGCAGGATTTCGGGTCCAGGTCAGAGAGTCAGACATGTGGCTGGGGGGTGGGGGTGGGAGCAGGGAGGGGCGCAGTGGGTGGTGACAGCCATGGGTGGGATTTACCCGTTTGCCGAAACAGTAATTAAAAACTATAAAATTAGCCCTGGGCGAACTGGTAGGAGGCGGCCCCTGGAGGGAGGCGGGAGGGCCCCAGAGCCTGCTGCTTTGAAATCCCACTCACTGTCTTGAGAATCCCCTACCCCACCATGTTCGAATTTGCACAATTGGATCACGAGGTCGCCTGGCTGTCAGGGCTCCCAACAAATCCACCCCCGTTCAAATCCTAAATCCTCCAGCCACATCTCTCGGTGTAAAAAAAAAAAAAAAAAGATTTATTAGGAGTGACCATGTCAGCGTTGCCTGGGTGCAGCCGGCTCTAAGATATCATTCATTTCCCCCTTGACCCTGATCTTCCCCCCCACCCCCTGGATGTATATTCTCCAATGGGACACCTCCATAGCCAAGAGTCTTCAATCATGCTCTCCAGTAATAATCTTGCGTGCCAACAGCTTCGGCTGCCAAGGCGATTATCTGAGGCATTTAAGGAATGCACTGCTTCCCCCCCCCCTTCCTTTCTGCTGGCAGCTAAAAAGACCAAAGGAGTATCTTTTTCTTTTTTTAAAAAAGTTGACACTCATCTTCCCTAAACAGTGAAACCTGTGTGAACCCAGCCACTGTATACCTGCCCTTCCATGCCCGCTCTTGTGTTGTTTTGGGCCAAAAAGCTTTGCTTTGGGGCACAGTTGTGCCTCCATGCCGTTCTCTCCCTCGCGTGCATGGGGGGGGGGGTGCTTGATCACCCAAACTCCTGAGCTAGCATGAGGTCAGTTAAGGTGTTAACGGTGTTAAGGCCTTAAGCCAGGTCAGCCCCATCTGGATCACGGGAAGGAAGCCTCTTCAGCCCGCTTCTTGTCAGGCCTGACTCTACTCTGTCCTGCCTCCCTAGGACCCGGGGCCGGGGTAAACGGCGAGCGCCTGTGAAAGAGGAAGAAGAGGAGAAGGAGGAAGAGGAGGAGGAGGGTTCCCTGGTCACCAGCAGAAATGGAGCAGGGGAGCAGCTGATCCAGTCAGATGACATCCGTGTAGAAAAAATGGAGATCAGCAGTGAGGATGGTGAGGATGGCTGAAGTTAAGATGCTTGTGGGGGAAGCAAGATTAAATCTGGAGTGGATTAAATCTTGATGTAAGAGCCATGGTGGTGCAGTGGTTAGAGTGCAGAATTGCAGGCTAATTCTGCCCTTTGCCAGCAGTTTGATCCTGACTGGTTCAAGGTTGACTCAGCCTTCCGTCCTTCCGAGGTCAATACATACATATTACAAAATATTCCGTCCTTCCGAGGTCATTTCGCCACTTCTGGTATTTCCGGAAAAAGACGAAGTGACGAAATGGCCCTAGTTTTTCGGCCTGCAAATCCTGCAGAAGCCTTCCTCTGGGAGGCCGAAAATCAGCTGTGAGGGCCATGCCTGCGCAGTGAGGAAAGTTTGCCTGCAGCTGAATTGCTGGCACAAGTGGGCCACCTATGTGCCAGCTGTGGAACGCGTGCCATAGGTTGGCCCTCAGGGCTCTAGGGCTGAGGAGAGGAGAGTTCAATTCCAACTGGCCTGTCTTTCCCTGTGTGGCCAGAGGATGCCATGGAAGACCCCGACTCTCCCCCTGTCCTGGAGGAAGATGAGGCCGAGGTGGAGCTGCAGAAACAGCTGGAGAAAGGGCGGAAGCTGAGGCAGATCCAGCAGTTGAAGGACAGCGGTGAAAAGGTGAGAGGCGTGCAAAGGAGGCCGGAGCTCTGCCCCCCCCCCCACGTGGGGTGGGTCAGGGGTGCCTTTGCCCTGTGAAGTGGGGCGCGACAGAGTGGCTCTCCCCTCGCGCTGGTCCCGGGCCCCTCTCTCAACTGCCCCAAGGGTTCATTGGACTTACTGGTTGAACAAGGGGTTCTGACCCGGCTCCCAAACACGACAAGCCCTGAGTATCAAAGTAACCTTTCCCTTTATTAGGAGCGCCAGCAGCCGCTCTCTCGCAGCAGGCTAACAAAGTCTCTATGGAAGTGGAAGTCTCTATGGAAAGGGACGCTTGCTCCCTTTCCCCCTGAACTGGCCCAAGGAGTATCTCTCTCTCTCTCTCTCTCTTCCCACATTTGCAAAGGAAGTCCTGGAAGTTGCGCTCGCTTTCTTCCAGCACCAGAGAGAGACGCTTAGAAGGTGCTGCAGATTCCAAGAAGAATTCCGATAATTTCCAGACAGGATTTGGAAGTGCAGGCTATCAGTGGTGGACTGGCCGGGAGAGGAATAGTTGTCTGCCACGCCTATTGATCTCCACCCCCCTGCCTTTGATCCCCACAGCTAGAGTGGGGCTTTGGGAGCAGAGCAGTGGTTCTTCCTTCCCAAGGGGCCGGCCCATAGATTTCCATTGCTCTCCTCTCCTCTGCCTTCTGTGCATCCATGCGTCAGGCACTCGACTCGGCTGTTCCTCCTCTTCCGCATCAGCCACCTCCTGACCTGGGGGCTGTGGACTCTCCACCTGAGGGCTGACAGATGGCCTAGGCTCCGTCTCTCTCTCTCTCTCTGTGTCTTTGTCTGTCTCTCTGTCTCTCTCTCTGTGTCTCTGTCTCTCTCTCTCTGTCTGTCTCTCTCTCTCTCTCTCTCTGCCAGCTCCATTCCCTCTTCCCCCTCGGAGCTCCCAGGTTGCCCTGATGCTGACCCCGACTCCTGGTCTGTCTCCTCCTCTTCCTCTGATTCAGCTGCTGGAGGCGCTGGCGGCCGACAGGCCACAACACAAGGTCAACCTTGTTGATCCCCTGTGGCTAACCCCTCACCCTTTCCTGGCTTTTCCAGGTGGTTGAAATTGTGCGGACCCTGGGGCGCAGCCGGAGCCAGGAGGACGACGCTGAGCTCGAGAAGAAGGGGGCCATTGTCTTTAACGCCACCTCCGAATTCTGCCGCACACTTGGGGAGATCCCCACCTACGGGCTGGCCGGGAACCGGGAGGAGCAGGAAGAACTTCTGGTAAAACTGTCTGGGGCCAGGAGGACTGGTTTGGGTTAAGGCCGGGGTAGAGAGGGAGACATTTTTGAGGGGAGGGGCATTGGTCACAGTCCACCCACACTGCAGTCACCTCCCACCTTGATGCTGCAATGTGCTGTCCATGGGGCTGCCCTTGGAGAGGATCTGGAAGCTCCAACTGGTTCATAAACTGGTTTTCTTGTGTGGCCAGCCAGGGTCCTTTTGGCAGCCCTTCCTCACATCTCTCTTCCTCTTCCTCCTCCCCCTCCCCCCTCAGGACTTTGAACGCGATGACGAGAGGTCAGCCACCGGCGGCTCCGACTCGGATGGCGAGGAGAACATTGGTTGGAGCATGGTCAATCTGGATGAAGAGAAGCACCAGCAGGACGTAAGTGGGGTTTGTGGGCCGGAGGTCTCCAAAGGGCTGGCTGGGGATGCTGGGAGTTGTAGTCCACCCTGCCTTCCAAGTTGCCACGGTTGAGAAACACCTGCGCTAGCTCACTGCTTCTCCATCCCAGCCACTTGCAGGTGGGTGGACTTCACGTCCCAGAATTCCCTGCTGCTGCCTGGGGGGACTCTAGGAGTTGTAGTCCACCCTGCCTTTCCAAGGAGCTGAGGTTGAGAAAGGCTGCTCCAGGGTGCCTGGCTTCAACTCTTCAGAGCCCTCAACCCCATGGCCCAGCTGGCCAAGGAAATCAGGAGGTTGATGTTAGCTTGTTGGAAGGTCTTACCTGTGATCCCACCTGTCTTGCTCTGGTGTGCAGTTCTCCACCTCGTCCACCACCATCCTGGATGAGGAACCCATCGTCAACCGGGGACTGGCTGCCGCCTTGATGCTGTGCCAGAACAAAGGTAAGCAGGGTGGTGCTGTCAACTCGTCAAATATTTCTCTGGTCTTTTTAGAGTTGCCAACAGAAAAGTGGGGGGGGGGGGAGCAGTGCGGCAGCTTGCAAACCAAAACTGCATTCCATAAATGTTTTTCAAAGATAGTAACTAGGGGACTGAAGTTTCTGCCGGGCCAAATTCTACCTGGAGAGCCTGATTGATGACTCTGGGCTATGGAGGTGTCCCATTGGAGACTATGAATTACGATACACCCAGGGGGTGAAGGAGAAAACCCGGGTCAAGGGGGACAATGAATTGTGTGTCTCGAGAGTCGGCTCCACCCAGGCAGTGCCGGACATGTTAACTCCCAATAAATCCTTTTGAAGTTTTGGAAGTTTGGCTCGAGACTCAGGATTTAAACAGGGGTAACTGCCGGAATCCTGGCAGCTGTCCTGAGTTCAAAGCAGGAGATGCCCTTTCTGACTCAGCCTTATCTCGACCTGCACACACACACCTTTCCTCGGTTAATCCATTGCTGGATGTGTAGATTACTAGACGTGTGCTTTCCCCTTGGTCTTCTTTCCCCAGGCTTGCTGGAGACCACAGTGCAGAAAGTGGCACGGGTGAAGGCGCCCAACAAGTCGCTGCCCTCGGCCGTTTATTGCATTGAGGACAAGATGTAAGTGGGCAAAGAGAGAGAGAGAGAGAGAGAGAGAGAGAGAAGGTCTCCCTGGCAGCGTTTTATGATTTATTTATGCATTCGTTTATTCGTTTCACATTTCATTTCATATTTATATTCATTATTCATTCCTTATTTCATTATTATTTTAAGTTATTTTAGTACTTATGCGGTATTATTATTTATCTCCTTTATTTAATTTTCTACTTCTCCCTCTTTTTTATTTTTAATTTTTTAAAATAAATTTTACTGAATAAACATTCAAAACAATGGAACACAGTGCGACTTTCTTGGCCGTCATTTCGGCCATACAAGCTATATAGCAAAGGTCTTCAGACTTGGCCAATTTAAGACTTGTAGGCTTCCACTCCCAGAATTCCTGAGCTAAGATGACTGGAGGTGGAGGAATTCTGGGAGTGGAAGTCCACAAGTCTTAAAGCTATCCAGTTTGAAGACCCCTGATCTATCACCTCTCCCTCTCTCCCTCTGCCCCCCCTCCGTACCTACCTATTTACCTATCTATCCATCTACCTATCTATCTACCTATCATCTATCTATCATCTTTCGCAAGGGTCTTCAAACTTGGCAAATTTAAACCTTGTGGACTTCTACTCCCAGAATTCTTGAGCTAACATGATTGGAGGAGGAGGAATTCTGGGAGTTGAAATCCACAAGTCTTAAAAGCTGTCCAGTTTGAAGACCCCTGTTCTATCACCTCTCCCTCTCTCCCCCACCTCTGTACCTACCTATTTACCTATCTAGCTATCATCTATCCATCTACCTACCTACCTATCTATCCATCTACCTACCTATCTACCTATCATCTTTCACAAGGGTCTTCAAACTTGGCAACTTTAAAACTTGTGGACCTCTACTCCCAGAATTCCTGAGCTAACATGACTGGAGGAGGGGGAATTCTGGGAGTGGAAGTCCACAAGTCTTCAAGCTGTCAAGTTTGAAGACCCCTGAGCTATAATACAGAGATACATAGAACAGTTAATTTCCTTTTTCCCTTATGTTATTAGTATAGTGCTAGCTGCGTATTATTTCTATTTACACTTATATACGTTTATATACAATTATATACATATCTGCAACGGTCTTTTCTACTCCTGCATTTGTATCTTCTCCTATTTGTTCCATTCCCTTTGGTTTACAAAACGTTTAACTTCCATTCCCATTTCTTCCCAACGGTTTCCGTAAATCGAGGACTATACCCGCGTTGTGTTACAGAAATGAAAGGTGTATTATTTGGGGGGGGCGGGGGGCGGGGAGGATTGTTGCATCGAGCCCCTGTTCCCTCCTTTGCCCTGGCTCAGCCAATGGGACGGCCAGGAAAGGTGAGACGGCTGCCTGTCATCCCTCCTCCTCAGGGCCATCGATGATAAATACAGCCGGCGGGAGGAATATCGGGGATTCACTCAGGACTTCAAGGAAAAAGATGGCTACAAACCCGACGTGAAGATAGAATACGTGGACGAAACGGGGCGCAAGCTGACCCCCAAGGAGGTACTGGGATACCCCATCCTTACCCCACACCCCCCAGGGGCCTTTTCCAAAGAAGAGTGGACTTCACAGTTCCTCTTCCTCCCAGGGAAAAACCTCTGCAGCTAATGCTGCTGCTGCTACTATTATGAGTAATTATCATCTCTTTTAGTCATGAAACATGAAACTCAGTCAGCTGAACATTGAACAAATGTATCAGAAATAAAACTGACTGGTGCTGAGGGTTGATATGGGTTGCCGCCAGCATCCCAGGTTTCGACCAAGTACCTTCTTAAAGGCGGATGGTGATTATTCCAAATGAATCCACTCCTATTTGTAAGAATCCGGTTTTAAAGACTTTGTGGATGCCTCTTGAAAAGATCCAAATGGGTCGGAGCTGTCTTGTCTCTCTATCTGCCTGTTTACGGTTTGATTTTTATCCCGCCTTGATTACTTCACAACTCATTCAAGCTGGCAGACATGCCTAACGCTGCTTCCTCCTCTTTTCCGTGCAAAATCAATCCAGTTGGCTTTTATGCCTGAGGTAGGACTAGAACTCACATCTCCTCGTGATTGGCCCAAAGTCACCCTGTTGCCTTTCCTGGCTAAGGCAGGACAAGATCTCACCGTCTCCTGGTTTCTAGCCTTTACCCTTGGACCCATTTCATCATGTCATGATCTAGACCAAAAGCCACAGCTGCCTTCCTTTGCCTCAGTACCCACCCTGCAGAGTGGGAGGTGGGGGTCTGCCTTCCTTTTAACCGGGGGTCTTCGTGTCCCAGGCCTTCCGCCAGCTGTCTCACCGCTTCCACGGCAAAGGCTCTGGGAAGATGAAGACGGAACGGCGCATGAAGAAACTGGACGAGGAAGCGGTAAGTGATGGGGAAGCAGTGGGGGCTGAATTCCCCTTGGATGAAAGCAGGTATTTCTTTTTTTTTTTTGAAAACAATTTTATTAGTTTTTAAAGACAAACAAAACATAAAAACATCCAGCTTTCTTCCATAAATATACAAACAGTGTGTCAGTTGGTTTACCAATTTTTATGCATCCATTTCATCGTCTCAATTACAGTTACATTACATAATAACTCATATTATCAATCAGAAATTATATACCCCTAGTATCACTATTAAACAATCATTTGACTATGATTTTATTCATTCATACTTTGCGAGATAACTATAATTTACTTAGTTTATTTTATAACAAATCATATAATCATACCAAATCTATCCGAAAAACATTTTATAAATATATCAAATAAAGAAAAAAAAAATCTCTTTATATATTCATTATTATCTAAAATTCTAAATATTCTATTATTGTGTTTTATCATCCAACCATTGATAGAAAAGGTCCCAAAATTTACAGAATTGTTTATCCTCTTGTTCTCTAATTTCAAATGTCAATCTGGAAAGCAGGTATTTCTGTGGAGCAGCCGGTCTTATCCATCCCGTCATCCAGACCCTGTCCCCAATTGAAGGTGGCTTGGAACCAAGTCCCTCTTCTGACCCAGCTCCCAAAACATGACAAACCATCTGTAATGAAATCAAAAGATTCCTTTATTAGGAGTACTGGCAGCCCCAGCAAAAAAATTTCTCAATGCTGGCTAACAAGCCCATCCGGCAGGGAGATGAATAGTTGTCTGCCACGTCTATTCATCTCCGCCCCCTGCCTTTGATCCCAAGAGCTACGGTGGGGCTTCGCTAACAGTGGTGGCTCTTCCGTCCCAAGGACCGGCCCATAGATTTCCACTGCTCTCCTCTCCTCTCCTCTGCCTTCTGCGAATCTGTGCATCACAGACCTGGCAGTTCCTCCTCTCCCTCATCAGCCACCTCCAGACCTGGGGGCTGTTGACTCTCCATCTGAGGCCCGACGGATGACTCAGGCTCCACCTCTCTCTCTCTCTCTCTCTCTCTCTGTCAGCTCCATTCCCTCTTTCCCCTTGGAGCTCCCAGTTGCCCTAATGCTGACCCTGGCTCCCACTGTCCCTCCTCCTCTAATTCGGCTGGTGGAGGGGCCGGAGGTTGCCCAGGCCACGACAAGTACTGTGGTGCACAGGGCATCCAGTCCACCCCTGAGGCGTTGAGGGCCGAGTCTGGAATCCTCCCTTAAGGACGACTCACAAAACAGCTTTTCCCCTCCTCCTCCTCCTCACACCTCCCTGTGTCGCGTGCCGAAGTCAACCCCAGCCGCGAGGGGGAATCGGGGAAGGTGGGTTGCCACGCTCTCCTGTTTTCCAGCTCTTGAAGAAGATGAGCTCTAGCGACACCCCGCTGGGGACGGTGGCTTTGCTACAGGAGAAGCAGAAGGCCCAGAAGACGCCGTACATCGTGCTGAGTGGCAGCGGGAAGAGCATGAATGCGTAAGGATGTGTGGGGAGCACGGATGAGGGGGCTGGTTTTGAGAAGGGAGGGTCTTCTCTGAAGTCAAATCCCCCCCGGGGGGGGGGGGGGCTTAGCTATCCTCTTCCTGCATTGTTGGGAGTGGAGTGGAGAATTGTGGAGGGGAAAAGGCTACACCAGGTGGGGCTTATTCCTCCCTTAATTTGGTCACATCTGAAATCTCTCCTCGTCATTCCTGGGCTTTCTGGTTTTTTTGTTTTTTTCTTTGAAGACGTTTTGCTTCTCATCCAAAAAGCTTCTTCAGCTCTGACTGTTTTCAAAGAAAAATGAAGAAAGCCCCTTTGGGACCTGGAGGATGACTGAGAATCTCTACGGACTTTGAGCTATACAATTTGGGATGGACACCCTCGGAAGGGTGTGGGAGTAAGGAAGGAGTTCCAGAGGGAAAAATTGCAGACTACAGGAACCATTTGCACCACTCGGGTGACCCCGAGGACACAGATCAACCTCCAAGTGGCCACCAGGGCTCTCTCAAAGGAGGCCAATGACCAGCTGTCTGCAAGGAGCATCAATCTTTCCATTCCCCTCCATCCAGTCAGAGCTGAAGAAGCATCTTGGATGAGAAGCGAAACATCTTCCAAGGAAAACAACCACCAAGTCCGGTGGCCTCCTGAAAAAAACAAAAACAAAGCCCTTTTGGGACAAGCAGGATCTGGAGGATGACTGGAGAATCTCTATGGACTTTTAAGACTTAGGGACTTCAACTCCCAGAATTCCCCAGCCAGAGTGGAAGTTGAAGTCGCAAGCCTTAAAAAAAAGTTCCCAGGTCGGACACGCCTGGTTAGGACCTCCCGAGAAGAACTCGGCCGAAAGATCTTTCCCCAGCTGGGCGGGTTTGGAGACGACTTTGGGCGCCTCTTTCACGAAGGGTCTTCTTTTCTCTCCAGAAATACCATCACAAAGTGAAGCACCGGCTTCCTGTCCCCGGCGGGAACGCATCGGATGCACAAGGACCGCTTCCACCCCTTGATCTCCTGGTGGGAATCCTGTTCGCGGGGCCTGCACTCCCCGATCTGCTGTGTATATAGTTGTGGGGCTGAGTTTTTCAGCCAACCTTTTTTGTATCGCTGCGTGAAACCAAATAGCTGTAATAAAAATAAGCGGAGACCTGATTTGTTGACGCCTCTTCTCTCTCTCTCTCTCTGCATTCAGCGGAGGAATAATTCTGGAAGTTTTCGGGGTGCGGGAGAGAATGCGTTGAACGGACTTTTCCTACCAGGTTAAAGAAGGAACTACTTACTGCCAGTGTTCCAAGTCACCAACTCCCAACGCAACAAACTCAAGAGGCCGAGTTTCTCAGAACTCCATTTTATTAGAGTTGTCACCTGGGAAAACCCCAAATCTGAGGGTTGCGGGGTTTCACCTGCGTAATTAAAAAAAATCCAACCCCCCCCGCCATCCCCGCGGCCATCACACAGCCCAATCATCATCCATCGTCCCAACTGGAGACCTACCTCAAACCAGTCCTTTCCCAGGTGAGTCCTTGACTCAGAAGAATGTTGTTATAAACTTCTACCTCTCTGTAAGATTCCCCCAAACCCCGCAGGCACTGGAATGTGGAAGCCTCCAAGTAAAATATGGCTTCCAAAGCTGCCAACTGCAGCTTTTTCTTCAGCCTGGTTTCGTGGCTGGTTGGTTGGAGGGATGAGTTACCCAATTTCATGGCTGGCTTGTGTTATGTGTGAATCCAGAAAAACTGGGTTAATTGCCTAAACCGATTCACGTAACTTGAGTTAGCATTATGGAAACAACCAAGCGTGTTTCAAAGACACGTTGCATGAAATGGATTTATATATAGCAGGGATCTCCAACCTTGGCTCCTGGAAGCCTGGCGGACTTCAACTCCCAGAGTTCCACAGCCAGCAAAGCTGGCTGTGGAATTCTGAGAGTTGAAGTCCGCCAGGCTTCCAGGAGCCAAGGTTGGAGACCCCTGATATATAGGGTAGTGCTGGACCACAAGGAAGGCTGAGCACCAGAGAATTGGAGGCCTTTGAACTCCGGAGCTGGAGGTGGGAGACTCCTGCGAGTCCCTTGGACAGCAAGGCAATCCAACTGGTCAGTCTCAAGAGGTCAACCCTGACTGCTCTTGAGAAGGCCAGATCCTGGAGAGGAAACTCCAAGACTTCAGCCACCTCATGAGAAGGAAGAAGGACTCCCTGGAGAAGAGCCGTATGCTGGGAACGATTGAGGGCAAAAGAAGGGACAACAGAGAAGGAGGGGGCTGGATGGAGTCATGGAAGCAGTCAGCGTGATCTTAAAGGGACTCCGGGGGATGGTAGAGGACAGGAAGGCCTGGAGGAACGTTGTCCATGGGGGCGCAATGGGTCAGCCACAACTTTGTAACTAAGCAAAACAAAAACAAAAAAAACCTCCCCGAGATCGCTTGGTGGTCTCCTATCCAACTTAATCAAACCCCTGGATGCTCTCTGAGCTTGGTGCTTTTCTTGCAGACGTTTCATTATGCAATTAGGTAACTTCATCAGCGCTAGGGATGAGGTAATGAAACTTCTGCAGGAAAAACCACCAAGCTCAGAGAGCAACCCAGGAGCCCACAGTTCAGCCTGAGCTATAAATATTCTCTCATAAGTGGTTAAGAAACATCAGCGAAATTATTCTACCACTCAGAAAAAAGGGGCAACTAAAATCACTGCTGCCGTTTGCAACCTTATAATCGGGTCCTCGTGTCTTTGTCGATCAAGTTGCAGGTAAGCCCCAACCACAATGGCAAGCCAGAAATTTCTGTCACTAAGCAAAACAGTGGAGTGAAATGCACCTGAATTTGCAACCTCTTTTGGCCAGAGATAAGTGAATCGTGTTAAGCAAATCTGGCTTTCTCCATTGACTTTGCTGTTCAGAACCTGGCTGGGAAGGTTGCAAACTCTGATCATGTGACCCCATCCTTCAATACCTGCCTGCCAAACACCTGAATGTTGATCACGTAATGGGGTTGTGTGTGTGTGTCACTTTTTTCAGTGCCGTTGTAACTTCGAGCAGTCTTTAAATGAATGGTTGTAAGTTGAGAACTACCTCTAAGGCAAGGAATTTTGACTGGTTAGTCCTTGACTTACACCAGTCCATTTAGTGACCGCTGAAAGTTACAGCGGCACTGAAAAAAAGAGATTTAATGACCATTTTTCCCCACTGATAACTGTTGCTGCATCCACATGTGATTAAAAAATTGGGGTGCTTGGTTACTGACTCACATTTATGACGGTTGCAGTGTCCCGGGGTCATTTTGTGACTGGCAAGCAAAGGCAGTGGGGAAACCAGACTCAATTAAGAACCGTGTTACTCATTTAAGAACTGCAAATGATTCACTTCGCAAAGGAGGTGAGAAAAAGTCATAAAAAATGGGACAAAAAAGTAACTTGGCAAATTTCTCGCTTAGCGACACAAAGTTTGGGCTTGACTGTTGGTCACACGTCGAGGACTACCTGTCCCTTTTAATTTTCCAATTCAAAGGTGTTTTTTTTAAAAAAAACAAAGATAGAAAATAGGTATTCATGCAACTCAGTGATGGCAAAATTAAGCTCCCTAATCCAGGCATTTTTTGTAAATGGGGGAGAGACACATTTCATGCCTGTTCTCACAAAATGGGGGAATAAAGTCACAGGTCTGCTCGCTGCATTTTATTAAATAAAGATAAGAGAAAATGGAGGGAATGAAGAGTAGAGGCAAGATATCCAGGAGAGGAGGGAAGCCAATGCAACGGCTTCCTCTCCTTCATCTGCAACAGGTTTACACGGCGGCTTAACGGCACTTAAAAACCCAAAGCCTTCAAACACCAAACAGAAAAACTACACCCAAAAATGAGCTCCAAGAGCCAAAAATGGGGAGGGGGCACTTTAGGGGCAGTACTTTTTTAACAGTGGGAATTGGGAGTAACCCCATTCTCAAAAGCCCTGAGAAGAATGATGCCAAATAAAATAAAATAAAATGAACCAGAGAATTCCAACTATCCCCCTTCTGATGATAATCTTACCAGGTCTCTGGTGGTCCTTTGGGTGGTCCTTTCCAGTTGGGGCTCCTGAACCCCAAAAGCAGGGGTCTCCAAACATGGCAACTTTTAAAGACTGGTGGACTTCCAACTCCCAGAATCCCCCAGCCTGGGAGTTGAAAGTCCACCAGTCTTAAAGTTGCCATGTTTGGAGACCTCTGCCCTAAAGGGACACCATCTCACTTTGCCACGCACATTTTGGCTGAGACACCCCCCCCCCAAGCCATGTTCCTTCCGGCTAAACCAGGATTTGGTTTTGCTCTGCTCCGTAAATCTGGTGGTTTATTTTTCTTCTTCTTCTTCTGACTGGCTGCTCTCCTCGCTCTCCATAAAGTCGTAAGTTATTCGGTTTGTGTTCACAAACAGGTCGGTGTCATCGTCTTCAGAATCCTCTTCTCCAGAAGACTGAGGGGTGCTTTGTACCCCCTCTCTACTACTAGAAAGATTTAAAAAAAAAAAAAGTGTTCTTTTGGTGGGGGACAAAAAAAAAACCACCCCTTCAAACATTCCGTTTCAATTATTTCCATCACACTTTTAAAGCGAGCTAAACTGCATCGTTATAATTCAGATGGATTTTAAATGTCCGATCTTAAAGCAAGTGGTATTAATAATTGTTTTGGCTGGCTAGTGCATTGTTTTTAAGATTTAGTAAGTCTTTAATAGCAAAAGCTACTTAAAATAGGCAGCTTTCTGTCAAATTTTCCCCACAGCTTAGGCAGTCGAGGATAAAGAGAAATGACAGAGTTGTAAAACTACTTTAGATTATGATTCTACTGTAGAGTGCAATATTAATGCGATATTAGGGGTTTTCAATTCAATGTAGAATGTGAGAGATGTGTGTTTGTATTTATTTTCATAGTCATAAGTTGTGCACTGAAGATGGTATTTAATTTCATTATACGGGATGCAATGACAACAAAGTAAAGCTAAACTAAATTATTATAATAATTAAGCTTAGGTAAAGGTTTTTCGCCTCGTACATCCGTGCTAGTCGTTTCTGGCTCTAGGGGGCGTTGCTCATCTCCGTCGCAAAGCGGAAGAGCCAGCGCTGTCCAAAGACGTCTCGGTGGTCATGTGGCCGGCAGGACTAAATGCCTTCGAAGGCGGACGGAGGAACGCTGTTCCCTTCCCACCAAAGGGGCCCCTATTTTCCCACTTGCATTTTTTTTAACGTGCTTTCGCACTGCTAGCTTGGCAGAAGCTACTGGGACAAGGAGCAGGGAGCTCCCTCCGTGACGTGGCGCTAGGGATTTGAACCGCCGACCTTTCTGATTGACAAGCTCAACGTCTTAGTCCCTGAGCCACCACGTCCCTATAATTAAGCTTAAAATCATACTAATCAGAAATCCACCCATGGAGGTTTAGGGCTTTTAAACAGCTGAGCATCAGCATTTGAAATAAAACTTATTACTTCATTGTTCTAAATACCAAGGTCACCTCCTGAAGTGACTTTTTTTTTTTTTCAAAATCTTAATATAAAATATGGATAATTTTCAGCAATTTCTTCCCTTCTGGGCAAGTGCCATTCCCACATGTGTCCAGGTCTCCCATTTTATGTATTTATTGGAATTTTTATCCTGGCTTTATTACTTAATAAGCAACATGAAACAGTGAACATACAATCCTTTCTCTTCCTATTTTCCCCATAACAAGCAGCCTGTGATGTGGGTTGGGCTGAGAAAGAGATTGGACCAAAGTTACCTAGCCAGCTTTCATGCCTAAAGTGGGATTAGAACTTACTGTCCCCTGGTGACTGGATCGAAGTCACCTAGCCAGCTTTCATGGCTAAGGTAGGACTAGAACTCACTGTCTCCCAGTGTCTTGACCACCATCGTAAGCACTACCCCTAACTAGCTCTCATTCTTTTCTTGTTCAGTTTTACCTTTCTTTAGCATTGCTTTGAGTTCCTTTTACGTCTCCTAAGAAAGCATCAGGCCTGCAGGGGAAAATATATATAAATAAAATGTCAACATAAAGTGGTAGGATGCTTTGTAAAAATTATTCCACCTTTCAGAATTTCCACGTCCCAAACCGAGAAGCTGCGGTGGTGATCCTTTTTTTTTTTTTTTTTTCCTCTCAAGGTTTCCCGTTTGAGCAGCGGGTTGGACTAGATGACCTCCAAGGCCCCTTTTCCCAACCCTTTCCCTTTGATAAAATTGATTCAGAAAACAGATCCTTTCACTAAAATAAAAAGACGCTTATAAGGAAAATGGGTGCATCAAAACTCTTTTCTCTCCTTTCTTTCCGGAAGATCCCAGTCAGATCTGCCACCTTCAGCTTCTTACGCTTTGCTGGCATCCCGTCACAAGATGCAAGGAGGGGAGGAGGGAGTAACAGACCATAGAGATCAGCATGAGGAAGGGGAGGTGGTAGCCTTGATGGAAACCAGGAGGCCAGGACTGGAAAATGCCAGTCTTCAAGGACACCTGGCCTGAGAGTGGGATGTGGAATTGCATCAAATGGTGCCAAGCATCCAAGCTGTTCCCAAACCATCTAAAATGGCACATTATTTATACAGTGATGAACAGGGAAGGCCAGTGAAAGGGGGCAAAGTATAACCTCTCGCACGGGAATATTCAGATCTAGGCATTCTTTCACTGCCAATCAATTAGCCTTTAGTAAAAGAACCTTATCACTTCAGCCAGGGTCTTTCCCTCCACACTGTACAACTGCTGACAAAGTCTGCACTACTATTCCTATTAACCTTCTCATCACTCCTTATCGCCCCTCCCCTCCCACCTGTGACTGTATGACTGTAACTTTGTCCCTTGTATCCTTATTATTTATATTGACTGTTTCCTAGTATGATTTGATTGCTTATTGTATCCTATGACTATTATTAAGTGTTGTCCCTGATGATTCTTCACTCTTGACGGATGGATCTTTTCTTTTATGTACACTGAGAGCATTTGCACCAAAGACAAATTCCTTGTGTGTCCAATCACACTTGGCCAATAAAAGAATTCTGTTCTGTTCTATTTCTTACTCTATTCTATTCTCTGTTCTCTTCTCTTCTTTTCAATTTTATTCTGTATTCCATTCCATTCTTTAAACTGTTTTCTAGTATGATTTGATTGCTTACTGTACCCTATGACTATTATTAAGTGTTGTACCTGATGATTCTTGATTCTTAACGAATGTACCTTTTATGTACACTGAGAGCATTTGCAGCAAGACAAACTCCTTGTGTGTCCAATCACACTTGGCCAATAAAGAATTCTATTCTATTCAATTTTATTCTTTACCTATTTTCTTTTCTTTTCTGTTCTATTCCTTATTCTATTCTATTCTGTATTCTATTCTATTCAATTCTATTTTGTATAACATTCCATTCCATTCTTTAAACTGTTTCCTAGTATGATCTGATTGCTTATTGTACCCTATGACTATCGTTAAGTGTTGTACCTGATGATTCTTGATTCTGATGGATGTCTCTTTTCTTTTATGTACACTGAGAGCATTTTCACCAAGACAAATTCCTTGTGTGTCCAATCACACTTGGCCAATAACGAATTTTACTCTGTTCTTTCCTAAGTACCTGAACAATACCCCACTTTCTCTCATTTCTTTATTTTTATTTATTAAATCGATTTCCTGCCCATCTCCTCAATAAGGCAACCCTGGGAGTCTTACAACATGTAGCTTACTCACCAGTATCCTTCCTTCTTCAGGTACTGAACGTGGTCCTTGTAAAGGACAAAACTGATTTCTGCTTTTACTTTCTCCCCTTCTTCAATGGGGTCAACCAGTAAGAAATCTCCTATAGGGAAGGAGGAAAGAATAGATAGCTGTGACGGGGAAAAGGGGGGAATGAGGAGGCCCATTTTCCCTCCTGCAAATTCAAGGACCTGCAGCCACTCACCTCTCTTGATCCAGATGTTCTTACGGAACTTGGTGGGCATACTGACCAGGAAACGTGTCCCCTCAGGGGTTTCCACTTCATGGAGGTTGTTTCCTGGTGTCCCGAGCACCTGGAGGGACAAGAGCAAACTTGCCGATAAGAACTCGGCCTGGTTTGTGGCTTAATCTGAATTAAGTAGGGCATCTGTTGGAACCTGACACTGAACTTGGTCTCTGTTCGCATGGCACACTGAGCCCGCCCAGCTAGAGCAGCGATAAATCTATCACATATGTCAAGGAGCACATGCCACAATGTTGAAGGGTGACACACTGCCCTTCAACAACACCAGACAATGAAGGTTACAACAGAGAGATAACATATTAGATTATCAATGTACTAACAGCAGCTAGAATTATATTTGCACAAAATTGGAAAAATGAGGAAACTCTGACAGAGGAGGAAACAATTAAGAAAATAATGGAAAATAATGTGCGGAAATGAGTAGTTTGACAACGGCAATTAAAGAACAGGAAGAAAAAGGTTATTATATGATTTGGAACTTATTCTATGAATAGCTAGATAGAAGAGCAAGAAACTGAAACATGTGACAATAGTAATAACATATTATAACTGATTGATTTGGATTGAATTAGAAAATGAATATAACTTAGGTGTAAGGATGGAACATATTTTTGAAAGATAATAATTACAATGTTAATGATAATATAACAATTGACCAATGTGTTATAAAATATCGATCAGAACGTTTGTAAATATAAACAAGTAACTATTGCATATTATGTGCACAAGATATATGTACCCAACTGACACAATTGTACAACTGTACAATTGAAAGATGGTTTTATTTGTTGCTTTCGTTATAAAAATAAAAAACTTTTTCAAAACAACAACAACACCAGACAGCAACAATTTGTCAGGTGAGGCTCCATTCAAAATCCAAGAAAGCAAGCCTTAGACAACCTTGTTATAGAGAAAAGGACTTTTACTGAGTATGAAGTGGGAGCAACGGAAGAAATACAAGATGTGAGGCCACACATCTTTCACATGTAGAAAGTTATCCCAAGTCCCCACCCCCAACAATTCAAACTGGACATCCAATCTGAGGTGTGTATAGTGTCATGTGGTTACATCTTCAGGTGGCATCTCAGACACCTGGTATGCCAAGACTGTTGACCTTGGCTTAGAAAAGATGAGTGGCTGCGTTTGCACAGTAAGCAGGAAAGCATCCCAACATTTACAGTTCACACAACTTCAACCTCCAGCCCCTTTCTCCCCAGGAAGCCCAATTATTCCTCTCCCCCGTTTCTTATGGCAGCCGGAAAGAGTCAAACTGAAGAAGGAATCTTGGAGGCTGACACTATTCTTGAAAACACACCCAATTCTCACAACATTTTTCGAGGCCACGGGAGAATGTAGCAGGCTCTTGTGCAGCCTTTGGGTATCCACATGAAGCTTTTAAAAGATTCAGGCTAACTAGGTTAGGTTAACCAGTCTTACCCGGACAATCTGCTGCCTCTCTGAAGGAACCACATAGTCCTCTAGCACTTCTTTGACCACGTGTTTGCGTTTGGTCGCCTGGGACATGATGCTCGGTTAGCCACCGTAAATAGATTCTGTGCTGCGACGAATTGCTTCCAGGATCCGTCCACAATGTTGAAGGCTGCAAAAAGCCATGGAACAATTGACTTTCAAAAGGCAGAAAGCAAACAGTTTTGGGCATTTGACCTGCAGACATCTGCAGATCTCATTACCCATATTGGGCAAGGCCAGGGCAAATAATTAAAATGCTTTAATTAAACTAAAACCAGCAGTGATTTTAACTGTGGCAAAAAAAAAAGCTCGTAAAATGGGGCAAACTTCTCTTTTAACAGCAAACAAAAGTTGGGTCTCAGTTACGGTTGCGAGTCGAGGACCACCAGTAGACATTCCTTCAGTTTGGAGAGTCGAGACAGACCTGTTTCCAGGACCAGCCAATGTTGTTGCAGATGAAGGAGTGTGGATCCAGTGCTGATTTCGCTCCTTGGTTCATTCACACTTCTGAAGGAGCTGGGGACGGAGAAGACATTATTATTCGATTTTGAAATGTCTTAAACATTCAGAGATGTTATTCCCCATAACCCAAAGGTCTCCAAACGTGGCAACTTTAAGACTTGTGGACTTCAACTCCCAGCTATGCTGGCTGAGGAATTCTGGGAGTTGAAGTCCACAAATCTTTTTTTTTTTTTGACAATAATTTTTATTGTTTTTTCGCCTTTTACACATACTGATCTTAACTTTAACAGTACTGTGTCATCATTACACAAATTATACAAATATCTACATTTATACACCTTTGTATACATTCATATACCTTTCTCTATAATTTTCTTATCACCTTTATCCTTATTTCTATTGTTCAATCTTTTATACCAATTATCCCAAATTTTGTAAAGTTGCCAAGCTTGGGAACCCCTGCCATATTCATTATTATTATTTTTAAATCCCCATTGATTCATTGCTCTGTTCATGACATTTTCCCACATTTTTGTACCAGTTTTGCATAACCTGAGAGTACAGGAATTCCACAAGAATGGATTAACACATGAACTGAATTTATTTTATTTGGCCACGTGATTTAGACATGCAAGGAATTTGTCTCCACAACAAAAGCAACATTATTATTATTATTATTATTATTATTAATAATAATAATAATAATAATAATAATAATAATAATAATAATAATAATATATAATAATAATATATAATAATAATAATAATAAATAATAATGATAATAATAATAATAATAATGATGATGATGCCAATAAAAGGGGGAGTAAGAAAGATATTAAGAATAAGCAATAATACTACAGCCACACTACATGGCTTAGCAAATTAGGATTTATTCATTTAATTTATTATTAAATTTATTATTAGAATGTATTTAATTAAATTGTTCGGATTTAACCATTTGTTAACAAAGAACAACAGAAAAGGACAGGGCTACGTGAAGAGGGCAAGCCCCCCTTCCTCACGGTCTTGAGGACCCCAAATTCTCCTAACAATTCGACCATCCCGGCTGCATCAAGTAGCAGCGAGTTCCGCAGGCACAGCGGAAGACCCCTTTTCCCATATCCCGAGCTCGCCTTGGGTTTCCCCGGCTTCCAAGCCGGCTCCCGGGTGGCCAACAGCCCCGAGGACCTCCCACCCCACGCGAAATAGCCGCTTTCCCCGCCGCCCCATCCCGGCTCTGCCCACGAGACCTGCTCAGGGACTGCTACGCCTCGCGTCTTCTCCGAAACCAGAGAAGCGTGACTTCCGGCTTCCGGTTCCGAGGGAATCACTTCCGGGTCCATTGGTCTAACCGGTCCTGCCGGGTCGTAAAGGCCACGGAGCGAATGGTTCCGCCTCGGGCGAAGGATGCCAGCGAGGTTAAGCCGGTTTGCTAGTACGTGTCGCCGGGAGTCTGGGTCGTGGTGCGGGAGATACGGAGCGATCCGCTCTGAAGTGGCTGGCCAGAGCCTCGGAGGCAGAGTTTCCGGGCTGCTTTAAGAAGGGCGAACTACAACTCCCAGAATTCCCCAGCCAGCTCTGGATTTGAAGTCTACACTCTTAAAAGCTGGCAAGGCTGAGAAACGTGGCCTTAAACCAGAGCTCCCCAAACTGGGCCACTTTAAGACTGGTGGACTTCAACTCCCAGAATTCTCCAGCCAGTTATGCTTTCATATTTCATTTCAATAAGCTTTCCATTTATAAAAAAAATACTGTATTTCCTCTCTTCTATACTGCAGGGGTCTCCAACCTTGGCAACTTTAAGACCTGTGGACTTCAATTCCCAGAATTCCTCAGTCAACTTTGCTGGCTGAGGAATTCTGGGAGTTGAAGTCTACAAGTCTCAAAGTTGCCAAGGTTGGAGACCCCTGCTATACTGTACATATTAAAGCTTTTGAGTGCTTGATTCATTGGAGGGAAGAACTTGAATACAGCACTACTAATATTTCAGTTGCAAGTAAGAGAAGGGACCAGTAATAGCTTAAGGCTGGTACCTAGTGAGCTCGAGAACAATTAAAATAGGGGACTTGCTTCAAAAAGCAGAGCTGGCTGGAGAATTCTGGGAGTTGAAGCCTACCAAGTCTTAAAGTTTGGGGACCCCCTGCCTGAAGCTATAAACTACTAATTCTATTGATCCTTATCTAGCACCAATTAGCTCGGCCAGTTGGTCAAATCAGATTCTTATGTCGAGGTCGCAGCCACTAATAAGCTTTTAATACTTTGAACTCCACTCCTGTTCCTGGTTATTTTGCCCCTTGGGCCAGGTGGCAGGAATGGTTTGAATTTGAATAAAAATCATCCCCCCCCCTCAGCCCGCCCCCCTCCCCGCCCTATATATCCCTTCTTGCCATGCGGTCACCTCGCTGACCCCTGCTCAGCTCAAAGGTAAGTCATACTCTCCACTGCCTACAGATACATTGGACTACAACCCACCCCCCATCTTCCCAAGCCAGCATGCCACAGTGCTGGGCAAGGCTGCTGGCCATAGCCCTCCCCCACCCTCCTTGGGGGGGTTGCATCTCCCTGGCTTCCCTCCCGTCCCCCGTAGCCACTTTGCATTCGTACCCCCCCTTCGTTTCCTCCCATTTGGATGACTTGTTAAAGGAACTTGGCTTGTCAGGAGCCGGGAGGTCCGACTGGATGACCCTACAAGGTCCCCTTTCCAACTCTGTTCATCTGAGGTGGCCTCTCCACCTTCAAACGAAGCACAAGCAGCTCCGAGAGTGCCAAGGACTGGCTCCTTTCAACCCTGAGCTGCAAATATTCTCCTTTTGTTGATTAAATGGGACCATTTTAAGGGACGTGATAAGGAGGGTTGAATACATGAAAGGTATCTGTGCTGTGATTGGTAAAACAGCGGGGAAACACTCCTCAATTGTTGGAAGAATTATCCTGGGTTCAATTCCAAGTTGGGGGGGGGGGAAAGATGCTGGAAACATGGAGGCTGTTTGGAAAGATGGTTTAATGGTGGACAGGATCACATGCCTTGGAGCTCCAGAGTGAAAAGGATGATCACATGTGTCAAGATGTTGTTGGATGAAGGAAAAAGGGCTGAGATGCTGAGAGTCCCTTAGTTATATGGCCCACCTTAGTGTTTTCTGTTCCTATGCAAGAAATGTATCCCATTGGCTATCGGACCCCCAGGGGTGGGGGGTCTTAGCTAACTTTGTAGGCTTTGTCTGGACCACACGGCTTCACCTGAGTGCTGGCTGATGCAATCTTCCCAGGTGCCATGTGGTGAGATGGGCAGAGGCCTTTGTTATGTAGAACAGCCATAGCCCTTAGATTTATATGCCGCTTCACAGTGCTTTCCAGCCCTCTCTAAGCTGTTTACAGAGTCAGCCTCTTGCCCCTAACAATCCGGTTTCTCGTTTTACCCACCTCGGAAGGATGGAAGGCTGAGTCAACCTGGAGCCTGATGGGATTTGAAATGCCAAATTGTAGGCAGCTGGCTGCAGAAATAGCTTGCAATACTGTGCCACAGAGGCTCCAGAATACTCTGGCCCAGACCTTAATGACAAAGAGTGTTTCTACTGAGTTTCTACTTCTCTTTTCAGGGGAAATATTCTGCCTTTTTAAATATTTCCTAGGATATTTCATTTTCCTAGGAGAGGGGAGGGTGCTAACTTCCAACACTACAGTGCTTCACTTGGATGCACACTCATTCAGAGGTCCCCAAACTTGGCAACTTTTAAGACTGGTAGATTTCAACTCCCAGAATTCTGGGAGTTGAAGTCCACCAGTCTTAAAAGTTGCCAAGTTTGGAGACCTCTGCACTAACTCACTTTCTAGGATCACTGTGTACTCTGGGTTTGCAGTATAGGTCGTTCATGGGGAGTTTCTTGGCATCCCCGTTACGTGCCTCTCGGGAAGGGAGGGGTGCCCGGATTCTCCCACAGTGCGGTGCCTCCATGGGACCCTGGCAAGAAAAGGCAAGAAGGGGAAATGAAAAGAGGGGTTGGGAAGAGCGGGGAGAAGAGGATCAAACTTTACAAAAGTGCACAATGTAAAAAAAGCAGCTGCACTTCCCATTGCAGGGGACATTTTACGTGAAGTCCAGCTCCAGCTGCTTTTACATTATGTGAGACAAGTTGTGCGGCTTTGTGTGATTCTGTATTCCAGTGGCTTTCTCTTTCCTGTTCTTGGGGTTAGGATTGGGGAAAAAAATGGTTTTATCCAGTCTTTTTGGGGGGGAAACTGTTTTTATTTTTATTTTATTCTTTATTTTCTTTTATTCTTTTTCCTTTTTCTTTCTTTTATTCTTTTAGTTTTGGTGTGTGTATGCTCCCTATAGCTTCCTACACATTAATGATCACTAACAATACTTGCTTATCTATTTTAGAGAACTTTCCTCATATAATTGGTGTTTAAAATACCCAACAAACTATTTCTGGTTTTAAATCTGTATGTTGCTTTTCCATTTTTTCTAACCATGACACCACTAGCTCTTAAACTGAAGAATAAATTTCAGGAAAAGATTTCAGTATTGTTCCGTGAATCTACCTATGAAATTGATTCTTCCTGATCTAACTTGTTAGATGAAAAACTATATCTTTCTTGTTTGTTTGACCCCAGTCATATCCTGAAAAGAATGTACATTGTTTTGCGTGAAAACAGAGATTCCTTCTTTTAACACTAGTCCTTTGCTTACAAAGCACTTTTTTTTCCTTTTGCAGGAGTAGCCTTTAACAGGAAGGATGAAAAGACAACCGAGTTTGGCCAGTTTCTTCCCCAAGAAACCAAAACTGGTCAGAATTGGTCTTGGATGATCCAAAACCACCACAAGCATCTCCACTTCCACCACTTCAACTTGGAGAAAGCAGCAAGTGAAGTATTGAGTCATCCTAGCCCAAAATTGAAATTAATCTTCCTGACTGCTGGAATGTGCAACTTGAAAAGTTGAGAAACTTTCAAGAGAAGTTATGAGGGACTAGAAGTTTCAATCAAGAAATTAGATTGCAAGTTCTGTGCGAAACATGACTTTGCAATAGGTGTTCCTGTGTCCAAAGGATGGAAGCATTTCAAGATTGAGGCATCTGGAGAAAATAAAGAAGTACAGCAAGCGATTGTAAGGAAACAAATGAGAATTGAATGTTTTACATCAAAAGCTCACACCATTTGCACAGAGAACATAAAGCAAGGGGAGAAGGAAGCTGTAACAAAAGGAATTGACAAGATATCTGAAAAACATAAAAAGGCACGACTTGCAACGATATTGTCACAACAATTAAGTTCTGCAGAAGCGGAAAGGGTTTTTTTCAAGAATGAACCTCATATGTTCAGAGAGCAGAAGTCGCCTAACCATTTCTAATTTAACCAACCTCGTGGCTATCAGGGTTAACGGCCTATCCCTTCCAAAATGGGATCCTATTCCTGCAGTGAAAAGGTGATTAACCATCACACAGCCCATGATCCGAGAGTCAAGATCAAGAAAAATGGAAGTGAGGAGAGTGCCAGTGTAAAAACGATGTGGAAACATCTTAGACGACTAACGCTTTTATGTAAGTATTTGTGCACCTCTTTTATTTTGTGTACTTCTTTTATTATTTAAGTATTAAATGTTTAAATTGGTATATCTCCTTTTTGTAGGTCATTGTCAGTGGTGCAAAGAAGTGACATCGATTTGGCCACGCCCACCAGAAGGAACAGATCAGACCTCCAGCTTTTGCTTATCAAGGGAAGACCGAGTGGAGCAAATGGCCGGTTTTAAGTTTCTGGGTGTTACCCTAAAAGAGGACCTGACCTGGGGGGCTCACATTGCAGCCCTGGTCAAAAGGGCCCAGCAGAGATTCTACCACCTGAGGCTTCTCAGGAAACAACAACTGGATGAAAAACTGCTGGTGACCTTCTACCGCTGCACCAGAGAGAGTATCTTAACTCACTGCATCTCTGTCGGGTTTGCCAATTGCACCGGGGCAGATAGGACGGTACTTGAGGGTGAACGTCATTGCCCAGAAGATCCTGGGTTACCATCTCCCCTCTTTGGAAGAGCTTTATAGCTCTCGCTGCCTTAAGAAAGCATAAAACATTCTCAAAGATCCATCTCATCCTGGGCACCCATTTTTTGAACTATTACCATCTGGCAGACGGTACAGGATAATAAAAACAAGGACAAATAGGCTGGAAAACAGCTTCTATCCCAGGGCAGTAACTCTGTTGAATTCTATTGTATAGTGCAATATGAATGCAATATCAGGGGTTTTCAATTCAATGTATGGAATGTGATGGATGGGTGTTTGTGCTTTATTTTCATAGTCATAACGTGCACTGAAGATGGTATTTAATTTTGTTGTTCGAGGTGCAGTGACAAAGTAAAAGAAACTAAACCAGAGCCAGTAGGGAAAAAAAATTGAATTTCACCCCGGCTTACATCCTCCATCACTTAATTTGGTTGTATATTATGCTTACATCATACAGTCTAATAATCAATATTTGCTTTAAGAGTATTTCAAAATATGGAGCATTATTCCGAGTTTTAAAGAACCTCATAATTTATGGATGTTTAAAAGGTATCTCTTAAGATCATAAAAGATTTGCATTTTTCTCTTATCTTTTCTTCCTTTCATCTGCGATATTTTGCTTGGTTCAACAGAGAAGCCAAAATTAAAAGCCAAAAGGCAACCCTGTGGCTCTGGATTATAGTAATTATAATGATAACAAGAGTAACAGTGGTTAAATAAGATTCTACCATCACAGCCCCTTTGCGGTGGTTCAGTGGGTGGAATGCTTACATGTTTGGCAGCTGCCACTATGTTGGTTACTCTATATGCAAATGCTGGAGTCTCAAGCCCCGACTTAATGACCCTTCGAGATCCCACTAGGGGACAGCTAGAAGCCGGCTGGTTTTTTTTGGGGGGGGGGGAATCCTGCAGAGACCCAGAAGAAAATAACACCCATTGTCCAATTTGCTTCTCTAACCATATTCCCCATCTTAAGTTTTCAAGCTTGCAAATCCAACCAGTATGTGTGTGTGTGTGTGTGTGTGTGTTTTGTGCAGGTGCCGGATTTTTTTGTGCAGGATTACATACCCACACACTCAAATCTTTTGAACCTGTGTTCATCTGTGGTGTGAAACACAACCGTGAGTTGAGCTCAACCAATTTTACACCACTCAAATTGCAATCCTGCCAACTTTTTTTTTTTTTTCTGAGCAAGTTGGCAGCCCGGGGATACCAGGACTAAAAATAAGAACTTGGGGACCTTTTGCAGCTCTCCAAGTTTTTTCTCCCTGCGAGGACAACTCACCCCAAGGCAACCCCAGGCATCCTGCAAGCCCTGATATCTATACCCCAAAGGGAGGAGGAGGTAAGGAGGACCCAGAAAGGTATGGAGGAAAAAAAGGAATGTGTGGATTAAGATAATTTTGTTCCAAGTGCATTTTATTGAGTCTCAAGTCCAAGAAAAAAAAATACTGATGTTGACCTACTGACAAGAGCTCCTAAAAGGGGCTCTTGCAACGAAAAGGAATTTCTCGGAACATCCCTCTAATATAGAATTTTTTTTTAAAGGAATTTTCCCCCCCTTAAATTACAAGAAGTCAGACCACACATTTAACTAGCGCACTGCAGACACCTCTATTAACTTCCGGCAGAAGTCCTCAATCAGGGCCCTCCCCTGCAACTAAATGAGAATGTAATTTACTCCATCCTCCATAAGTTATGAAGTCACCTTCCTGCACGCGGGAGGAGCAGGAAACCTCCAGTTCATGCAAAATAATTGTTGAGGTTGGATCTCCATCTTGAGTTCCAAGAGGTTGCACTGATGCCTACTATTTTGATGCATTTATTTAATAGATTTGTCACCCATCTTGCCTTGCGGGAACTCTTTAAGTTTATGTGGTCGGCTTAGTTTTTTGGGGAGGAAATGTTTGCCTCTGCCTACCAGCATCCATCGATATTTATCTGGTTAGCGTCCAGTCAGTGTGTGAGAGAGTTGAGGGCTGTTTGGAAACTGAAACAGTATTTGCTGTGTGAGCAGGAAGGAGACAGCAAGGAGCCTGGGCGTGGCTTAGCTCAACTGTTCTGTACTAAAGCATTTGGTGCTTTGAAACTGAAACTTCTCTGCTTGTGTTTTGCATTTGGAAGAGATTTCTTTTCAGGTGGGGAGTAGAACTCTTTAGCATCAGAGCATATTAATAATAATAATAATATAGAAAATACTCTAAATGCTTTGATGGTCATTTGGAAAAATCCTTTCCCAAGTGAGCACCTAGAAGCCAAGAGGAACCTACGTGCCCAATTTAAAGTTTGTAGGCTTTACGGTTCTGGAGATTTTGTGATGATGCGTGAGTGGTGTTTTTCTTTTTATTTATTTATATATATATATATTTGTTTTCTGAGGTTCTCGCGGGTATTTGTATGTGGATCTTTGGTTATTCGGGTTTTCTCCCGCGTAAGATTGAAAGTATCTAGACAACGTTTCGATGAAGTCTCATTCATCATCTTCAGGCTTGTGTCTTCAGCTCCGTGCTTCTCAGAGTGATGTGAGCTTGCAGCTGCTTCTTCCTTTTAACTGATAGTGGGGGTGTGACTTGATTGGGTGGGGGCTTGGCTGTGTTCTGATTGGGTGGGGGCTTGGCTGTATTCTGATTGGGTGGGGGGTGTTCTCATTGGTTGGGGGTTTGGCTGTATTCTGATTGGTTGGGGGATTGGCTGTGTTCTGATTGGCTGGAGGTGTGTTCTGTTCAGGTGGGGGCTTGGTTGTGCTCAGGTTAGTCTTAGTTGCTGGGGGATTTGAGCTGGTGAGCTGTGATCTTGCTGTTTGGCTTCGAGTTCGTGGTCGTGCTGCATCTTCATGGTGGGAGTCAGTTCGCTTCATAACCTGAGCACAACCAAGCCCCCACCTGAACAGAACACGCCTCCAGCCAATCAGAACACAGCCAACCCCCCAACCAATCAGAACACAGTCAAACCCCCAACCAATGAGAACACACCCCCACCCAATCAGAACACAGCCAAGCCCACACCCAATCAAGTCACACCCCCACCAGCAGTTAAAAGGAAGAAGCAGCTACAAGCTCACATCACTCTGAGAAGCACAGAGCTGAAGACACAAGCCTGAAGATGATGAATGAGACTTCATCGAAACGTAGATACTTCCAATCTTACGCGGGAGAAAACCCGAATAACCAAAGATCCACATACATATATATACAGACGAACACTATACAGAAGCCTGATGATGGCAGATGAGATTCTGCTGAAACGTTGCTACAACTTTAAAAGCACCACTACTATGACGTGGGAAAATACCCGAATAAAGCTGAATGCCAGCAATGTAAGTACCCGCGAAAACTTAAGAAAAAAAATACACACACACACACACACACATATCAATCAAAGTTAAAACAAAGCAAACTTAGGATCTTGCAGGTCTGCAGCCCACAAGGAGGGAAGTAATTGGAAAAACCCCTGGGTGGAAGAGACAGAAGAGGTGAAAGGCAGGTTCATGGGAAGGGGGCCGATGCGTATTCCACACCCACCACCCAAGAGGCCTGCACTCGCTGGTTCTGGAGCCAGGAGATGATTCTAGTGGGACGAAGGTTCATCATCTGGCATCAGCTCCACTTCTCTGGGCTGCAGCTTCCCACGGGGGAACCTGGTGGGGGCTCCACGGCAGATGTGGCCCGGATCCCGCGACCAGCACTAAAGAGTCGACTTGAGAGAGAGAGAGAATGAAGTTGGCTAGTTTACCACTGCGGAGCTGCACATGGTGTTCATGCCACAGGCGTGGCTCCCCCGGTACAAGTAGTAGTAACCCTGTAGGAGAGGAAACAAGTGGATCAAAGCTCAGGAGGAGGAGCGGCTTATAGGAAGTCCTTGACTTACAGCCACAGTGGAGCCCAACCTTTCCAATTGCGAAGCAAACCAGTTTGTCGAGGGAGGTTTTGTCCCACTTTATGACCTTTCTCGCCATGGTGGTTAAGGGAGGCTCTGCAGCTGTGAAGCTAGTCAAACGTTTAAATCAGGGGTGTCCAACCTTGGCAACTTTAAGACTTGTAGACTTCAACTCCCAGAATTCCTCAGCCAGCTTTGCTGGCTGAGGAATTCTGGGAGTTGAAGTCCACAAGTCTTAAAGTTGCCAAGGTTGGATACCCCTGGTTTAAGTGAATCTGGCTTCCACGCTGACTTTAAAAGGGAATGGGAAAAAGCAGCGCCTTCCTTAATTACCTCAGATAATTGCCTTGGCAGCCCAAAGTCGTTGGAATGCAAAAATATTACTGGACAGCCTGATGGATGACTCTTGGCTATGGATGTGTCCCATTGGAGAATACATATCCAGGGGATGGGGGGGGGGAAAAAAACAGGGTCAAGGGGGAAATGAAGGATGTGTCAGAGAGTTGGCTGCAACCGGGAAACGCCAACATATCAACTCCTAATAAATATGTTTTTTAACTGGGCTGCTTGAATAGGGCTGCATGTTGGAGCCCTGACACATGCCAGTTGCCAAGCCTCTGAATTTTGACCTGGGTTGCTGCCACTGTCCTGTGAAAAATGGTCACAAGTCACTTTTTTCAGTGCTGTTGTAGCTCTGGACTTTGTAACTCTTAAGCCAGCGAGGGCTAACCTTTTCAGCTTGGTGTGTCGAAAATCGGGAAAAAGTGTAGCCTTCCTCGGGTCGTGTGTCACTTCAAGAAATATCAATAATTTGGTTGATGACGGACTGGGCTGGGGTGATCACACAGGGCTGTGAAACTTGTCTCCCTGGTCTCAGGGCTGCAGGTGCAGGATGTGGGGATCGGAAGGCCACCTTACAGGGCTGTGAACCTCACGGATCTCCTTTCCTCCTGTAGCGTTCCTGAGGTCATGAAACTGACAAACCTCAGTTTATGGCGGTTAAAACTGGTTCTCTGCTGCAAAGAGAACCACCGGCAGTGGTGACACCACGCCCTCCACGCAACAATCAGGGAGCAGGGATTGGAGCAGAGCACAGGCAGCCTCTAAATCTGCAGGTTTTCCCCGCACCAACAGGCGTGTCAGTCAAAGTGCCTCGGAGTGTCACGAGTGATACGCGTGTCATAGGTTAGCCATCACTGTCTTAAGCCAATGGTTGTACGTCAAGGACCACCTTTAACAGCAGAGGAAGGGAGCAGTTGGAGGGAGACCCTCCTTGTCCCCACTAATAAGGGTGGGGAAGAGGAGGGGGGGTCCCCAGCCATACCTCCTCGCCCCAGTCTTCGCCCCAGCTGTTCTTGATCGCCCAGAAGGGAATCCGGCCACCTGTAGGAAGAAGACACAACTATCAAGAAAACGGCCCCGGTGTGCTTCTCACTTCTAGGGACCAACCTGGAGAAGAAAGCAGAACAGGCTCTCGGGAAACAGCTGATCACAACTCCCATTATCCCCAGCAGAGCCAAATGGGAGTTGGGAGAAGCAGAAATCCCCTCCAGAATTCAACACGTTGGACTAGAAAGTGTTTCTCAACCTATGGCAACTTTAAAAGGGGGATGGACTTCAACCCCCAAATTTCCCAGGAAGCATGGTCGGCTGGGGAATTCTGGGAGTTGAAGTCCACTCCTCTTACAAGTTGACATGGTTGTGAAACCCTGAATCGAAGAGATCCTACTCCAAAAGGGATCTTGGATTTTAGTTTCCTACTGTTGTTTTGCAGACAACTGAGATACATTCAGGGTGAAAATGGTCTCAGGATTGAATGCAGCGTCCAAAGGGATTGTGTGAAAGGAATCAGCTTGTGTTTAGGAGCATCCATGCTCCAAAAATAAACTCACGTTTAACAAAAATGGTAATGTCAACGCATAAAATATTTCTAGGCCTGGTTTAGGGTTGCCGTGAACAAAAGGGAAGGGGGAAGAAATTTGAAAGAGCAGAGCAGCAGCTTGGAACCGAAAGTGCATTCCGTTCTTATCTTGCAAAGATTGTAACTAAGCTACCGGATTTTCTGCCTCTCTAATTGGAGAATGTGATGGATGACTCTTTGCTTTTCTGTTGGAGAATATGAATTATGATACATCCTGAGGGGTGCAGGGAGACCAGGGTCAAGGGTGACAGTGAATTATATGTCTCAGAATCAGCTTCATAATAAGTCATACCAACAAGTTCGCTCCTAATAAATCCTTTGAAGGTTTTGAAGCTTGGCTCGAGGCTCATGGTTTAATGAGGGCAATTGCCAGAATCCTGACAGTTAATCTATTCTGGGGTTCCATCTGCTGGGGGAAGGAGATTAAGGGCTGTTTTTGTTTTTCCATCCTGAAATGCACTGGAATGAAACGCTGTTCAAATCTACCAGCTCCAAACAAGTTTGGGAAACCCTCCAAAGGAGGCTGAGGTTCATGTCCAAAGAGATGGCCCAGTTCTGCCATCCCAGGGAAGAGAGTCCAAAGCGCACAGAAAGCATTAAAAAGGAGGTTCACAAAGAAAAATCCAGAACGAAGAACCAGCCATCAAGACGCACGCACAACAGACGGGCCCACGGGATTTCTCTCAACCCAAAAGAGCCACTCACGTGTGCCATAGCCCACCAAAAGGACGGCGTGGTCAATCATCCAGGGATTACACAGCACGAAGAAGGGGTGGGAAATGCCTTTGCGGTAGAACTGGAGAGAGAGAGAGAAGAAGAAGAAGAAGAAAAAAGGCAAATTAAAATGTAATTATGGTAAGCAAGACCCCAGGAATACAGAGTTGGAAGGTTATCTTGGAGGTCTTCCACTCCAATCCCCTGCCACAGGTGTCCAACTTTAAGACTTGCTGGATGGGGAATTCTGGGAGTTGAAGTCCACAAGTCTTAAAGCTCCTTTACCCTACACCATTCCAGACAAGTGGCTGTCCAATCTTTTCTTTAAAATCTCCACTGTTGATTTGGACTGCAGAAAAAACAATGGCAACCAACCTGACTTCCATCGAGGACCTGTATGCTGCACGGGTCAAAAAGAGGGCTGTGAAAATATCTACAGACCCCTCACATCCCGGACATAAATTGTTTCAACTCCCATCTTCAAAAGGATGATATAGCACACTGCACACCAGAACAATTAGACACAAGGACAGTTTTTCCCCGAATGCCATCGCTCTGCTAAACAAATAATTCCCTCAACACTGTTCAACTATTTACAAAGTGTACACGATTATTACTGTTAATCTTCTCATCACTCCTTATCACCCATCCCCTCCCACTTGTGATTGTAGGACTGTAACCTTGTTGCTTGTATCCTTACGATCTATATTGACTATTTCCTAGTAGGATTTGATTGCTTATTGTACCCTATGACTCTTATTAAGTGTTGCATCTGATGATTCTTGACTCTTGACAGAAGTATCTTTTCTTTTATGTAGACTGAGAGCATTTGCACCAAAGACGAATTTCTTGTGTGTCCAATCACACTTGGCCAATAAAGAATTCTGTTCTGTTCTGTTCTGTTCTTATTGTACCCTATGACTATTATGAAGTGTTGTTCCTGATGATTCTTGACGGATGTCTCTTTTCTTTTATGTAGACTGAGAGCATTTGCACCAAAGACGAATTTCTTGTGTGTCCAATCACACTTGGCCAATAAAGAATTCTGTTCTGTTCTGTTCTGTTCTGTTCTTATTGTACCCTATGACTATTATGAAGTGTTGTTCCTGATGATTCTTGACGGATGTCTCTTTTCTTTTATGTACACTGAGAGCATTTGCACCAAAGACGAATTTCTTGTGTGTCCAATCACACTTGGCCAATAAAGAATTCTGTTCTGTTCTGTTCTGTTCTTATTGTACCCTATGACTATTATTAAGTGTTGTCCCTGATGATTCTTGACGGATGTCTCTTTTCTTTTATGTAGACTGAGAGCATTTGCACCAAGACAAATTCCTTGTGTGTCCAATCACACTTGGCCAATAAAGAATTGCATTCTATTGGAGCACCCATATCTTCTGGAGGGAAGCCATTCCACGGGTTAATTGTTCTCAGCGTTAGGAAATTTCTCCTTAGTTCTAGATTGGATCTCTCTTTAAAAAAACCTTCCACCTATTATTTCTTGTCCTGCCTTCTAGTGCTTCTTCTTGTGGCAGCCCCTCAAATATTGGAACACAGCTATGAGGTCCATCCCTAATCCTTCTCTTCCTTAAACATACTCATTTCTCACAACCATTCTTCATATGTTTTAGCTTCCAGTCGCCTAACCATCTAACCATTTTCTCTGCAGACTTTCTAGGGTCTCAGGATCCAAAAAGGATCTTGACAGACTTGAACAATGCCATTTTATCCTATGCAATAAAATGAAATTGAATGGGGAGAAAAGCAAGGTTTTTACACCTGGGCAGGAAAAATCAAAGGGACAAGTACAGAGTAGGTGAAACCTAGCTCAAAAACAGTAACGGTGAGAGGGAATTTGGAGTCTTCGTGGACAATTACTTAGCCAGCAGTGTGTAGCAGCAGCCAAAAAAGCCAATGCAATCCTTGGTTGCATAAACAAACCCATAGAACCAAAATCATTAGTATTAGTACCACTTTATAAATCCTTAGCAAGGTCCCACCTGGAATCCTGCATCCAGGTTTGGCCCTCCCATTACAAAAAAAGATGTTGAGACTTTGGGAAAAGTGCAGAGAAGAGCAACTAAGATGATGAAAGGCCTGGAAATGAAAGCAGATGAGGAACGGCTGCTGGAATTGGGTTTGGCCAGTCTAGAAAACAGAAGGACCTAGGAGTGATATAATAGCAGTCTTCCAGTATTTGGGGGGCTATTGCAGAGAGAAGGGAGTCAACTTATTTTCCAAAGCACCAGAAGGCAAGAAGCAACGGATGGGAACTAAGAAATAAGGAGGAATTTTCTGACAGGGAGGACCATTAACCCGTGGGATAGCAGAAATCATGGCCGCTCCATCGCTGGAGGTTTTTAAGAAGAGACTGGACAGTCAATTGTCTGAGGGGGTATATATGGTATCCTGCTTGAGCAGAGGGTTGGACTAGAAGACCTCCAAGGTCCCTTCAAGCTCTATTCTGATTACTTGATTGATTGATTGATTTGTGAGTCTCTCACCTGCATAGCAAAGGCGTTCAGAGCAATGGAGATGGGGCCGTTCTTGGCCAGCCAAGCTGCAATCTCTGTCCAAGGAGAGAGGAGCACAGGTAAGAGGAAGGGGCACCTAAGGAAGGGGGGCTGCCTGAGGTCCCACCCTTCCCCCCAAAAGAGATCATCTCTCATGCCTCGTTCATTTCAAGTGAAAACTCCTTACAAGGGTGAACGTATACGTGCACTGCAAGGTTTACTACGTCATCCTACATAGATAGTTCTCGACTTATAATCAAAATTGTGAATGGAATTACAATTATAAGTTATTGTAATCATAAATTAAGCCTTCCCTTCCCTTTCTTTCTTTTTGTCTCTCTTGCTCTTTCTTTCCCAGTCCTTCCTTTCTTTCTTTCTCCCTCCTCTTCCTCCCTCCCTCTCTCTTTTTCTTTCTTTCTTCCCGCTTAGGCAGGGGGTTGTACTAGATGACCTACAAGGTCCCTTCCAACTTGGATTATCTATTTCCTTCTTTCTTTCTTTCTTTCTTTCTTTCTTTCTTTCTTTCTTTCTTTCTTCTTTCTTTCTTTCTTTCTCTCCTTCCTTCCTTCCTTCCTTCCTTCTGTCCGTCTTTTAATTCTTGTTCTGTTTATTTACCATTTTTCTTTCACTTTCACTCTCTTTTTAAAATAAAATCTGTACGGTTTTTTCACTTTGTAGAACCACTCCTTTCCCAAAAGCTAACCAAGCGAGAGGCCAGCAACGCACCGTTCTCGTCTGGGGAGATGGCCACACTGCTGTTGATGTACACGGCCACTTTCTCCTTGGAGAAGCCACATTTCTGTTCGAAACCTTGATAGCTGTAATCCCCCTCGGTCTCCAGGCCCCCTGGAGGAATGCAAGGTAGAAACCCTGTCAAGGAAGGTTCCAGAAGAAACTTGGGAAAATGAGAGGGGAAAACAGAGACTCCAGCTGGGAAGCAAGGAAAATTTTAGAGCCACGTTGAAAACACAGGGGAATTTCTTTCGTTATCATTAGGAAAACTACGTCCTAACATTTGAACCACCTCAGATCTTATTCTATGGAGCTTCTCAGTCCTCTCCATGTCCTGGTTGTCCCAAATGTGCTTTTTTCAAGAGGCAACTAACTGGACTTTCTGATTTTTCTCTGAAGACATTTCGCTTTTCAGGACTGGATGGTGGGAAATAGAAGGATTTATACAGACAAAACTCCAAGCTGCCTCAATGACCTTCTAAAAGGATGCAAATGACCAGCTGCCTGCAAGAAATATAAATCCTTCCATTCCCCACCATCCAGTCAGAGCTGAAGAAGCTTCTTGGATGAGAAGCGAAATGTCTTCGAAAGAAAGAAAAAAGCCCCTTTGGAACAATCTCACCTCTTGTCATGCAATTCTTAAGTCTCAGGAGAAAAAAGAAAGTCCACTCGAATACAAATAATCCTTGACTTACATTTAGTTGACAGCTCAAAGTTACAATGGCACTGGGCAAAAATGACTTACAATAATTTTTCACCCTTATGTCCCTTGTAGCACCCCCAGGGTCACATAATCAAAGCTCAGCTGCTTGGCAACTGACACATCCTTATGAAAGTTGCAGTGTGTCCCACGGTACACGATCCCCTTTTGCAACCTTATGACAAGTAAAATCCATGGGGAAGTTGGATGCCCTTCATAACTCTGTGACTAACTCATCAACTGCAGTGATTCACTTAACAACAGTCTTACTTAGTGTTCTGATCCAAACTTTGTTCCAAGGAAGCCAACACCAAACAGAGGTAACAGCAAAACCTTTAAATGATTCTTTACGAATTCCGTTCCTTCCTGGTTAAAAGGCTGTTTCAAACTCATTGCCCCTGATAAAAACGAGCCTTGCCAAGGTTGTGCAAGGCTGCCAAGAACACTAGATAATGTGACTCAAAATATTTCAAACCCAAAGTGTCTCCAAACACCAACCAAGATATTCCAAACGTCCACAAGGCTTGAGTGCAAAAACTTCTTTGCTTCCTGCAAAGAACTCCGGTTTCTCAGCTGGCTTTTATCCCTTAAGGGAGGGGCCATCGCCTTGCAGCCTTACTCCCGAGTTCCCTGTGCTGCTGCAGCTGCTTTTTCCTTCGAGCAGCCCTGTGCGCACACACACCGGGCACAGGCTCCTCGGGGTACTCTTCCTCACTGCTGCCAGCCTCCTCAATCTCTGCAGGCAGTACCCCACTCCCTGATGGTCCTGGCCCCATCCCTGCATCACACGCAGGCCCCTCATCCGAGTTCTCACTCTGAGGCCTCAGCCGTCCACACCTGCTGCTGGCAAACCACCACAGAAAGATCATAAAATGGGGCAATGCTCCTCTAACATGTCTCCCTTAACAACAAGAATTTTGGGCTCAACTGCGGTTGTAAAATGAGGGCTACCTGTAATCCTTTCCCCCCTTTTAATTCTGACCCACCAGCTTTTAATCCCACATGACATCAAAAAAAGACAAAAGAGACTTTTGCTCGAAAAAAAAAACTATGCAGCAGAAGCTTCAGAAGCGGATGGCCTCAAAATCACCGGTCCAGGACTGCTCACTCAGCAAAACACCAAAGAGACAATTTGTTTCCCTGAGTTACTCTCAGTTGCCCAGAAAACCTGTGCTTGTTTTCTGCTTAAAAAGTCCAGAGTTCACACTTCTGGTTTGAAGGGCTTCGGTGACAGACAGGAATCCGCGATTGTGCGCGGTTTCTGTCTGGGCTCGCTGCTGGAGCGCCCCGAGCTGGCTGGTTTCAGGGCTAAGCCACCCCGCAGAGGTGGTGAAGAGGGGGGGAGACCGCCATCAGGGTCGAGGAGAGCCGCATCTCTCCTCCTCAGCTGGCCATTAAAAAGTCCAGAGTTCAGGCTGAAGCAAAGACCAATTTAGTCTCTTCCTCCTCCTCCTCCTCCTCCTCTCCTAAAAGCCCACTCCCTTCCAGAACTGATGATATTACATAGTTAGTGAAATGTCTGCAAGAAAGCAACCAAGTTCCAAGAGCACCAAGGACCCGACAGCCCTCCTCCTCCTCTTCTCCTCCTCCTCCTCCTCCTAAAATCCCACTCCCTTCCAGTACTGACGATACCCAGTTGGGCAGTGAAACATCTGCAAGAAATCAACCCAGCTCAAGGAGTACCACGGACTTACCCAGCTTCTCAATAGCCTCGTAGGCGTTAGAAGGCAGGCCGCCTCCACAGGCCTCATCTATCAGGTCACAGTCCACCAACTCTGTAGGGGAGAAAGTCAGATGAAGGTCAACTGGATGCTGGAGATGGGTGCAGGCACATGGGCTACCTACTTAGGCAACGTTTCTGGATCTCAGCAACTTTAAGATGGGTGGACTGAGGTGGCTCAGCTGGCTGGGGAATTCTGGGAATTGAAGTCCACCCGTCTTAAAACTTGCTAAGGCTCAGAAAACACTGTGCTGGCGAGACAGCTACATCCAATGTGGTCTTTCCCATCAGGGCTGGATTTAGATCTTGGGGGCTCTAAGCTATGGGGAGCTAGCATGTGCTTGAAGAGCATAAGGTTATAGAACTTCTGAACATGTCAAGAAGGCCACCAAATGGCACAGCAACCCATAACAGTGAAGAAGGGGCTTATTTATCTCAGTTTATTTTGTTTAATGATTATCAGCAGGGATGAGGGCCAACATGGTGCAATGGAGAATGAATCAGACCCCTAGTCTAGACATTTCCTAGGGGACTCTGTCTCCATCAGACTCCAAGGGGGTCTAAATACTATTTATTCAATATTAGATATTAAGAGAAGGACCAGTGGAGACGTGATAGCAGTCTGGTGATATTTGAGGGGCTCCCACAGAGAGGAAGAATGGGTCAAGCTATTTTCCAAGGCACCTGAAGGCCAGACAAGGAATAATAGATGGAAACTTGAACAAGGAGAGAGATTCAATCTTGGAAATAAGGAGGAATTTTCTGACAGGGAGAACAATCAACCCCTGGAACAGAAGTTGCCTTCAGAGGTTCTGGGAGCTTCTTCCCTGGAGGCTTTCAGGAAGAGACTAGATTGCCCTCTGTCAGAAATGGTGCAGGGTCTCCTGCTTGGGCAGGGAGTTGGACTAGATGACCTACAAGGTCCCTTCCAATTCTGATTATCTGTTGGTGGGGAAGGGGCTCGCCTCAGAGCACGGTGGAAACTCAAATCCCGGGCCTCCTTAGATACAGGAGACATCTGGGTGATCTCAATGCTCCTCTGAAGACAATTGAACCCCACTTGTTGCCTCTGGCCCTGAGATCTCCTTTAGGTCCTCCACATCAGACCAACACTAACAGCAGCAACATCAGTCAGCAGCAATGACCCCAAAGAGTGGCTGAGTCTTCACAAAATCTCTTGATCAATGGTTGCTCAGGACACAGAGCTTCTTTCATCCTGGCTTTGGGTGAACATATTACCCTGTACCGAAGATGGTACAGGATAATAATAAAAACAAGGACAAATAGGCTGAAAAACAGCTTCTATCCCAGGGCAGTCGCTCTGTTGAATTCTACCGTCGAGTGCAGTACGAATGCAATATCAGGGCTTTTCAATTCAATGTATACAATGTGAAGGATGTGTGTTTATGCTCTATTTTCATAGTTATAATAATGTACAATAAAGATGGTATTTAATTTTGTTGTACAAGGACAATAAACTAAAGTAAACTAAACCAATCAAGGTGAGAAGCATCCACAAACCATGGCATGGGGGTGTGGATCCATGTTTTCCAACAGGGCAACACCCGCTCCCCCCCCGACAGATTGTTGACCCCAACCCTTCAGTTACCTTGCTCAGAAAGGGAAAGCAAGGTGCCCTTGTGAAGGTACCACTGTCCTTCGACGTTGCCCGTTACGGAGAAGGCCCAGCACGAGCCACACTCACCCTGCGGAGGGAAGGAGAGACAACACAAACAGCATCAGAAAAATTCCATCCAAGCTTTAGGACAGTGCTTCTCAGCCTTGGCCACTGGAAGATGGAGGACTTCAGCTCCCAGAATTCCCCAGAATTAAACAATGCATTTTCCAGCCCAACCCCCAGGCTTCCATGTAGACAGTATTAGAAAGTTCCCTTTTGTTATGGGGACCATCTGAGTTCTTCTGCACAACTTTTGATTTGAACCTTGAAAGGTTTCCAGAATCTCACAAACTCTCATGGAACTGCAGAGGTTTTATTTCTCCAAAGTAACCCATTAGTAGACAACCTTCCCGCCCTCCCACTCTAACTACAAGTTGGAATGAAGAGGCATGTAGCTGCCCATGTTTCAATCTCGACACAAGTGTTTCTCAAGCTTGGACACTGGAGGACAGGTGGGACTTCAACTCCCAGAATTCCCTGGCCAGCAAAGCGAGGGAAGTTAGAAGTCAAACCCATTTTGAAATTGCAAAGTTTCATAAACACTGTCCTGAGCTAGAGACTGTTAGGAATATAAGTCACCTAATAGGTATTTGGGCTAGAAATATATAAACCAGGATAACCATTTTAGTACTATATCTTTAAGGGAATGCAAGAGCATGCAATTGGGTGTGGCTTCTCAAACAGCCATAAGATGGAGGCAGAAACCTGGGTTGTTTAGTCTTAGTCTCAGAAGAGAGTGTGTCTGAGTGAGTATCTCTGTTTCCTTCTGTTGGAAAGTATTGCCGTTGCTCCATTTCTTCTAATTGACTGATATTACTGGAATTTGATGTAAGTCTGATACTGAACTGTTTCTGACACTGGACTTTGATATTTGGATTATCCCTGGATTGAAAACTGACTGATTTACTTGTGAATGACTTTGGATTGCTTATTTTGAACTTTGCTTAAAAGTTTCTGGAAGTAAAAACCTACATTTACTGTACAGTGTATCTGTGTACTGTGTGTGCATTATTCAAACACTTCTCTCAAATACGTCTCCCTGTATGCGCTCATTCTCCTAACGGGGAATTACCTCAACAGAGACATCAAGCTTAATTCAAGGAGGACCAAGCTGTGCTGGGGATTCTGGGAGTTGAAGTCCACAGGTCTGAGGGAAATTGCCAGGTTGGACACCCCTGCTCTCGATCACTGGATGTGGCCCCATTGACCAAGGAGTTGGGCATCGCCACCTAGGCAGAAAGGCCACAGCCCCACCCAGGACCCCATCTCAGAACCCATCCAACTGTTTGTCCAGGGAACGGACAAACCTAGAAGACCCACCTGGTTTTTGACCCCGGTGACAGCCCCGTGGTCCCGCCAGTCCCATTCCTCAGGGAATGAACCGTTCGGGACGGAGGCCACTTTCATTGGCCGGCCAGGGAGCTTCGCCAGAAGTGGATTCAGGTAAGCAGCGTGGAACTCTTCCTCTGGAAGGAGACGAAGCAGACCATGAGTGGCCAATCCTGCCCCGACCGTCATTCTCCATTTGCACAGAAGAGGGAATCATAGGGTAGGAAGGGACCTTGGAGGTCTTCTAGTCCAACCCGCTGCTCAAGCAACACAGACCTTATGCCAGTGGTGGCTAACCTTTTTGGGCTCCTGTGCCGTGCACTCGCATGCCAGCACCCAGAAGGCAATACATGTGCCCCCCCCATGCATGCAAGCGTGATCCCACCCCACCCCCTTACCTGCACTGCGCCTCACAGCTGATTTTCGGTTGGTTTGAGGCCCTTTTCGGCCTCCCAGAGGCTTGAAAAAAAGCCTCTGCAGGCTTTGCAGGCCAAATAATAGGCCCGTTTCATCACTTCCAAGTGCAAAATATTCATCCGCTTTTCAAACAACTTTTGCGGAACCAAACGTCTCACCTACCTGTCAGGTCGCTAAATTTGGTGACTCCGTATTCTGCGGTGCCCTGATCCAGTTCCTGATAGAGGCGGGCCCTCTCCAGGTTCTCAGCGAAAATCCGGAAGCGCTTTTGGGTTTCTGAAACAAGGCAGCCCATGGAAACAGCCCCCAATAAGAATTAGGACTAGCCCAGGGGTCTCCAACCTTGGCCCCTTTAAGACTTGTGGACTTCAACTCCCAGAATTCCTCAGCCAGGTTGAAGACCCCTGGATTAGACAGCCCATGTCCCCCTGGGGTCATCCTCGACTTATAACCAAAACGGGGTCAGATTTTTGAATTACTCCATACTTAATTAAAGACATTGTGCCTTTCAGTGCCCAATTTTACCCTTTTTCCCCCCATGGTTATCAAGACAATCACTGCAGTTATTAAATGAATCACATGGCCGTTAAGTGAATCCAGCTTCCACTTTACGGCCACTGTTTATTGGAAGGCAGCTATTGTAAATACATGCTGGTTGACAAGTGCCCAAAAATTTGAATTTATTTGTTTATTTGCCTTGATTATCTTTAGAAATAGCTCAAGGTGGCAAACCTATCCAATACATCTCTTTTCACCACCACAACAACCCTGCGAGGTGGTTGAGGTGAGAGGGAGGGATGGGCCCAAAGTCGCCCAGCTGACTTTCATGCCTAAGGCAGAACTAGAACTCACCGTCTCCTGGTGATTGGCTTTCAGGGCTTAGGCAGGATTTGAACTCATGGCCTCCTGATTTATAGCCTGGTGCTTTAACCACGAGACCAAACTGGCTCTTGGGGGTTGAACACGCCTCACTTCCAAAAAACCAATCCATCAAATCAATCAATCTATCTATCTACCTACCTACCTACCAATCATCATCTATCATTTCTTTCAATTTCTTTATCTTTCATTTTCTATATTTGTCTTAATCTATCGTCCTTCTTTTTTTCTTTTCCTTCTTTCGCTTTATCATCTATATTGCCTGTCTGCCTTTATATATCATTCTTTCTAGCCTCACTATTTCTTTCTCTTTCACTTTATCTATGATCTATCTATATTCTTTTCCTTTCTATTTTTTCTTTCTTCTTTCTCTTTCCTTTCGTTTCCTTTCACTTTATCATCTAGCTATATTCTGTCTCCATCCATCCATCTTTCACTTTATCCTTCATTATCTATATTCTGCCTTTTTATCATCTTTTTTCTTTTCTTTTTCTTTCTTTCACTTTATCATCTATATTGCCTATCTTTATATATCCTTCTTTCTATCCTATTTCTTTCTCTTCCATTTTATCTATCATCTATCTATATTCTCTATCTTTTTCTATTCCTTCCTTCCTTCCTTCCTCCTTTATCATCTACTGGTAGTTATATTCTTCTATCTATTTATCTATCTGTCTGTCTACATCCATCCATCCATTTATCTATCTATCTATCTGGGTTTTTATGCTGTCCATCTCACTGATGCAGAGATTCTGGGCATTTTACAACGTGGCTGAAATTCTGTTTTGAAAGTCGTGATATCTGGGTCACACCTGCACTTTCCCTGTGAAATTGTGCCATGGGGACAGCCCCCCCCCACTTCAATTGGTAACAGGTCCCTCCCTAACGTTCCCCCCTTCCGCAGTCACCTCTTTCGTCCAGGTAGCTCTTCTCGTAGGTGGTCAGGAAGTCCTTGAAGAGGGAGACCAGGCGGGCAGAGGCGTTCTGTGGAAGGAAGAGACCCCCCCCCCCGGGATGAGAACCGGAGACATGGGAGGACAATTCACCACCCACCGGATCACGGAAACTGGCCTTACTCTGGCTGCAGCGGGCCAGTCCTTGTCTGAAATTTCAGGGAACGGAGGCCCCAAAGATGGAGAGCTAGCAGCCATTTTTTTGGCCTGGGGGCCACCCTCAGGTATCCCACCCTGCATAAAGGGTGGGCAGAGCCCCTCGCTAAGGATCCTGTGCAGTTTGGAGAACCTCCTAATCCAATTCCTGGCTGGCCCGGCCTATCCCGCCCTGCCCCTACCTGGATGCAGGTAAGTGTAGGTCATGCACAGAGGCTCAGGGAGGGCAAAAAACGGGCCACCAGGCAGTTTGGGAAGGCCGGAAACGAGCCTCTTTCTGACTTCCAGAGAGCCTCCGGAGCCCAGGGAGGAAGCTTGATGAAAGCCTCAGGAGTCTGGGGAGGGCAAAAACACCATCCCCACACCGCCATGGTGCAACTAATGGACCACACCCACCCAGCAACCGGGCAGAGAACCCGTTGCTAAAATTTTTGAAGCCCTGGTGGAGCTGTGATGTCACCGGAGAGCAGGGGACTTTGGGACCCTCAGGAAGAGGTGGGCAGACAATCTGGGCCCCTTCCAAGCTCCCGGTTTGCCCCAAGACACCTCCTCACGGGGGAGGAACTGGCCTGAGAAACTGGGAAGGAACCGTCAGAGTTTAAACGGTGGAAATTTGAAAAATCCTCCTTGCCCCGCAAAGCAGCAAAGAATTGCAACCTTGCAAATTTGGTGTGTGTGTGTGTGTGTGTGTGTGAGAGAGAGAGAGAGACAAATGGGGTGTGGAGGAACCCTGGACCCTGCTCAGCCTCCTTTCTCAATTCCTCAAGAAGAAAGGTCCATTCCACCAGATTCCCCCCACCCTCCGCAATATCTCCTCTGCAAAGGGAAAAATTCAGCAGAAGCGAAGGAGAACATATCCCATGAGTCAGGGATGGGACACAAATATTTTTACTACTGGTTCTATGGGCGTGGCCACATGACAGGGTGGGCATGGCTTCTTCTCCTTTTGCAGTAAACCCCACCATGCCCCATTTTGCCTCCTGGGTGAAGTAGTACAAGACAGGGGGATCCTGGCACAGTTGATCGTCGGAACAGCTGATCGTCGGAACAGTTGATCGTCAGAACAGCTGATTGTCGGAAGAGCTGATCGTCAGAAGAGCTGATCGTCGGAACAGCTGATCGTCAGAACAGCTGATCTTCAAAGAGCTGATCGTCAGAACAGTTGATAGTCGGAAGAGCTGATCGTCAGAACAGTTGATCGTCGGAACAGCTGATCACCAGAACAGCTGATCGTCGGAACAGCTGATCGTCGGAACAGTTGATCGTCGGAAGTTGATTGTCGGAAGAGCTGATCACCAGAACAGCTGGTCGTCGGAACAGCTGATCGTCAGAACAGTTGATTGTCGGAACAGTTGATCACCAGAACAGCTGGTCGTCGGAACAGCTGATCGTCGGAACAGTTGATTGTCGGAACAGCTGATCACCAGAACAGCTGGTCGTCAGAACAGCTGGTCGTCGGAACAGCTGGTCGTCGGAACAGCTGATTGTCAGGGGGGGAATTACCGGTTAGGCAGAACTGGTACCTTTTTTTTTACTACAGGTTCGGCCGAACGGTAACATTTTTTACTCCCGGTTCATGTGAAGCGGGCCGAACCAGTAGGACACCACCACAGCCACGAGTCCCTTCCAACATCAGTGGACAGTCTCCTCCATGTTTTGGGGAGCCAAAGGGAGAAAGGCAAGCCATGCTGAGGGCAAGGTGGTCCTCGATTTAGGACCATTTTTTTTACGACAGTTCAAAGTTCAAAAGCGACTTGTGACCCATCCTCAGAAATTACGACCGTTGAACCTCCCTGGGATTAACACGGTCAAGATTTGGGTGCTGGGCAACTGGCTTTGCATTTACAATGGTGGCAGAATCTTGCGATCACAATTTGTGGTTTTCCCAGACAGATTCCGGCAATCAAAATCAATGGGGAGGAGCTGGATTCGCTTAACGACCACGCAGCTTATTTAATGACCACATGATTCATTTAATCATCCTCTCCTTTTAATGACCCCATAATCCCTTGTGGGGTGGAGTCTTGGGTAACTGAATGGAGCTAGAAGAGTATTTTAATGGCCAGATGCCGTTCCTGTCGCCAATGTGGAGTTTTGTTCAGCAGATATATTCCCATGATGACCAGAGAGAGGCAGGATTCATTTAACAACCCTTTTAAAAAAAATGGTAATAAAATCACATCTGGTGGTCTCGTGATGCCTTGTTTAATGACACCTTGCAGTCGTAAGTCGAGGACTAGCTGTATCATCCTGGGGAAAAGCATCGCCTACCTGGGGCGACTCCATCTGCCCCAAAGGCTCCCCAGCTGGGCCCACAAAAGGGCCGGTCAAAGGAAACGTCTCCCATGGACCCAGTGTGGCCGCCTGGATTTCAGCCAAGGGTTCTGCTGAGAAGAACGGAGGGGAAAATGAGAAATATTACAGCAACCGCAACAGGAAACCTTGGCTGTAATTCTCTTTTGCCCCCCACCCCAAGGTCAAAGTGGGACCCTTCAGCTCCACAGTTATTACAGCAGAGGGTCCAGCCTGGGCCACTCTGGGGACTTCAACTCCCAGAATTCCTCAGCCAGACATGCATGTTGACTTGTGGACTTCAACTCCCAGAGTTCCCTAGGCCTGCATGGTCTTAAAAGTGGCCACTCCCACCCCCACAGCTTGTCATGCCTCCGTCGGAGTCTGAATCTGAGCTGGAAGAACAGCTGACAGAGAGTGGGAGTGTGGCTCCATTGGCTGTGGAGGAAACTGGGGAAGAGCAACATCTGGCTGGGCAGAGCAGGAGAGAGGTAGAACAAGGGAGAGGGAGTTCAGAGGAAGATCCAGGTCCACCCACCCCTTCATCCTAGGGCACGCAGGAACGGAGAAGGGAGCAACGTGGGTTGCGTAGCTTACAGGGGAGGAAAGGGCCCTGATTCCCTTCATTAGCCACACCTTGGAATGAGAGTTTAAAAGAAATGCAAGCTGAGTGCGGTGTCTGCTGGGAGCAAATGTGAGTTTATCTTGTGTTGTGGTTGTCTGTGTTACTGGCATCTTCCCAACCGGGTTGAGTTATTGCCGTTCCTTCATATCAGGAATTGCTTCTCTTGCCCTGCCAGACTAATTATCTCATTTTGCCTTGATTGGACTTATAGTTCCAGTTTTTGTTGACCACGTTTTGGCCTTGATTCTCTGCAGCCCAAGGCTGTTCCTGGGAGTTTTTTTCTCCAGCCAGAAGGTAACCTGGACATTGGGGGTCAAAGTTGGAGCTAATAAAGGGACTCCTACTGATTATCTGACTGTGTTACCTTTGTGCCACGCCCTTTGGGTCCTCACACTTCAAAGCAAATCCTCCTGACCCCTATCAAAGGCCCAGGAGAGGGAGTCTTCGGCATACAACCATTCACTTAGTGACCGAAGTTGCAACGGCACTGGAAAAAGTGTCATGACCTCATGACTTAAGACTTTTGCCTTCAACTTACAACCACAACGGAGGCCAAAATTTCTACTGCTGGGTGAGACAGTTGTTGGGTAGAATTTTGCCCCCCCTTTTTGCCACAGTTGTTAAGTGAGTCCCTGCATTTTGTTGGTTACCCAGTTGTTAAGTGAATCCGGCTTCTCCCGTGGACTTTGCTTGTTGGAAGGTTGTAAAAAGGATCATGTGACCCTGAGGACCAAGGGTGGGATTCTACCGGTTCGGACCGGTTCTATAGAACCGGTTGTTACGATTCTGCGCAGTTTGGAGAACCAGCAAATCGTGTGCCTGGCTGGCCCTGCTTCTCCCTGCCTGCCCCTTCCCCGCCCAGTCAGACATAACTTACTGCATTCTCCTCCGCCCAGTCCCCACTCCAGGTATTTTTGTTTTTTCCTCCTCCCAACGATCAGCTGTTCTGATGATCGGCTGTGTCAGGATCCCCTCACTGTCTCACTGCTTCGACCAGGCTTCCCTGAGGCCCAGGAGGCAAAATAACCCAAAGTGTGTGTGTGTGTGTGGGGGGGTGTTGGGCTGCAAAAAGAGAGAGAAGCCACGCCCACCCGGTCACATGACCCCTCCCACCTAGCCACACCCATCTAGCCCCATCCACAGAGCCAGTAGTCAAAATATTTGTATCCCACCCCTGCCTGGGACACTGCAACCGTCGTAAGGATGAACCGGTTGCCAAGCGTACAAATTCTGATTAGGTGACCACGGGGAGGCTGCAACGGTCGTTAAGCGTGAAAAACAGTCCTAAGTCTTTTTTTTTCCCCCCAGTGCCGTTGTTAACTTCAAATGGACGCTAAATGAACGGTTGCAAGTCAAGGACTGCCTATAGGTCGAACCCAAAATGACAGGACTTCACCATACCCTAAGCCCAACCTCACCCCACTTATGGTGGGTCAGCTAGAATGTGCAAGCCCCCCCCCCATGTGAATGCGCAGCTGAGCCACAAGAGCAGGTGTGAGGCTTCACCAATTTTTTTAACAAGGGGTTCTCGGTTCCGTTGCTGGATGGGCGTGGCTACGGTGGGCGTGGCCTAGTCAGCCTCCTGCACTACAGAGGGAGGGGCACGTTTTTGCCCTCCCCGGACTCCGGAGGCTTTCCTCGAGCCTCTGGGAAGGTGAAAATAGCCTCCCCGGACTCCGGAGGCTCTTTGGAAGACAGAAATAGGCCCAGTTTTCACCCTCCCTGAGCCTCCACGCGCGCCCTGCATTTACCTGTCCATGGGGACTCCTCGGAGGGGAGGGGAGGGGGGGGCAGGGCCAGCCAGGAGTGGGATTTGGGGATCTTCTCCGAACTGTGCATAATCTTAGCTAGAGGCTCTCCCGACCCTCTGTGAACCCCCCAGCAGCCCACCCCTGCACAAGGGCTTGTTTAGCAAGCCATGGTTTAAAACAAGGCTCGTCCAACTTGGCAAGTTTAAGACTTGTGGACTTCCCACTCCCAGAATTCCTGAGCTAACCTGACTGGAGGAGGAGGAGGAATTCTGGGAGTGGAAGTCCACAAGTCTTCAAGCCACCAAGTTTGAAGACCCCTGATCTATCCCTTCAGCCAATGTGCCTGTCAGTGTTCCTCAACATCTGCTGCTTTAAGATAGGTGGACTCCAACTCCCAGAATTCCACAGCCATCCACACACCTGCTGCCAAGGGAATTCTGGGAGTACAAGTCCACAAGTCTTAAAGCCGTCAAGTTTGAAGACCTCTGATTAGCTGTCACCTATCACCTCTCTCTCTCTTTCGCTCTCCGTACCTACCTACCTATTTACCTACCTATCTATCAGTTATCTATTTATGCATGTATCTATCATCTATGTATCATCTTGGAAGTCCACAAGTCTTAAAGTGGTCAAGTTTGAAGACCCCTGATCTATCATCTATCACCTATCTATCTGTCATCTCTCTCTCTCGCCCCGTACCTACCTACCTATTTACTTATTTACTTATCTATCAATCTATCATCTATCCACCATCTATCACAAGGGTCTTCAACCTTGGCAAGTGTAAGACTTGTGGACTTCAACTCCCAGAATTCCTGAGCTCACATGACTGGAGGAGGAATTCTGGGAGTGGAAGTCCACAAGTCTTCAAGCTGTCAAGTTTGAAGACTCCTGATTTAAAACAACCTGGCGTAAGGCAGGATCCCAACTTCTCTCTCTTGTTCTGAACGCCTTCAGGCAAGTTCCCACTTTCCTGTTCCCACTTTTCCCAGCCCTGATTTGCAAGGCAAAGCAGCCGCTCCAGGATCTGCTGAGGCTGGCAGAGAATCTGGCGCCCGATTGGGCGCTGAAAAGCGGACTTACCAGTGGGATGACAGTCTTGCTTCAGCAGGTTCTTGCTGTTCGCCCAGGGCTGGCTCCAAACCTCGAAGTGGCAGGACTGGGTAGTGAGGAAAGCAGTGAGTCAGAAATGCCGGAAGGGGTGGAATTGGAAATCAGGAAATGGGGATTTACTAAGTGTCCAAATCAGGTTGCTCAACTTCATCGGAGTCGCCCAGGGAAACCTTGGCTGGGCAGAGGCATCGTGGGAATTCTCTCTCTTTTGTCCAGCATCCTGATTCTTTGGGTGTTGGGAAACTGGTAGCTAATCTGGAAGGAGGAGTCACGCGAGGCCCTAGCTCATGTTGTGGTTTGCCAGCAGCAGGTTGCAGACGGCTGAGGTCTCGGAGAGCGAGGACTCAGATGAGGGGCCTGCGTGTGAGGCAGGGATGAGCCAGGACTATTAGGGAGTGGAGTGCGGCCTTTGGAGATTGTGGAGGCTGGCAGCAGTGAGGAAGAGCACCCCGAGGAGCCTGGGCCCAGTGCGTGTGCACGCAGGGCTGCTCCAAGGAAAGAGCAGCTGCAGCAGCACGGGCGACTCAGGAGTAAGGTTGCAAGGGAATGGCCCCTCCCTGAGAAGATAAAAGCCAGCTGAGAAACCGGAGTTCTTTGCAGGAAGCAAAGAAGTTTTTGCACTCAAGCCTTGTGGACATTCGGAATATCTTGGTTGGTGTTTGGAGACTCTTTGTGTTTGAAATACTTCTGAGTAACTTTATCTGGTGTTCTTGGCAGCCTTGCACAACCTTGGCAAGGCTCATTCTTATCAGAGGCAATGAGTTTTCATAGCCTTTTAACTGTGAATTAACAGAATTCATTTGTTTACTTGGAACAAGGTTTGGGTCAGAACAGCTCTGCATCCTTGTGTAGCCTATGCTCCAAGACCCAGGAGTCTCATGGAAGATTATCAAAGAGAGATTCAACCTTAGAAGTAAGAAGAAATGTTCCTGACAGTGAAAACCATAAATCAAATGGAAGTTATGGCTGTTCCATCACTGAAGATTTTAAAGAAGAGACTGGGCAGTGGTCTCCTGCTTGATCAGGGGGCTGGACTAGAAGACCTCCAAAGGTCCCTTCCAGGTCTATGATTCTATAACTAATGCCCTGTCCATAGAATTGTGAAGGTTACAGAATACAGAGGAACAAAGTTGGAAGGGACCATGGAGGTCTTCTAGTCTAACCCCCTGCTCAAGCAGGAGACTTTATAGCATTGTGGACAAAGGGATGTCACAGCTTCTGGATGGAATACAAGAGAAGAGAAGAGAAAATAAGAATAGACTAGAAAGAATAGAAATAGAATAGGATAGGATAGGATAACAAAATTGGAAGGGACCTTGGAGGTCTTCTAGTCCAACCCTCTGCCCAAGACAGGACACCTTTTGGACAAATGTCTCTTCTTGAAAGCCTCCAGTGATGGAGCACAGCTTCTGGTAGCAAGCAGTTCCACTGGTTAATGGTCCTCCCTGTTAGGAAGTTTCTCCTTAGTTCCAGGTTGGTTCTGTCCTTGATTTGTTTCCACCCATTTTGCTTCTTGTCCTGCCTTCTGGTGCTTTGGAAAATAAGTTGAGACACGCCCCCCTCTTCTTTGGGGCAGCCAGCCCCTCAAATTCTGGCAGACTGCTGTCATGTCACCTCTAGTCCTTCTGTAAAAGCAATCGGGGGCTGCACTAACTTCTAACCACTCAAACCATTTTCAATGGAACTATGCGAAAGCTCGGTGTTTTGAAAATTAGTCAACACTATTATTTTTGACTGTTATGTCAAAACAGTTTTATAAAACCGGTAAAAACCTAATATGAAAACTGTTATTTACTAAATTTATATGATTCCCGTCATGTTGATAAGGTCACACACACACACACACACACACACACATATATGTTTTCTTAAGTTTTCACGGGTATTTATATGTATGGTATTCAGCTTTGTTCGGGTATTTTCCCACGTCATTGTAGTTGTGCTTTTAAAGTTGTAGCAACGTTTTCGCAGAATCTCATCTGCCATCATCAGTCTTCTGTATTGTGTTCGTCTGTGAGTCAGACTTTTAGTCAAACAACTGTAAAAGTCTGACTCACAGACAAACATAATACAGAAGCCTGATGATGGCAGATGAGATTCTGCCGAAACGTTGCTACAACTTAAAAAGCACAACTACAATGACGTGGGAAAATACCCAAGCAAAGCTGAATACCATACATACATACTGTTGTGACTGGAAGGATCGATCCTGCTGGGAGTTTTGACTCTGATGACTCTGAAAATGGAAGGCTGGAGCCTGCTGTGAATGTGGAGCCTGAATTAGCAGAGGACACAGATGTGAGCCAGGAGGATGAGAGATTGTCGGAGAGACAATCCTCCCCAGAACCTTCGACTTCGCTCATGCCAGCAACTGATCCACCAAATAAGTCAGAGGCTTCTAGTGGGGAAACTGACAGATCTTGGCTTGATGCCAGAACTAGGAGACAATTGAAACGTCAATCTGAAGGGAGGCGTAAAGCCAGACATTGACTAGAGAGATTGACATGCCCATCCATGTGATTTAAGAAGGTGTGCTGACTCTCAAACTTTGCTTGGAAGCAAAGTGATGAGTTCAAAGGATATGTGTGGAGCGGCCTTTGTGATTTATGGACAATCCTGAATTACCAGACAGATTCCGGGAAGTCTGCCAAGGACTGGAAAACAGTATTGTTAACCCTTTTTAGTCTGGTTTTGTTCTTGTTTGAATATTTTGAACTCTGGAACTCTGTATTCTCACTTGTGAATATAGGTGAGACATAACACATACCTACATACATACATATATGTGCACATACATACACATATATTTTATCACACCCATCCTTTTAGTTAGAACCAAATGCTTTCGGGGGGGAGGGTCCCCACTTACCACGTGTTCTGGTTTTCCCAGAGGGAGAGACCCCGAAGCATTGTCGCAGTCTGCAGTCTCGCCCCTCTTGCACGGGCTCTGGAGCAGGACGACATCCAAGTGGTGTTTGATTCCATTCACCACCTGCCCTCAAGGGGAAAAAAAAGCAGCAGGACTTAAGAAATGAATGAGAAGTTTTCAGAGAACAAAAGCAATTAGTCAATGAAACAGCTGCCCTCCAGAGATTGTGCGTGCTCCATCACTGGAGGCTCTTAAGAAGAGATTGGACAGCCACTTGTCCACAAGGTATCCTGTCTTGGGCAGGGGGTTGGACTGGAAGACCTCCTAGGTCCCTTCCGACTCTGCTATTCTATTTTCTATTTTCTATTATTTTCTATTTTATTTTCTATTCTATTCCCTGACTCTATTATGTAAGAGACTATCATGTTTACCGATCAGATCGTGAAATCCGTAGAGGAGGTGGTGTTGCTATCTTTTATAAAAAAAGTCCTTACATCTAAAAAACATCCAAGTTACCCAAGAGCTTGCTCTTCCTGAGACCATCGTCTGTGAACTGTCCTTAAATATCACATTTCAGTTCTGACTATGTTACAGAGCCCCGGATTATGACATCAAACATGTAAACAAGTTAAATTCACTACTAACATGGGCAACATCCTGTCCACATGCTTTTATCTTTCTTGGTGACTTCAATCTACCTCATATTAACTGGACCCTAAATGAATGTAAAACTGAACCCATACATGCAAACTTCTACAATGCTGTAACAAACCTGGAACAACGAGTAACCAACAATACTAGACTTAACACCTGCCTCCATCTCATCTTCTGCAATAGTTTGAATTCAATTTAGAGAATACAAATTAAAGAACCCTTTTCCAACAGTGACCACAACATTATTGACTTTTGTCTCAACATACGCCCACACGAACATCAACACAATGATGGAATCCCCAATTATAACTTCAAAAAAGGCAACTATGATCTTATAAACAACGATCTCTCATCCTTTGATTGGCAATTTCTATTCACTGGATGCAATATTGTTGAAGACCATTAAAACAGTCAAATAGTCATCAAACTATATGTACCAACAACAACTCCCAAAACAAAAACAAAAAACAGATTACCCATAACAATAAGGAAACTTCAATCCAAAAAGAGATCACTCTGGCAGAAAAACAAATCTGGTCATGTTGCCAATTTCAAAAGCCGATACAAAAATTTATGCCACCAGATAAAGACTGAATGCACCAATTATCACATTAAACAAGAGGAAAACCTTCTACGCACCAGTTCCACCTGCGCTTTCTACAATTTTGTAAACAACAAACTAAAAGACTCAAGGTCCATTCCACCCTTGAAAAGGCCCAATGGCAAAGACTGCAACGACGACACTATTAAAGCCAACCTCTTTAACATATTCTTTGGCTCAGTATTTGTAAACAGCAATGGATCAAGCCCAGTGCTTCCTAGTCGAATTAAAGACAACTTCAATGATCTAATACATATTGATTTTACAGAAGACATTGTTGAAAAAACACTGCGCAATCTAAAACCATCCCTATCTATTGGACTGGAGGGAATGTGTGCCTACTTCTTAAAAAAGCTATCCACTGCCATAGCCGAACCTCCAAGCATAATCTTTGAAAAATCTTTCAGGACCAGCTCCTTGCCTAATCTATGGTCACAAGCCATGGTCATCCCCATCTTCAAAAAGGGAGACCTCACCCTAGTTGAAAATTACAAACCAATCTCTTTATGCTGCATCACCTGTAAAGTCATGGAATCCATTATTAACCAATCCAACATCCTCCACTCAGAAACAAACAACCTAATCTCTAATAAACAATTTGGTTTCAGAAAAAAACTATCCTGTAATCTGCAACTCTTACACTGCAAAAACATATGGACTACACAACTCGATCAGGGCAAAGCAATAGACACAGTCTACATAGACTTCTGTAAAGCCTTTGATTCAGTGGTACATGACAAACTACTCCTAAAACTAAAATCTTATGGTATCTCTGGACATCTACATAACTGGATAGAAGCATTCCTGTCAAACAGACAACAAATGGTCAAAATTGGGAGCGTCCTATCAAATTCTGTATCTGTCAACAGTGGTATCCCCCAAGGCAGAGTTCTAGGACCAACTCTCTTCATACTCTACATAAATGACCTCTGTGATTATATTAAGAGCAACTGTGTTCTCTTTGCTGACAATGTAAAGCTATTCAACACCAAAGACAATACTGCTACCCTTCAAAAAGACTTCGAATATGTATCAGAATGGTCAGACAAATGGCAACTTCAACAAATAAATGCTCTGTCTTGCATATTGGCATAAAAATCAGAAAATAAAATACAAGCTGAATAAGAAAAATAAAAAAATAAACGAAACAATAGGACAGGGACGGTAGGCACGTTGGTGCGCTTATGCACGCCCCCTACAGATCTCTTAGGAAAAGGGTGAGGTCAATAGGAGACAGTCTAAGGTTAAAGTTTTGGGGGTTTGGGGAAGAAACCACAGAGTCGGGTAGAGTATTCCAGACACTGACCCCTCTGTGGCTGAAGTCGTATTTCCTGCAATCAAGTTTGGTGCAGTTTACCTTGAGTTTGTATTTATTGTTTGCTCTTGTGTTGTTATGGTTGAAGCTGAAGTATTCATTGACAGGTAGGACATTGCAATGTATGATTTTCTATACCATACTTAGATCAGACTGAAGGCGGCGTAGTTCTAGGTTTTCTAGATTTAGAATTTAAAGTCTGGTGGCATAAGGTCTTCTGCAACGAGTAGAGGAGTGGAGAACTCTTCTTGTGAAATATTTCTGGACTTTCTCAACTGTGTTAATACCAGATACATAATGTGGGTTCCAGGCTGATGAGCTGTATTCGAGTATTGGTCTAGCAAATGTTTTGTATGCTCTAGTTAGTCGTGTGATATTACCAGAGAAAAAGCTACGTAGGATTAGGTTAACAACTCTTAACACCTTTTTGGCTATGTAGTTACAGTGGGCTCTAGCACTTAGGTCATTAGAGATGAGTATTCCAAGGTCCTTGACAGAGTTTGGATCATCAACAAGTTCTTGACGATTCAGCCTGTATTTTATTTTCTGATTTTAAGAAGAGACTGGACAGCCACTTGTCCAGGACAGAATAAGGTGTCTTTCCGTGGTCAGAGGGCTGGACTGGAAGACCTCCGAGGTCCCTTCCAACTCTTGTTACTCTGAGAAAGAACCAAAGCTTTGGGGAAAGGCGGCTTAAACGGGTTTGGTAAGGATGGAATAGGAGATGCTGTTCTTGCCCAAGACTACTTGGTTCCCCTCCTCCTCCCGCTCCTCCCCCCCTCCCCCACTGGTGGGAGGAGATTATCCCTTCTTCCGGGAGCTTAACAAAGAGGATCCCAGTTCTTGCAAAGACCAGCAGAAACTTTGGAGATGTCACAGAGAAAACGCTGAGGTGTCAATCTCCATGAAGATGTTGAAATTCCCCTTCCCCAGAAGGACAGGATTTATTCTGACCCAGGGGACTGAAAAGTTCACGGCTTTGCTCTACAAATACCTCTTGGTAGTTTAACAGATGGCTTGCAGCCAAGGAGTCCAATTAGCAAAAACTTCAAATAAACCTTCCAAGTCTGTTATCCTCACTCTTAACCCTTCCAATGCTTTTTGTTTTCTTTTTGCAAAAGCAAAAACCGTTTGCAACCAGGCTTATATTCCCTAGAGGGAGGGGCCATGACATTGCCTCCTGACTCCCAAGTCGTCTATGCAAGCTTCAGCTGTTCCTTCCTACGAAGCATCCTGTGCTCACCTGTACTTGGCCCAGGCTCCTCGGGAACCTCCTCATCGCTGCTGCCAGCCCCCCACAATCTTCGAAGGCAGCAGTCCACTCCCTGATGGTCCCGGCCCCTCCTCCGAGTCCTCCCTCTCCTCCACCATCTGCACCTGCTGCCAGCTAACCACAACAGGATTGTGCCTTATGGATCTTTGGGAACCAGCTTTAAGACGCAGCCACCGGATAGCTTGTTTCTTTGCCCACCAGGCTCCCCTGCTAGATGCAAAAGGCACGCACCAGGCTAGACACCAGGAGGCTGTGAGTTCTAGTCCTGCTCGAGCCATGAAAGTTGGCTGGGTGACCAAGCCCACCTCTCCCAGGGTTGTTTTGTTGTTTTTGTTGGGAAATAGGAGGAGGAAGCAGCATCGGATAGGTTTGCGACCTCAAGCTGCTTTTAAAAACAGAACAGAATAGCAGAGTTGGAAGGGGACCTTGGAGGTCTTCTAGTTCAACCCCCTGCTGAGGTGGGAAATGTTATAAAGGATCTGCATGAAATCCAACTAAAAGCGAACTAGCATAAAAATTAATTGAAATAAAATGATCTAAAATGAACATCAAAGAACCGTGGTGGCGCAGTGGGTTAGAGTGCAGCATTGCAGGTTAAATCTGCCACCTGCCAGAAGTTCGAATCTCACCAGGCTCAAGATTCACTCAGCCTTCCATCCTTCCGAGGTAGGTAAAATGAGGAGCCAGTTTACTGGGAGCAAGAGGCTGACTCTGGAAACAGCTTAGGGAGGGCTGGAAAGCACTGTGAAGCGGGATACAAGTCTAAGTACTTCTTCCTTCCTTCCTTTTCCTTCCTGTCCTTCCCTTCCATCCATCCTGTTTCTTTCTTTCTTTCCTTCCTTCCTTCCTTCCTTCCTTCCTTCCTTCCTTCCTTCCTTCCTTCCTTCCTTCCTTCTTTTTCCTTCCTTCCCTCCATCCAACCTGTTTCCTTCCTTCCTTCCAGACAGTTGTTAGAATGCTGTATTGCAGGCTGACTGCTGACTGCCAGCAGTTCGATCCTGACTGGCTGAAGGCTGACTCAGCCTTCCGTCCTTCCGAGGTGGGTAAAATGAGGACCCAGATTGTTAGGGGCAAGAGGCTGACTCTGTAAATGGCTTTGAGAGGGCTCTAAAGCACCGTGAAGCTGTATGTGAGTCTAAAGGATACTGCTATTGCTAAAAGGAACTGAAATGAAATGACAAGAAAATAAAATAAAATATGAAATAAATAAAACAAAACAAAATAATAACATAAATCAAAACAGAACAGAACAAAATCCTGGATAATCAGCCCTAAAAAAAGGGGAAGGAAAAGGAGGAGTTGAACCAGCTTTCTGGCTAGTCAGCTGAGAGGCATGTGGCATTTGGTGAATAATTTAATCCTCTTATATAACCACATCCAAAGCCCACTAAATTCCAGCCATCCTTCAAGGCTCAACTCTGAGCCAAATCAACATTAATTGGAGTCAACAGCTCCATCAGCAATATTTTGATCCCAGCTTCATTTCAGGCAATTGTGGAGCCTTGTCCGATTTTCCAGAATAATAGGGGTCACACAAGCCTCCTAATTCCAAAAGGGTGATCCGAGGATGATGGGCATTGGAATCCAAGCTCTCTGGGCTTCGGCATGGTGCTGTTAGAGAGGGCATTCTTTTTTGTGTGTGCAAAATTCTCCATCCTGCATCCCTTAAAAGTGCAAATAACTCCAATCCCTCAAGACAGAGCCAGGAGGGTGTCCTTGGCAACTTTTAAGACCAGCTAAGCCGGCTGGGGAATTCTGGGAGTTGAAGTCCGCAGGGTCTTCAAAGCTGCCAAGGTTGAATACCTTCCCTGCTTTAGAAGGGACTTCAGTTCTATTCTGCTTTACCACAACAAAGGGTGGAGCAGCCGCTGAGTAGAACTTCCCAGAGGATAAACAGGGAAAATGAGGAGAAGGGGGGAACATCCTTGGTGATGGGGGTGGATGGGTTGCATTTTAGGAGGGGGGGGGAACAGAAAAAAAACATTCACATTCTTCTGCCCCTGCTTGGAATACAGACTTTAGCCCGGAAGAAGGGGGCAGGAGTCAGGGAAGGGGGTCGGTGCCTTGGAAGGGAGGAGGGAGCCTGGCCTTTTGGACTACAGTGCCCATCAGCTCAAGCGCTGGCAAAGGGGCATGGAAAGTGTAGTCCTCAATGTTTGAGATTGAGGGGTGGTCCCCCATTCCCCCCCCCCCCAGTTCTTCATCACTGGAGGCTTTGGAGACTGGGCTGCCACTTGTCAGAAATGGTGTAGGATCTCCTGCTTGGGCGGGGTGGGGGTTGGACTAGATGACCTCCAAGGTCCCTTCTAAGCGTTACATCTGTCCAGTTACGAGAGAAATCTTCTGACAGATGTCAAGACACCCCCTCCCACAACCCGGGCACTAAGTGGACGCTTCCTCCAGTCCTGGACCTCGCTCCCCCATCCTGGAGAGAAAAGCCCCCCCCCCCATCCCAGCTTTCTTCCCCGGCTCGGGCTGAGCGCAACTCCAACCTGGCGCCCCCCGCAAGCGCTGACCTGCGTCCTGGCTCCGCGCAGCGCCCACACTCCTCGGGGACGCCCACCGGGGAAAGCCTCGGCCAGGGCGAAGCGGGCCGCCTCCCGCACCGAGTCCCCGCGCACGTCCACCGGCACGGCCCAGCCCGGAGCAGCCAGCGCGGTGGGCGCCGCCACCGCCGCCGCCACCAGCCCGAGAAGCGCGGTCGCCGCAGCCATCCTTCCCAAGCGACTGAGCCGCCGCCGCCGCCGCGGGCACCGACGGGTCTGCGGCGCCTCCCGGGCAAAGGGGCCGGGCCTCGGCTCAAGGCTTGGGCTTCTTTTGCGCAACTCGGGCGCCCCCGGGCGCCCCGTTGCAGAGCCTGGCCGCGCGTAGCCCTGGCAAGCTTGGCCTCCCTGCGCGCAGTGTGTGTGTGGATGCAAGCATCCCTCCTCCCCTTTTCTCTTTCTTTCTTTCCTTCCCTCCCTGCCTCTCCTTTCTTTTTTTTTCTTTCCTCTTTTCCTTCCTCCCCCGCCTCTCCTTTCTTTCTTTTTCTTTCCTTCCTTTCTTTCCTCTCTCTCTCTCTTTCTTTCTCCCCCCCCTCCCACCACCTGGCCAGCTGCAACCCTTATATAAGGAGACCTTACATAAGGTCTCCTGCTGGAGCGAGAAGAGGCTAGGCGACTTCCAACCCCGATTCTGGGTTTAAACCCTGGGTCGTGTCCCCCCCCCCTTTTTTTTTTTGCGCAGTGGCCTAAAGGCAGCTGTTGGGAATGGATCCCTTTGCTGCGCCAAAGGCAGGAGGAGGTTCGGAATCCACGTTAAGCCTCTTGGCGGTGGAAAAACGCCCGTAGTCTGGATGCCCAGGCGGGAAGAGAGGGGCTGCCTGCCAAAAGACAAGTTTTAGAGCAGGGCTGTCTGTATTTAAAAGGGGCCCTCGGAGGTCTTCTATCCAACCCCCCTGCGCGAGCAGGAGACCTGAGACCAGAGGTCTCCAAACTTGGCTACTTTTAAGAAATCTGGGAGTTGAAGTCCACCAGTGGCCAAGTTTGGGGAGCCCTGCCTGACCCCATTTCAGACCAATGGTTGTCCTGTCTCTCCTTGGAAACCTCCAGGGATGGAGCACTCCCTATTTCTGGAAGGAATTCAGTCTTTCCGTAGTTCCAGGTTGCTTCTCTCCTTTGATTCGCTTCCATCCGTTCTTGTTCAGCCTTCTGGCACTTTGGAGAATTGCTTGACCGGCTTGACTTTTGTGGCAGCCCCTCCGATGTTGGAAGAGTCGCCCCTGGTCTTTCTTTTCACAAGGCCTGACATACCCAATTCCCATAACCGCTCTTCGTGTCTGGGCACCAATCCCCTAAATCCTCTTCATTGCTTCTTCTCTGCGTTCTTTCTAGAGTCTCAACCTCTTTTTTTACACATCCTGGCGACCAAAACTGGATGCTGTATTCCAGGTGTGGCCCTACCAAGGCCATTATAAAGTAGTACGAACACATCATGGGATCTCGATTGTGTCCCTCTGTTGATGCTGCCTGGGACTGCATTGGCTTTTTGGGCAGCTGCAGCACAGGGCTGGCTCATATTTAAACCCTTGTCCATTAGGACTCCAAGATCCCTTCAACAGTTCCACCAAGTTTTACCTAGTCTGTACCTACAGGTTTTTCTTGCCTAAGAGTAAGACCTTCCTTTTATCTAAGTTGAACTTTATTTTGTTAGATAGGGGCCAGTGTTCTAGTCTGTTGAGGTCCAACTGGATCTTCTTGGGTGTTGGCTCTTCCTGCCAGCTTAGTATCATCTGCAAACTTGGTAAGTTCCCCTTCCGTTCCCTCATCTAAGTTGTTAAGGAAGATACTGAAGAGTCCTGGGCCTAAGACGGAACCTTGTGGCACCCCAACTGCTTCCTTCCCTCCAGGTGGATGTAGTTCCATCCTCGGCAATGTTACCACTTGTGGACTTCAACTCCCAGCATTCCCCCACCAGCTATTCTGGGAGCCGAAGTCCACAGATCTTGCAAAGGTTTGAACACCCCTGTTGTCAAGGGTGAGATTCAAACATCTCAGCAACCAGTTCCTCCCCAGTTGCTTGGGAGGATGTGGCCATGGTGAGTGTGTCCGAGAGGGCCGTTTTTCACCTTCCCCACAGTCCGGAGGCTTCCCTTGGGCCTCTGGGAGGGTGAGAACGGCCTCCCCCGGGCTCCGGAGACTCTCTGGAAGCCAGAAACAGGTCCATTTCCAGACTTCAGGTACTTCTGCAAGGCCCATTCTACTGCTTCCCAGAGCCTCTGCGCAGACCCTGAACTTACCTGCATCGAAAATGGGCTGTGCGGAGACTCCGGGGGATGGGGAGGGGCAGCTGGTTGGTTCAAATACCGGTTCGGTGAACCAGATGCAAATTTTAACATCTGGCTTTGTCCAAACCAGTCGAATCCCACCCCTGCCTGTTGTACAGTGAGATTAAGAGAGCAACTCCCAAGTTTTCTTTCAACTCAGCGACTAATGCAACTGTGAGTGGGGGGGGGGAGCTTTGCCACACAGCCCTACCGGGATCTACCCCCAACCCCCCCTCAAGTCTTCCAGTAAACCTTAGGCATTCTCCTGACGAAGAGAACCCCCCACCCCCCCACGTGCAATGACTTTTCAAGCACCCTGGAATATTAAACACAGCTGATTTTTTTAATTGAGTTAAAAACCTGGCGTTATTTGGGTTCCTGAGGGTCAAAACCACTGTAGTGTCAAGTTACCCAGAGGGGCCCAGAACCTCTGCACCAATTTTCCTAATACAAATCTCGGGGGTTGGGGGGAATTTGGGGGGGTGGCTGGGAACCAGGAGTTCAACTGCAAAGAGGATTCAGCAGGGAGAAGCGCTAAGGAGGAATTCAACAGAGGAAGCTACAGAAGGGGGAAAAACCCAGACTGGGGGTGGGTGGGTGGGTTGTCAAGGACTGGAACCCGGTACCCTTCTCGACTTGCTCTTCAGAGGGGGAGCAGAAGGTTGAGGGAAGATTAAAACGGTGCAATCGGGTTTGTTTTGTCTAGTTTTCAGAGGGAAATCCCGGAGGGAGCCTTGTGCGCATGGGGCCAAGCCGAGAGGGAGTTTCTGCAGAGCGGGGGGAACAGGCCTGTGGTCAGCTACCTACAGGAGCCCCCCTAGAGCCCCCAGCCTGGCTCCGACCCGCCACCTTCACAAGAAGGCATCGCACCACTCGCGCAGGCACCCGAAACAGTCTCTGGATTGTTTGGCGTTGGCTCCGCACGTGTCCTTCAGCCACTCGCGGAAGAGGTCTTCGTCCTTCTTCAGCACCAAGAACTGGCCCAGCACTACGTACGCCTGGGTTCAAAGGGAGGAGAAAAGGGAGGGCAGTCAGCCATAGGGATTTGGAAGGGGGGGAGGGAAAGGGGGTCAGAGCGGAAAACAGGGCCGTCCACTTCAAGGCCCGTAGGGCTACCGCCCTGGAAACGGTGAAGGACCGGCCTGCGGAGCCCAGGGGTGGGATGCAAATATTTTTACTGCTGGTTCTGTGAGTGCGGCTGGGTGGGCATTGCTTTTTTTTTTTTTTTTTTGCAGCACCTCCACACACACTGGTGTGTATGTGTGTGTGTGTTTTTGCTCCTGGGCCTCAGGGAATCCTCCTGGTCGAGCAGTAAGAGGGTGAGTGAGGAGGATCCCGGCACAGCTGATCGTCGGGAGGGAAAAAAAAAGAAAACTAGCTTTGAGTGGTGACTGGGTGGGGCAGAATGCACTCAGCGATGTCGTCCGTGTGCGATAAGGACGGACTGGGCAAAAAGGGGCACAATTTGCCGGTTCTCTGGACTACACCGAATCCTAATGGCCGGTTCTATAGAACCGGTCCGAATGGGTAAAATCCCACCCCGGGCGGAGCCTCTGGCAGAGGGTTGCAGGAGATTCCCTCGGGGAATCCCCACCTGGGCCACCACAAGTGCCCCCCAACAAAGAGTGACATCGAGCTGGCCATGGTCCCCCCCCCCCCAGTTCAAACACAACCCTGATGAAATCGAATTTGATACCCCTGGCATAAAACAAAGCCACGGGAAGGCTTAAAGAGTCGTTGAATAGCAAAAGGTAGTCAGTCAATAAATACACTGAAAAAGTCAATTTTGGTATCCCAAAAGTCAGTTCTGGTATTCCAGAACTGTAAAGCCCAACAGAGCAGCCTTATGGGTTCTAATTCTGCTTTAGGTAGGACAGATGGCGAGATGACTTGGGCTCCATCACCAGGAGATGGCGAGTTCTAGTCCCAACATAGATGTGAAAGCCCGTTGGGTGACTGTGGGTTCAAGTCCCCTCTTGGTCATGCGCACAATTGGGTGACTTTCAGCCAATCACCAGGAGAGAGGGAGTTCTAGGAATTCCACCTTGGGCATGAAAGCCCGTTGGGTGACTGTGGGCCAATCACTTTGGAGTTCTAGTCCCACTTTACACACCTTGGGCCTCACCCTTTTTCCCAAGAGGCCCTAAAAACCTGGTTCTTAGCCATGGTCTCCCGGAACCCCAAATGGAGAGGAGCCAATCAAGCGGCTGATTTGATCGCGCTGTTGCGGCCTTGTGGGGTGGGGGGATTTTTTTTTTTAAAGAGGTCTTTATGATGCAGGTCTGTTTGTTTGTTTTTTTTAAAAAAAATAAAGGTTGCAAGTGAATTTACCTATGTGGATTTACTAGCTCGATGCCTGTGCTTTGCTACGAAACTATATGATCGGGCTTCGTTTTTTGGGAGGAAAATAAGGAGGAAAAAAATCTGCCTCTGCCTACCAGCATCCATCGGTAGTCATCTGGCTAGTGCCCTGTCAGTGTGTGAGAGTTGAGGGCTGTTTGGAAACTGAAACAGTATTTGCTGTGTGAGCAAGGAGACAGTGAGGAGCCTAGGCATGGCTTAGCTCAACTGTTCTGTACTAAAGCAACTTGATGCTGTGAAAGTAAAACTGAAACTCCTCTCCTCTGCTTGTGTTTTGCATTTGGAGCAGGTGTCTTTTCAGGTGGGGAGGGGGAGAACTCCTTAGCATCAGAGGGTGTTAATAATAATAATATAGGAAATACTAATGCTCTGGTGGTCTTTTTAAAAAATCCTTTCTTAGTGAGCACCTAGAAGCCAAGAGCACCTACATGCCAAGTTTCAAGTTTGTAGGCTGTACAGTTCTGGAGATTTTGTGATTATGCCTGAGTGGTCTTGTGGCCTTCCTTCCTTCCTTCCTTCCTTCCCTCCCTCCCTCCCTCCCTCTCTTTCTTTCTTTCTTTCTTTCTTTCTTTTTCTTTCTCCCTCTCTCTCCCTCTCTCACACTCACACACATAAAATAAACGAATTTGCACTGGAAGTGGGGAGCTGGGGACCGGATGGGCAAGGCATTGACCGATCTCTTGTCTCTTGCTTAGTTCTAGGTCTCTCCAGACTGGCTGGCTCTGGTTGGGGCACAATCCGTTCTCATCCTGGGACAAGGTTGCTGCCCCCAAAGTTACAGGGACCCCACTAAAATTTCCCAAGGGCACAAAATGATTTATCCAAGAAAAGGAAACAGCACCGGCCGGCCTCGCTCTCTCCATCTACGGATCCAAGTTTGGCTTTCAGATTCGGGGGCTCGAAGGATACCTTGTCAAACCCTTTGTCTTCCAGCCTCTTGCCAAGGACATCTCCAATCCCCGCTAAGGTGCCAACCGGCTTCTCGCCCATCGGCTCGGCCACAAAGTCCCGGTGCTTCTGGCTGGTCGTCATGTTGGCTGCTGCCTTGCCCTGGCTGGGAAGCAAGAGATCAAGCGTCAGTCAGAAAAAGGAAGATTCTTGGCCTTTGTTTAGCTTAAGAAGAATATACTTTACTAGAGCCAAAGTGGTTACAGCAGAAGCAAAGCTGGGTCTCAAATTTTCATGGGCAAACATTCGTTAATTTTCCCTTCCCGCCGGCCACAGGGTTATCAGTGACAGTCCAATGAGGTTTTAACAAATAGTTTGAGTGACAGCCCCTCATTTGGAGGGCTTGCTAATACCACATTGCTTTGGCATGTCCTTGGAACGCTGTTCCTTCTCACAGGACGGCAGTTTGGTTTCCATTCCTCCTGGTTCCCTCCATGCCTCCTTCCCCCGTTACTGAGGTCAGGCTGTCAGCGTGCGGGGCATAGCTTAGCCGGCTGGCAGCCATGACATGACGTAAGACAGCATCTGGTGCTGGCTCAGGAACTGTGGGGGTTTGAAAGTCCACAGGTTGTAAAAGGGTCGCAGCTGCCCACCCGGACTTCATTCCTATTTTATGTCTAATCTCGGAAAGGGAAAAAAAAAGCTGGGCTGGATGCAATTGTGCCATGAGCAAGAGAGGGACAGGAACAGTTCAGGACAGACAAGGAGCATGTACCCTGTTTCCTCAAAAATATGACCCACTCTGAAAGTAAAGTCCTAGCTAGAGTTTTACATGTGCGTCCAATAAGGCCTATCCCCAAAATAAGCCCTAATTAAGAGTGGATGGGTAAAAGTTAAGCTAGGGTGGGGAGGTGGGAGGTGGAGCTGCCCTACGACTTACCTTTGGACAGGTGTAGTCAGGCCTCACACACCCCGACACCTGCCTTGCCGGCCCATTTCTTCTACAGCTGGCAAGGAGCTGATAACAAAGCTCAGGATCGATCCAGAACTCTGTTATTGGCTGCAGAGGCCTTCAAGAAAGTCTTGGCCACTGAAGTTGTTCCTGATGGCCTCTGACAGCAAAAAGGAGGCCAGGGACAATGCGCACAGTGGATGACATTCCCCCCACCCCAAAAAAATAAGACCTGGTGCCTTTTTTGTACAAAATAATTATAAGACAGGGCCTTATTTTGGGGGGGAAACACGGTAGCTAATTTAATTTAGTGACTGTAAACAAATTCTAGTCTCCAAAGCCAGATGAATATCGATTTGAAGGAGCCAGTAGAAGTGACAGCCAAACCGCCAAGGGTCCCCTTTGAGAACCCTCCGAGAACTTGTGAGAGGAACTTGGAGGAAAGTAAATACAGTCCCTCCATTTTCAAAAAAATAGGAAGTAAGAGGACCAGGAAAAGTATGTTGGCTTGAAGTCTCTTTTAGGGTCAAATCCTTCAGCGGATGATTCAACAGCACACCGGTGATCCCAGGACAACAAGGACCAGTAGTAGTTGCCTGACTAACCCGATTGCCGTATCTATACAGTTGCTAGTTGAATAGATTGAGGGGATGCCATGGACATAATCTACCTCGACATCAGCAAAGCACCCCAAATACTTTTCTCATGAAAAGGGAATTCTAAGAGATCGTAATTACCTCCACAATGGAGAGGTTCAGCTCTGTGCTATTCAACTTGACTAATAATCATCTGATTGAGCAGGAAAGGGGCAAGTTTAGACAGGGATGAGCCCGTCCCATTATCAGTGGCTAACAAGATCTGCATTCAGGCCAACGTGACTCACCTGAAATAGTTTCACTCTACTCTTATTTATTTTACTATTAATTTGTTTATTAAACTTATTTACCACCCATCTCATTTCAAAGTGATTCTGGGTGGCTTATACTGCAGGGGTCTCCAACTTGGGCAACGTTGAGCCTGGCGGACGTCAACTCCCAGAATTCCCCAGCCAGCAAAGCTTTGCTGGCTGGGGAATTCTGGGAGTTGACGTCCGCCAGGCTCAACGTTGCCCAAGTTGGAGACTCCTGGCTTACAGCATTAAAAAAGCATTCAAACCGTAAGATAAATATTGCTGACAATTTTTAAAAGAACTTAGGAACCTCTTGACCAGGTTCCACTTTATACAGGCAGTCCTTGACTTACAACAATTACATTGGATGACAATTCGAGGTTATGACAACACTGAAAAAAATGAATTGATGACCATTTTTTCACACTTGACACCATTGCAGCATCCCGGGGCCCACCAGGATCAAAATTTGGGGTCTTGGCAACTGGCTCACGTTTATTATTGAGGTCACAGGATCCCGTGATCCCCTTTTGCAGCCTTCTGACAAGCCAAGTCGACGAGGAAGCCCGAATGACTCACCTACCGTGTCAACCTAGTTAACGGCTGTAGCAATTCACTGAACAACGGTGACAAAGGCCGTAACATGGGGTGAAACTCACTTCACCACCACCTCGCTTAGCAAAAGAAAAAAATTTTTTTTTTGGGGGGGGGGGTTCCATTATAGTTAAGTCCACTTCAGGTTGGGGCCCTGCAATCCACGCAAGGACATTAGCAAACGGAAGTGTTCTTACCAAGGCTTTCCCCAACAGCGTGAAGCCGACTCCTCGTCCCGATAAACCCCTTTTATTGAGTGTACAGTGAATTCCTCTCCAGCAAAGTCCCGGCCAACCGTCTTTTCAAGAGATTCCACAATTACAGACCTTTACCAGGCTTGGAGAGCTGCCAGGCCGTTATCTTTCAGACGCCACACTGTAGCAGACAATGCTTGGCAAGAATGCAGGAACAGCTCTTCCCCCAAATGAACTAATTTTTTCCTGAAAAAGCCCCCTCCCCTTTTGCTCCTCTTTTATTCCCTATGGGAGGGGCCATTCACCATCCACCTGTGGCTTTACTCCCAAGTCAACCCTTGTTCCTTAACTGTTCCCTTCTTCTGGCAGCTCTGCGCATGTACGTACAGGCTCCAGCTGTTCTTCTGCCTTACTGATGTTCAACTCCGAAGGCAGCTGATAACTGTCAGACGGCCCTGGCCCCATCTCTGCCTCCGACGCAGAGCCCTCGTCCGAGCCTTCCCCAGACTCCAGGACTGGCCCCAACCTCCTCACTGTCCAAGTCCGCTGCCAGCTCTGCTCAGCATCTGCCACATGAAGCTTGGGCAAGATGGCAGGAGGACTGAAAACCAGGTTTTGCAAGGGACAGCTGAAGGATCTGGGCAGGATTAGGTAGCAGAAGGCCGACAGCAGCAGATAGGAAGGGCATACCCAGGTGCCATGGGCTGAATCACAAGGGAGGAGATTCTGATTAGATACTAGGAAAAATTCCTGCCAGCGAGAAAGAACAGGCTGCCTGTCGAAGGTTGCATCCCTACTCAGAAGCCAGTTGCCATGCAGCACAGGTAGTCCTTCACTTACAACGGTTCACTTAGTGACACAAAGGCACTGAAGATAAAGTGACTTATGAACATTTTTCACACAAATGCTGCAGCATCGCCACAATCACGTGATCAAAACTAAAATGCTTGGCAACGGGCATGTGCTTGCGAAGGTTGCAGTGTGCCTCAGGGTCATGCAATCCCCTTTTGCGAACTTTGGACAAAATCAGCGGAGAAGCCAGATTCACACGACTTAACAATTGCAATGATTCACTTAACAACTCTGGCAAGAAAGGTCATAAAGTGGGACAAAACTCACTCAACTGTCTTGCTTAGCAACGGAAATTTGGGGCTCAATTGTGGTTGCAAGCCGAGGACTACCTGTCATGGGAAATAGCAACAGTTTCATGACTATCCTGAGCATAAATCGAATTGTTTTCTCATGCAGGCCTCTCCAAATTTGGCAACTTTCAAGACTTGTGGCTGAGGAATTCTGGAAATTGAAGTCCACAAATCTTGAAGTTGCCAACTTTGGAGAAACCCCCTCCCCTGCTCTGTAAGATCCTGCACCAAGCCAGGGGGTTGTATTAGATGATCTCTGATCCCCCTTCCAATTTTATGATTTTTGGAAGCTTGAAAAAACAAATTGCTTTCAAACCTAGAACACTGGCAGCGACATGGTTATTAATTCCAGCATGTTAGGAGGCTGCACCGCCATGTCTCTGTCATCGACTTAAGTTTACACAGGAGAGATTTGTCTCTACAATTGGTTTTACTGGCTTACCCTTTGGGGAAGGGGAAAAATAGAGACGGACGGAACAAGTTAATTCACAATCAGAAGGAAGAATGGCCTCAGCACCTATGGGAAGAAGAACCTTTCCAGAGACAGGAGCCAGATCTTGTGGGAAAACTGTGCAGCGATACTGCTAAGGAGTGAGGCTACTACAAGCCCATTTACAAGGGGTTGGATTTGGAAACTAAGTGGAAAATGCAACCGATGCTCTCTCTCTCTCTCTCATGCAAGAGGCTTTGAAGTCCAAGTCGGGATGCTGACAATTACCTAGAAATCCTTCTGTTACTTAGCAGCCAAGTACAGCTAATCCTTGACTTACAACAGGTCATCAAGTGACTGGTCAAAGTTACAAATTCAAAGTTACAACAGCGCTGAAAAAAGTGACGACCGTTTTTCACTTCACAACCATTGCAGCATTCTCACAGTTGCACAATCTAAATTCAAGGGCTTGGCAGCTGACTCATCTTTACGACGGCTGCCGGGTCCTGGAGTCACAGTTCCCCTTTTGTGAGCTTCTCACAAGCAAAGTCACTGGGGAAGCTGGAGTAACTTAGCAACCGTGTGACTTAACAGCTGCAGTGATTCACTTAACAACCATGGCAATCCATGCTGCACGGGAACCCTCCCTACCTACTCGTTCCTTACCCAGCAAACTTGCCTGCTAAATTGCTATTTTTCCTTTTTCTGACCATCATCTGTTCTGCTGTGCCGGGAGATTTAGCTAGGAAGCAGGAAATGGTTGGATTTCTTGCTTTCTAGCTAGTCTTTAGATCTTTGGCTCTGCTTTTAAGCACAGCTGAACCTCCCTTAGGACTGAAGGTTCTATTATTCAGTGCAGACTCACAGCAAGCAAATTTCATGTGACAGACAGAGCTAGCCGATGGCAGATAGATAGATCACTGAATGATTTTTCTGTCAGAAACTCAATCTGCCTGCCTTTGCCTGATTTGGGGTAAAAATTGCTCTTTTTTAAATAAAAAAATTCAATATTTACATACATGGTGGGTTGTGTGTTAGGAATGCAAGTCACCTAACAGTTGGGTTGGAAAATATAAAAACCAGGATAGACGCTTTAATACTGTCTCTTTAAGGGAATACTAAAATTGTAATTGGGTGTGGTTCTCAAACGGCCATAAGATGGAGCCAGAAACCTGGGTTGTCCTGTTCTGTTGTTGCTGAGAGTGTTGCTGTTCCTGCATTTCCCTATTGATGTTACTGATCATCTTTATTCTTGGATTTGATGTCTGTTACTGAACTGTTTATGATACTGGACTTTGGATTATCCCTGGACTGAAAACTGACTGCTTTAACTGTGAATGACTTGGACTGTTTGTTGAACTTTGCTTAGCGGTTTTACTGGAAGTAAAAACCTACATTTTTACTATACAGTGTATCTGTGTTCTGTTGTGTGTTATTCTTCACCACTCTCACTATGTCTCCCTGTGTGCGCTCATTCTCCTAACAGGGAATTACCTCAACATTGTGAGTTAATTTTGTGAGTTTGCTTGCTAGCAAATTTTATGTGATAGACTGAGCAAGCCGATGGCAGATAGGTAGATCTCTGAATGAATCTGTGATTCTGTGAGCAACTCAATCTGCCTGCCTGCTTTTGGGTAAAAGTTGCTTTTTATAAAAACATTCAATATTTATATAAATATTTACATACAAGCCACGCCCAGCCAGTCACATGACCACCAAGCCACACCCACAAATTAGGCCACACCCACAGAACCGGTTAGTGGTCCCTGGGATTTAAAATTATGAGTTTGGTGGTCCCTGAGGTCCAAAAGGTTGGCAACCCCTGCTTTACAGCCCTAAGCAGTTTACAGAGTCAGCCTCTTGCCCCCAACAATCTGGGTCCTCATTTTACCCCCCTCGGAAGGATGGAAGGCTGAGACAACCTGGAGCCTGGTGGGATTTGAACTGCCAAACTGTAGGTAGCTGGCTGCAGCAGAAGTAGCTTGCAATACTGCACTCTGACCACTGCGCTACTGGGGCTCTTATAGTTATAAGTCCTGTGGGTTGCAGTAGTGCATAGCCAAAACTTTAATTATGTGTATACGTTTATAATTATGTGCATCATTATATAATATGCAATATATATAATTACAATTATGTGTACACTTTTGCTAATCCTCCATTAGCTGCCTGTCACCACTGCCTGCCCCCTCCGCCAATCAGGGTCAAGCAAGATGTTTTGAGAACTTCAAGCGGAGGTTGATATGCAGCTTCTCCCAGCGGGTGATCTTGAAGCAGCACCTGGAGTGGTGGGGTGTGTGTGGATACAGCAGTTACTCTCGCTTTCCCGCACAAGCATCTCCCTCTCCCTCCTTCATGACAGGCTGTCACTGCACAAGCAAGAGTGAGGTGGCAGCTGGCAGATTCACTTAATAACCTTGTTACTCATTTAACAACTGCAGCGGTTCACTCAACAACCGTGGCAAGGAAGGTCGTAAAAGGGGCAAAATTCACTTTTAACAGCTGTCTCGCTTAGCAACAGAAGTTTTGGACTCAACTGAGGCTGCCAATCAAGGACTTCCTGCATTTCTTCTGGCTTTCAGCAAAACTACCCCGCTAGCTTTCATGACTGTAGACTTGCTTAACGACCTCTGCAAAACAAGGTCACAAAACCTGACCGATTGCTTGTTATGACGTACAACTGTAATGGGAAGGCTCCATCATGGTTGTAGGTTGACAACTTTACACAACTTGGATGGGAAAGGCAGAAAAGCCACACCATGGGACAATCCTGAATCCAGCCATAGGGCTGGCGGGCAAGCCTGAAAAAAGGAAATCACCACAGAAAGGGGTCATAGTTGCCCATCCCTGCTCTCTGCTATGGTGGCTGAACATAATCACAAAAGCTTTTGAATTAACTACAAAAGTGCAGCTTTGACTGGCGCAGGTTCCCTCACGGCCAAAGCAGGTAACGGGGCTCTGCAACAATTTATTCGCCCTGGGTAGCTTCTCTTGCAAGGATCCTTCCCTTCATCTTTTGCAAGGAGGGTTTACCAACCTGGCCACCTTAAAAGCCTGCCCAAGCACACACACACACACAGCAGTTTTATAGATACACATATATTTACATACACATAATTATTATCACCCACATAATTGTATATATAAAACTATCAATATACATATAATTATACTAATTATTGATATTATATGCAGTTATTATATGCACATACCCACAAATTATACAATCCCCCATATATCCGCATACTCATATTGTGCGTCTGTGTATATGTCTATATGTGTGCATATACCGTGTTTCTCACGTAATAAGGCCGGGCCTTATTTTTTTTTGACCCCTGAAAAAACGGCGAGGCCGTCTTTTCGGGGGTGACTTAATTTCCTCCCCCACCTAGAGCGGCCCGTGTGCTACGAGGCCGCTTCTATCTGCCCATCGAAAGCTTCCTTGAGGACACAGTCCCCAGCTGCTTTGGGTGAGGCGTGGCTGCCCCTATCCCCTCACCTTTAAGGCAGACTCTTTTCTGCGAGGGGAGCTCCCCAAGCGCCTTCAACAGCCACTTCAATCGGCCGGTAGAAGTGGCTGTTGAACGCGCTTGGGGAGCTCCCCTCGCGGAAAAGAGTCTGCCTTAAAGGTGAGGGGATAGGGGCAGCCACGCCTCACCCAAAGCAGCTGGGGACTGTGTCCTCAAGGAAGCTTTCGATGGGCAGATAGAAGCGGCCTATAGGCGAGGGGAGTGTGTGTATGCGCTCGCCCCAGGCCGCTTCTACCGGCCGATCGAAGTGGCTGGTGATTCTACCTTCAAGGGAGCTTTTATCGGCTATCAGGGTATTCTAGCCTAGGCTACCTGCAGGGCACTCCTAAAAGCACATTTCCCCCCCCGCCCTTCCCCCCCATTTCTCTTCACCTCGTGTAGTTCTCACGAACAAACGATGTGAGAAATGGCGGGGAAATGCATGCTTTTAATAGGCCTTAATTTAGGGGGCGGGGCTTAATTTCACCTCCTGCCAATAAAACATAGTGGGGCTTCCTATTGGTGGAAGCCTTATTGTTGGAGAAACACGGTATATATATATATATATACACACACACACACACATATATAAAACATACATATACACACATTGCTAATTATATATAGTGCCATCCCTCTTTTTGTTCTCATATTGATATGTCCTCATTTTCTTTGTCACTGTTTATTTTATTGTTCTTATTATTTTACTTGTTTAGTTTCCACTTTTCATTTCTTCCTTTCGATTGTTGTGAGCTGCCTGTAGCAGCCCCACAGCAAGAAAGGCAGCAAATAAGTTTAGTCATTAAATAAATATAAGCAGAAACATATGTATAAACATATATAGGGCTTTATATGTATGTATGTATGTATGTGTATATATGTGTGTGTGTATAAAATCGTTAAATATAAGCATACAGAAACATGTATAAGCATATATAAGGTTTAAATATTATATTATTTTTTCCCAAATTTTGTTCTAATATACTTTATCAACTTATTTGATTCTTTTTTAGCTTTTATAGTTTTTTATTTATTTATTTTTGTTTTAAATATGATTTTACATTGTGTAAGCCGCCTTGAGTCGCCATGGGCGAATAGGCGACAATATACATTTAATAAATAAATAAATATGTGTGTGTGTGTATAATATATAATCATTAAATATAAGCAGACACAGGAATGTGTATAAACGTATATAAGGCGTCTAACATTATAGACACACACGCCTATATTCTAAAATATATTTTGCATACTAAAATCCTATATTGCCCTATAAAAATTACTTACCTGGGGCTGTTTCAAAAGTCGGACGATTCCCCATAGAAAACACCCCCCCCAGAGCACGTCGACGTTATTCCCCCCCTTCCTCGTTTAGTGACGAGCTCAGCCTCCCGCGCCCGGGGCCTGCCTGCTCCCCCCCACTTCTCCCTCGACCTCTGACCCCGCGGCGGCACCCCCTCCCCCAGCAGCCGCAACAGCCCCGCCGCCCCCTCCGCACTCTCACCCGCTAGCGCTTCAACCGTCGCTCCCGCGCAACCCGCTAGTCTGCTTCCGGGTCGCGGGAGCGGCGGCTTTAAGGCCCGCTCGCCGCCGAGGACGAAGGGCGCTCTGGACTTCCGGCGGCCTCGCTTTCTCTACGGCCCTGCAGCCGTTCTAGGCGCCCGAAGGAGCCTCTATGGAGCCTGTCCTGTTTCTGCTCCAGGCGTGGTGGTGGGGGGGGGGGCAGAAGGGGGGGGTGTTGTCTCAATTAAAATGATCTAAATGCAAAAGTCTAATCGGAAAGATGAGTGAAAAATGGTTTGCTTTTACCAATATTATTATTTATATTAAGGGGCGTGCATAAATGCACTATCGTGCCTCCCGTCCCTGTCCTGTTGTCCCCATTTATTCGTAGCTATTTTTCTGTATTCTTACTCATGTTTATACTTACACCTATTATTTTGTAAGCGATTGACAAATCAAATAAATCAATAAATAAAATAAATATAGATTCCCCATCAAGGCAGCTTTGAGATGGGTGGACTTCAACTCCCAGAACGCCCCAGCCATCTTAAAATCGATGAGGAGGCGCTGCCCCTTTAAGGAGCTGACACGTGACAGCCTTTAAGGAGCTGACACATGACCCCAGCCACAAGACGGCCAATCGGAGCTTGGTGCTCCTCGCGGCTGCTGCTGCTGAGCCGCCCGGACGGGGCCGAAGCAGGGGCGGGTGAGTGGCGTCTCTTTTCTGCCCCCCCCCCCCGACCCAAATGGCTGCCCCTTTGCTGGCTTTGCGCCAGGATTTCATTGCATTTGGGGAGGGGGGGAAATCTCCTCTCTCCAGTATTCTTTCTTTCTTCTGTTCTGTTCTTACTGTACCCTGTGATTATTATTAAGTGTTGTACCTGATGATTCTTGACTCTTGACAGTTGTATCTTTTCTTTTATGTACACTGGGAACATTTGCAACCAAAGACAGATTCCTTCCTCACGCTTGGCCAATTAAGAATCCTATTCTATCCTATTCTATCCTATTCTATTCTATTCTATTCTATTCTATTCTATTCCTTCCAATATTTATTCTATTCTATTCTTATTGCACCCTATGACTATCATTAAGTGTTGTACCTGATGATTCTTGACTTTTGATGAATGTATCTTTTCTTTTATGTACACTGAGAGCATTTGCACCAAAGACAAATTCCTTGTGTGTCCAAACACACTTGGCCAATAAAGAATTCTATTCTATTCTATTCTATTCTATTCTATTCTATTCTATTCTATTCTATTCTATTCTATTCTATTCCTTCCAATATTTATTCTATTCTATTCTATTCTTATTGCACCCTATGACTATCATTAAGTGTTGTACCTGATGATTCTTGACAAATGTCTCTTCTTTTATGTACACTGAGAGCATTTGCACCAAGACAAATTCCTTGTGTGTCTAATCACACTTGGCCAATAAAGAGATTCTATTCCTATTCTATTCTGTTCTACTCGGTTCTATTTTATTCTTCATTCCAATATTCCTATTCTATTCTATTCCTATTCTATATTTTATATTCTATATTCTATATTCTATTCTATATTCTATTCTGTTATTCTATTTGATTCTATTCTATTCGATTCTCTATTCTATTCTATTCTTCTATTTGATTCTATTCTATCTGATTCTCTATTCTATTCTACTACTCTACTATTCAATTGATTCTCTATTCTATTCTATTCTTCTATTTGATTCTGTTCTATTCTTCTATTTGATTCCCTATTCTATTCCTTCATTCCAATTTCTATTTTATTCTATGCTCTATTAAAAAAACCTCCGGTGATGGAGCACCCGCAACTTCTGGTGGCAAGCAGTTCCACTGGTTAATTGTTCTAACTATCAGGAAGTTTCTCCTTAATTCCAGGTTGCTTCTCTCCTTGGTTAGTTTCCATCCGTTGCTTCTTGTTCTGCCTTCTGGCACTTTGGAAACAAGGTTGACTCTCCTCTTCTTTGGGGCAGCCACTCAGACATTGGAGGAAGGCAATCATGTTCACCCCCGCACATCCTTTCCATTAGTCTAGACATGGCCAGTTCCTGCAACCATTCTCTGTCATATATTTGAGCCTCCAGTCCCCTCATCATCCTGATTGCTGTTCTCTGCATCTTTCTAGAGTCTCAACATCTTTTTTGCATTGTGGCGACCAAAACCGGAAGCAGTGGTCTTAACCAAGGCATTTTTAAAAAGTGGTCTCCTGCCTCTGTTTTTGTGTGATAACTGCAGGGCTCCCCTTCTTCCTCCCAGGATCTGACGCCATGTCTGAACGGGAAGAACGCCGCTTTGTGGAGATCCCGCGGGAGTCCGTCCGGCTGATGGCCGAAAGTGCGGGCGTGGAGCTGACTGACGAGGTGGCTGCTCTGCTGGCTGAAGACGTCTGCTACCGTCTTCGAGAAGCAACCCAGGTGAGGGCTGCAGTCGTAGAATACAGTAACTGGGTTGGAAGGGACCTTGGAACTATACAGGTAGTCCTTGATTTATGACCAGCTGCTTAATAAGACATAATAAGAAAAAGGGGCGGCCTCAAAGATCTCCCTGAAAAACGGGCGGCCGATAAGACATCCCTGAAAATAAGACCTAATGGTTCTTTGGTCCAAAAACAATATAAGACCCAGTCATATTTAGTATCCACAACTATCACTAAGTGTTGTATGTTTTATGATGAATGTATTTTTACAATGACTATGATAATGATCTATCACTATTGTTGTATGTACACTGAGAGCTTATGCACCAGAGACAAATTCCTTGTGTGTCTTATCACAGTTGGCCAATAAAGAATTCTATCCTATCCTATCCTATCTTACCTTATTCTATATTCTATTCTATTCTATTCTATTCTATTCTATTCTATTCTATTCTATTCTATTCTATTCTATCTTTTCTCTATTCTATTCTATTTTCTATTCTATTGCCCTATTGCTATTCCTAGTCGATATTATTCTATTCTACTAATGACCATTTGAATTTACAACGGAAAACCTCCAAAAATACTTATGCCCCAGTTCCAAGAGCCACCACTTGTCCCCCACCATCCTATACCTGAATATCTAGGGCTCAGCATCTGGCCTGCATTTCCACCATTTGTAGTCCTCAACTTACAACAGTTCACTGAGTGATCCTTCAAAGTTACAGGAGCACTGGAAAAAGTGACCTTTTCACAGTTACAGCCATTGCAGCATGGTCACATGATCAAAATTCAGACACTTGGACACTGGCCACTGGCTCCTATTTGTGATGAGCAAAGTCGAAAGCCAGATTCCTTTAACAAACCATGTTACTAAATTAATGAGGGATTACTTCACAATTGTAGAATAGAATAGAATAGAATAGAATAAGAATAAGAATTAAAATAGAATAGAATAGAATAGAATAAAATAGAATGGAAGGGGACAGAATTCTTTATTGGCCAAGTATGATTGGGCACAGAAGGAATTTGTCTTTCGTGCAAATGCTCTCAGTGTGCATAAAATGAAAACATCAAATACATTCATTGAGAATCATAAGTTCCAACACTTAGTGATAGTCATAAGTTAAATCAAATCATACTAGGAAACAATTAAAACAATATAAATTGTGAAGATACAAGCAACATGGTTATAGTCCTAAGTGGCAAGAGAGAGATACTAGGAAGGTTGAGAAGATCAATAGTAATAGTGCAGACTTTGGAAATAGTTGGACAGTGTGGAGGGAATTAGTTGTTTAGGAGAGTGATGGCGTTTGGGAAAAAACTCCTTGTATCTAGTTGTTCTGGTGTGCAGGGCTCTACAACATCATTTTGAGGGAAGGAGTTGAAACAGTTTATGTCCAGGATGTGAGGGGTCTGTAGGTATTTTCACAGCCCTCTTTTGGACTCATGCAGTATACAGGTCCTCCATGGAAAGCAGGTTGGTAGTAATTGCTATTTTCTGCAGTCCTAATTACTCTCTGAAGTCTGTGTCTGTCTTGTTGGGTTGCAGAACCAAACCAGACAGTTACAGAGGTGCAGACGACAGACTCAATCCTTCCTCTGTAGAACTGAATCCATTGTGGAACTTGGGCGGTTTGAGCTTTCTGAATTGGTACAGAAAGAATTTTATATAAACATTATATACAGAACATTCTTTGTTGTGCTTTTTCGATGACATTTTTGACGTTAAGTGTCCATTTTAGGCCTTGATAGAACCTAGAAACTTCAAGGTCTCTACTGTTGATACTGTGTTGTCTAGTATGGTAAGAGGCGGTAATATGGGAGGGTTTCTCCTACAACTTACCACAATTTCCACACCATTTCTACATTTGTGGCAAGACAGGTTGTAAAATGGATCAAACATTTTACTTAACAACAGCCTGGCTTAGCGACACAAATTTCTGGCACATTTGTGGTCGTAAGTCAAGAACTACTTGCATTTATATAGCTATTTCTTACATTTGTTTGTGGCAAGGCTGTCTCCTAAAAAACAGAGGGGAAGGGAAAGTTGGCACACCTCTGGGATCAGGAATATCATAGCTTGGGGCCCGGCTGGCCAACCCATTCATTGCTTTCCGATTGGCACATCTGGAAGCCAGGAGCCCTCATGAAGGGTTTACTGTGCTTAACGGAGATGCCGATCGGTGGGAGCCTCTGTGTTGATGTCCGACTCCTTCTTGCCTCGCTTTTAGAACAGTTCCCAGTTCATGAAACACACCAAACGGCGGAAGCTGACGGTGGAAGACTTCAACCGGGCTCTCCGATGGAGCAACGTGGAAGTGAGTTGGGCCCCCAGGGCAGCAGGAGGGAATTTCTCCATACAGCAAAATCAAGGGAGGAAGCCTGATTTGCTTGAGAACCATGTGACTAAATTAACAGCAGTGATTCACTTCAGAACTGTGGCAAGGAAGGTTGTAAAATGGGGCAAAATTTAATTGTCTCACTTAGCAAATGTTGGGCTTGATTGGGGTCATAAGTTGAGGGCTACCTACATAGGCAGCAAAATCCCACCGATGAGGCCAATGACTCACAATCACTTCAGCAAGGGTTCCCAGCCTTGGCCTTGGCCAATTTTATGACTTGTGGACTTCAACTCCCAGAATTCCTCAGCCAGTCATAATTCTGGGAGTTGAAGTCCACAAGTCATAAAGTGACTGGCTGAGGAATTCTGGGAATTGAAGTCCACCAGTCATAAAGTGGCTGGCTGAGAAATTCTGAGTGTTGAAGTCCACAAGTCATAAAGTGACTGGCTGAGGAATTCTGGGGGTTGAAGTCACCAGTCGTAAAGTGGCTGGCTGAGGAATTCTGGGAATTGAAGTCCACCAATCGTAAAGTGACTGGCTGAGGAATTCTGGGGGTTGAAGTCCACCAGTCATAAAGTGACTGGCTGAGGAATTCTGGGAATTGAAGTCCACCAATCGTAAAGGGGCTGGCTGAGGAATTCTGGGAATTGAGGTCCACCAGTCATAAAGTGACTGGCTGAGGAATTCTGGGAATTGAAGTCCACCAGTCATAAAGTGGCTGGCTGAAGAATTCTGGGAATTGAAGTCCACCAGTCATAAAGTGACTGGCTGAGGAATTCTGGGGGTTAAAGTCCACAAGTTGCCAAGGCTGGAGTCCCCTGACTTGAAGCAATGCTGATTGTGTGGCTGTTGCTGTATGCAGGTGGTGTGTGGCCATGGCTCTCCGGACCCTCTCCCTTTCCGGGCCATTAAGGAAGGAGAACTTTACTTCCAAGAAGATCGCGAAGTCAACCTGGTGGAGGTTGCACTGGCCACCAGCGTCCCCAAGGACTGTGCGGAGACAGCCGTGAGAGGTAGGCCACGGGGAGAGAAAAGGTGTTGTGGCCTGTCGGCCGCCGGCCCCTCTGGCAACCAAATCAGAGGAGGAGGAGGAGGCGTGGGAGTCAGCGTTAGCATCAGGGCAACCTGAGAGCTCCGAGGGGGAAGAGGGAATGGAGCTGGCAGAGAGAAAGAGAGAGGCAGAGGCAGAGCGTGGGCCATCTGTCAGCCCTCAAATGGAGAGTCAGCAGCCCCCAGGTTTGCAGGTGGCTGATGAGGAAGAGGAGGAACAGCTGGATCCAGTGCCTGATGTGCGGATGTACAGGAGGCAGAGGAGAGGAGAGCAGGGGAAATCTATGGGCCGGTCCTTGAGACAGAAGAACCACCACTGCCAGCAAAGCCCCACCCTAGCTTTGGGAATAAAAGGCAGGGGGCGGAGATGAATAGATGTGGCAGACAACTATTCAATTCCCTGTCGGACAGACTTGTTTAGCCTGAGGTGAGAGAGAAACTTTTTGTCAGGGCTGTCGGCATTCCTAATAAAGGAGTCATTGATTGAACTTCAGAGGGTTTGCTGTGTTTGGAGAGCTGAGTCAGAACAGAAGGGGGATGGGAGGCCACCCAGTGATCTCCTCCAGGTCACTTCCTGACTATGGTGCTGTCTTCCTGGGGTGGCATGGCCTTGTCTTCCCCTGTTGGGCTCCGTTAGCGCTGATAGATAAACTGTCTTCATGCAGCTTATAAATGAGGTATTGCATGAACATTTGTACAGAGCTGTATTGGTATATCTTGATGATATATTGATATATACGGATACATTTATATGTTCTTTGTTTTCCGACTGAATTTCCTCCACTTAAAAGATGGTTCCTGGGAGAGTTTTTTCTCCAACTGAAAGTAACCTGGACGTTGGGGTCAAAGTTGGAGATATTAAAAGGACTTTTCTTACTTATGTGGCTGTGTTGCCTTTGGGCCATGCCCCTTTGGGTCATCACACCTCCTTGCAGCAAACAGCAAACAGCCTGTTTCAACTTCAGCACAGCCTGTTAGCACAAACAGCTGATTGGCGGTTGGATCGGCCTCCCAACGATCAGCTGTTTCAGGTTGCAGGGATTGCCTATTGCTGCCTCTCCATTTTTGGCCTCCGCCTGCCCCGTTTTCCACCCGTTCAGATCCCCGCCTCCCGGAACGGGGTGAAAATGGAGTGTGCAGAGGCTGAAAATGGGCCACGCAGAAGCAGCAATAGGCGATAGCAATCCCTGCAGCCTGAAACAGCTAATCGTCAGGAGGCTGATCCAACTGACAGCCAGCTGCTCGTGCTAATCAGGCTGTGCTGAAGCTGAAACCGGCTGTTTGCTGCAAGGAAGTAAATTGCTGGGGCAGAGTTTTCTTCTTCTTATTTTCCTCCCCAAAAGCTAGGTACGTCTTATACTTCGGAGGTCTTATATTCCAAAAAAATACACTACTTACTGCCCATGGATAGAAGCTGTTTTTCAGCCTATTTGTCCTTGTTTTTATTATTCTCCTGTACCGTCTGCCAGATGGTAACAGATCAAATAAAAGGAAGCCCAGGATGAGATGGATCTTTGAGGATGTTTTGAACTTTCCTAAGGCAGCGGGAGCTATAAAGCTCTTCCAAATAGGGGAGAAGGCAACCCATGATCCTCGGGGCAATGACGTTCACCCTCTGGAGTGCTGTCCTATCTGCCCCTGTGCAATTGGCAAACCCTACAGAGGTGCAGCAAGTTAAGATACTCTCCATGGTGCAGCGGTAGAAGGTCCCCAGCAGTTTCCCATTAGTTTCTGAGCAGCGTCTCTCTGCCACTGATGCTCTCTTCTCTTCTAGTTCACGTCTCTTACCTTGATGGGAAAGGTAACCTTGAGGCACAAGGATCAGGTAAGGATGGTTAACGCGGGTTTGGTTGTACTTCTTGAAACAGGCCAGCACAATCGGGGATCACATGTTTATTTGGCGAAGTCTGAGAGCAACAATTGCTGTTTGTTTGTTTGTTTTACATCATTCATCAGAGGTTTACTTTAGTTTATTGTCACTGCACCTCATAAAGCAAAATTAAATACCATCTTCAGTGTCCATGATGATTATGAAAATAAAGCACAAACACCCATCCATCACATTCCATACAATTAAATAGAAAACCCCTGATATTGCATTAATATTGCACTAGACATTGGAATTCAACAGAGCTCCTGCCCTGGGATAGAAGCTGTTTTTCAGTCTATTTGTCCTTGTTTTTTGATTATCCTGTACCATCTGCCAGATGGTAATAGTTCAAAAAAAAAGGGGTGCCCAGGATGAGATGGATCTTTGAGGATGTTTTGAACTTTCTTAAGGTATTGGAGTATTGGAGCGTTTCTGTCAGCCTTCAAGATCTTCTACTATTGCTTTGCATCTTTCGGCTGTCATAAGTAACGGGGGGAGGAGGGGGGAATGGTTATGGGAAGTGAGCTGGAGGTGTTACAAACCAGAACTGTATAAACTGGGAAGGGGTGTAGATTCTTGCTTAGGTTTCTATCCTATGCTATGCACAGCTGCAACCCCTTATCAAACTAGGTCAAGGTCAATGGACAGAAACCTCATCACCACCTGGAGATGCCCACACGATGATATACACAACTTTTAATTGGATGAGCCAATTGAGCCTCTTGGGGGTGGGAACGTTGCCATTACTTTGTATATGCGATTTACGTGCCCATTTTCTCAGATTCAGAATTCTTTTGTTGCTACCACTTGATTTCCAGTAAAAGATATCTTTTCTCTGATTAAAGGAGTCTTAAGTTTTTGTTTCTTGGATTTTGAATGGAGCACCAGCTGACAGTTTTTCCATCTAGCCAACTTTAGGATAGGTGGAGTTCAATTCCCAGAATAGGGCTGGCTAAGGAATTCTGGGAGTTGGAGTCCACCCATTTTTGAAGCATGCCGGCTGGTGGATTCTGGGAGTTGGAGTCCATACATTCTAAAGCTTCCTGGGTTGAAAAACATTAGTGAACCGTGTGACCATTAGTGAATTGGGATATTTAAGTTGTGAATTAGTGAAGGCTTCATTGCACAAATGGAGAATCTGAGCTATTTCTCAGCAGCTCCCTCTGTGAAGGGACGGGGGAATCCCCGGGAACTGTAATTCAACTGGTAGAGTCTATTCTGTCGATCAGAAAGGTTGGCAGTTCGAATCCCTAGCGCCACGTCACGGAGTGAGCTCCCGTTCCTTGTCCCAGCAGCTTCTGCCAACCTAGCAGTTTGAAAGCACGTTAAAAAAAATGCAAGTAGGAAAATAGGGACCCCTTTGGTGGGAAGGGAACAGCGTTCCTCCGTGCGCCTTCAAAGGCATTTAGTCCTGCCGGCCACATGACCACGGAGACGTCTTCGGACAGCGCTGGCTCTTCTTGGGCTTTGTCATGGAGATGAGCAGCGTCCCCTAGAGACAGAAATGACTAGCACGGATGTACGAGGGGAAAAACCTTTACTTTTTCAGAGTCAATTGGTTTCCCACTCTACCCTTTCTTTCCCTTCCTTTCTGGGGTGCCAAGATCTCCTCTTCATTTCTGTTTCCAGTGCCCAGTGCCGTCTCCATGTTGACAGATGACCTGTTGAAGTATTACCAGCACGTGACTCGGGCCGTACTGGGCGATGACCCTCAGCTGATGAAGGTGAATCAGAGGAAGAGCCTCTGGTGATAGGAGAGGACGGGAGGCGGAGGAAAACGAAGGCATTTGCAGATAGTGGGCCTGAAAGAACCCTCAAGATATTTACAGATTAACAGTTGGAAGGGGCCTTGTAGGTCATCTAGTCCAACTCCCCTGCCCAAGGAGGAGACCCTATACCATTTCCGATAGATGGCAGTCCAGTCTCTTCTTGAAAGCCTCCAGGGATGAAGCTCCCACAACTTCCGAAGGCAAATTCTGTTCCATTCATTGATGGTTCTCACTGTTAGGAAATCCCTCCTTATTTCCAGGTTAAATCTCTCTTTGTTCTGTTTCCATCCATTATTCCTTGTCTGGCCTTCAGGTGCCTTGAAAAATAGCTTGACCCCCTTCCTCCTCTCTGGGGCAGCCCCTCAAATATTGGAAGACTGTTCTCCTGTCTCCCCTGGTCCTTCTCTCGCCTAAAGTAACCAGGCCCAGTTCCTGCAACCGTTCATCGTATGTATGTTTGAGCCTATAGTTCCCTCATCATCCTGGTTGCTCTTCTCTGCAGTTTTTCTCTGCACCCTCAAATTGGTCCCTGTGGCTGATCTCAACCTCTGTTGGGGAGCCATTTTGGGTAACCCCTCCGTGTCACGTTCAGTTCTAGGAGAAATTTTCCGACAGAGCAATCAACCCATGGAATAGAAGTTGCCTTTGGAAGTTGTGGGAGCTTCCATCACTGTTGGCTTCCAAGGAGATCTGCCCTCTGTCAGAAATGGTGTAGGGTCTCCTATTTGGGTTGAGGGTTGGGTTAGGTGGCCCACAAAGTCTGTTACAAGTGCTGACCAACATCAGTGAGTTGAACCCTTCTCTCTCCTAGGTTGCCCTCCAGGATCTACAGACCAATTCAAAGATTGCGGCTCTCCTGCCTTACTTTGTCTACATCGTGAGTGGGGTAAGTGAAGGATTCGTTCGTTCATAAATTGCTCCTCCGTTCACAAGGAGCTGACCAAGATCATTCACCACTTGTAGTTTTACCCTGTGATGACCTGGGAAGCTGTATAAACATAACCAATTCCCAAATGTAAATACATTTCCTTTTATGCCTCCAACTTGGCCCCCACTGTTCAATTGTTCTCAGTTGGAGATCAAATTCTTTCCAAAATAATCTCCAAAAGATAGAAATACAGTCCAAACTCAAAAGAACAGATAATGGAGAAATAAATAAAAAACCAAAACAAACCACACTGAAGGAATTTGCACAACAGGCCAGTATAATTAATTACAAACTTCAAGAAGATAACAAGGCACACCAACCAAGATAAACCTCAGCCAGAAATAAAACACGCTTTGCTTGTAGCAACGCTGTGTTTTAAACGCCCCTCCTATATATTATTTCCCCCAGCTGTAGCCAATGAGGGAGATCATGGCCGCTTCCTCTCCCATAAGCCACGGGATGCAACCAGATATTTGCATAAGGATGGAACGATGGGTGCTTAGATGGCCTTAAAACGGAAAAAGAGACTTGTGCAAAAAGAGAAAGTTAACTGGCCAATCTTTGATGCTCACCAGTGTGAGGTTCAACTATTCTAGAAGATAATTTATCTCTGATTCCAGGTCATTTACGCCCATTTCCCTTGGAGAAAATCAATCAATAGCATGCAGCCTATTTCATTGTTACCCTTGTATTTAAATTGCTTTGAAGTTTTAATTATATGGGGCTGGAAGGGACCTTGCTCAAGCAGACCTTTTCAGACAAATGGCTGTCCACTCTCTTCTTAAAAAAACTTCCCGTGATGGAAGGGAAGCCGTCCCATTGCTTGTGATTATGGCTTCCCACAATGCCTCTAGCCCAGAGGTATCAAACACAATTTCATTGAGTGCTGCATCAGGGTTATTGCGATGACCCAAAGGGGCATGACACAAAGGCAACTTAGTCAGATAATCAACAAGAGTGCCTTTATTATCTCCAACCTTGCCTCAAATGTCCAGGTTACCTTCCGGCTGGAGAAAATGTCTCCCAGGAATAGCCTTTGGTTGCAGAAAATAAAGTCCAAAACATGAGCAACACAAATCGTAACTTAAAAGTCCAAACAAACCCAGCTGAAGTAATTATCTTGACAGGGCAGGAGCAAGAATTTCAGACTTGGAGGCAGGGCAAAACTCACACGGTTGGTAAGATGCTAGGAACACAGATAAGCCACGACAACACAGGATACAGTCACGTTTGCTCCCAGCAGCCTGCCTTTCTTATCAACTCTCCTCCCAGCTGTGGCTAATGAAGGGAATCAGGGCCCTTTCCTCCCTGTAATCCACGCAACCCACGTTGTTCCCTTCTCCATTCCTCCCTGCGTGCCCTAGGATGAGGAGGGGGTGGGCCTGGGTCTTCCTCCGAATTCCCTCTCCCTTGTTCTACCTCTCCCTTGTTCTACCTCTCCCCTGCTCTGCCCAGCCGGACTTTGCTCTTCCTTAGTTTCCTCCATAGCCAACGGAGCCACACTCCCACTCCCTGTCAGTGGTTCATCTTCCTCCTCCTCAGATTCAGACTCCGACAGGGGCATGACAGTTATGTTTGACCTGGGGGGGGGGGAGGGAGGCATGGCCAGGGTGGGCGTGGCCAGCTTCAACATCACTCATGTCAGGGGCACTCGTGTTGTGGTGGCCGAGGTGGGGCTGGGGGATCCATTGTCTCCAGAAGAGTGCCAAACCCTTGTTGTCCAGGGGAGCTAAGGCGGGATTTTCCTTCCCTCCCTTCCTTCCTTCTTTTTCCTTCCCTCTTCTCCTTTCTTCTTCCTTCCCCTCTTTCCTTTTTTTCCTTCCCTCGTCTCCTTTCTTCTTCCTTCCCCTCTTTCCTTCTTTTTCCTTCCCTCTTCTCCTTTCTTCTTCCTTCCCCTCTTTCCTTCTTTCTCCTTCCCTCTTCTCCTTTCTTCTTCCTTCCCCTCTTTCCTTCTTTTTCCTTCCCTCTTCTCCTTTCTTCTTCCTTCCCCTCTTTCCTTCTTTTTCCTTCCCTCTTCTCCTTTCTTCTTCCTTCCCCTCTTTCCTTCTTTTTCCTTCCCTCTTCTCCTTTCTTCTTCCTTCCCCTCTTTCCTTCTTTCTCCTTCCCTCTTCTCCTTTCTTCTTCCTTCCCTCTTCTCCTTTCTTCTTCCTTCCCCTCTTTCCTTCTTTTGCCTTCCCTCTTCTCCTTTCTCCTTCCTTCCCCTCTTTCCTTCTTTTTCCTTCCCTCTTCTCCTTTCTTCTTCCTTCCCCTCTTTCCTTCTTTTTCCTTCCCTCTTCTCCTTTCTTCTTCCTTCCCCTCTTTCCTTCTTTTTCCTTCCCTCTTCTCCTTTCTTCTTCCTTCCCCTCTTTCCTTCTTTTCCTTCCCTCTTCTCCTTTCTTCTTCCTTCCCCACTTTCCTTCTTTTTCCTTCCCTCTTCTCCTTTCTTCTTCCTTCCCCACTTTCCTTCTTTTTCCTTCCCTCTTCTCCTTTCTTCTTCCTTCCCCTCTTTCCTTTTTTTCCTTCCCTCTTCTCCTTTCTTCTTCCTTCCCCTCTTTCCTTCTTTTTCCTTCCCTCTTCTCCTTTCTTCTTCCTTCCCCCCTCTTTCCTTCTTTTTCCTTCCCTCTTCTCCTTTCTTCTTCCTTCCCCTCTTTCCTTCTTTTTCCTTCCCTCTTCTCCTTTCTTCTTCCTTCCCCTCTTTCCTTCTTTTGCCTTCCCTCTTCTCCTTTCTCCTTCCTTCCCCTCTTTCCTTCTTTTGCCTTCCCTCTTCTCCTTTCTTTTTCCTTCCCCTCTTTCCTTCTTTTTCCTTCCCTCTTCTCCTTTCTTCTTCCTTCCCCTCTTTCCTTCTTTCTCCTTCCCTCTTCTCCTTTCTTCTTCCTTCCCTCTTCTCCTTTCTCCTTCCTTCCCCTCTTTCCTTCTTTTTCCTTCCCTCTTCTCCTTTCTTCTTCCTTCCCCTCTTTCCTTCTTTCTCCTTCCCTCTTCTCCTTTCTTCTTCCTTCCCTCTTCTCCTTTCTTCTTCCTTCTCCTCTTTCCTTCTTTTGCCTTCCCTCTTCTCCTTTCTTCTTCCTTCCCCTCTTTCCTTTTTTCCTTCCCTCTTCTCCTTTCTTCTTCCTTCCCCTCTTTCCTTCTTTCTCCTTCCCTCTTCTCCTTTCTTCTTCCTTCCCCTCTTTCCTTCTTTCTCCTTCCCTCTTCTCCTTTCTTCTTCCTTCCCCTCTTTCCTTCTTTTGCCTTCCCTCTTCTCCTTTCTTCTTCCTTCCCCTCTTTCCTTCTTTTGCCTTCCCTCTTCTCCTTTCTTCTTCCTTCCCCTCTTTCCTTCTTTTGCCTTCCCTCTTCTCCTTTCTTCTTCCTTCCCCTCTTTCCTTCTTTTGCCTTCCCTCTTCTCCTTTCTTCTTCTTTCCCCCCTCTTTCCTTCTTTTTCCTTCCTTGCTCTCTTCCCACCTTTCCTTTTTGTTTTGTTTTTCTTTGGTCTTTCCTCTTTCCCTTTTCTCCTTTCCTGTCCCTTCTTCCACGCTCAAAGGCAAAAGGGGAAATATTTCTCCTTCGGTTTTGCTTTTAGTTAATCCTCCCAAGCTCCATTTTCGCGGGCGGAGGCACTGTGGGCCAGTCCTTCACCGTTTCCACAGCTGTCAGAATTAACCCCACCCACCCACCCATGGGTCGGATATGGCATCCGAGTTTGAGTTTTACAGCCCAGCTCTCCCCAGAAAGACAGCCAGCCCTGTGATGGCTCATCTGCCTGGAAGAGGGGGACCTCCCCCCTGTTTTCAAGATGGTTGTCCTTGACACAACCTAAGTAGGAAGGACCACTTCCGGGAGGCCTTGTGTTCTGACCGTAATTAAAGCACACGCTTAGTTAAAACAACTCTTGGTTTATTTCAACGCTGGAAATTATGAGCACTCCCAGCCCGTAATGAGATCCAGACAGTTTCTCAAAATAAGCACCCACCTTTCTCTCCTTTGAATGGCTGCCAACAACTAGAGTGCCAAATGAATTATAAAAAAGCCAATTGAAGTTACAAAGTCCACACAGAGCTTCAAGGATTAATCCGAACAGAGTGAACAAAGTTGCTTCCTGCAAAGGTTTCCTCACCTTTGCCTCTTCTTTAGACCTTAGGGGAGGGGCAATCATCTCCCAGCCTTACCCCCGAGTCGCCCCTTCTGTTTCAGCTGCTCTCACCTCCCGGCAGCTCTGAGCACACGCGCCCTGGGAACAGGCTCCCCTTGTTCCTCTGCCTTGCTGCTGCCAGACTCTGGATGCTGACATGTCAGGGCTCCCAACAATCCACCTCCATTCAAATCATGACTCCCTAGCTGCATCTCTCAAAGTAAAAAAAATGATTCATTAGTAGTGACCACGTCGGTGTTACCTGGGTGCAGCCGGCTCTAAGATATCATTCATTTCCCCCTTGACCCTGGTCTTCCCCTCACCCCCCTGGATGTATATTCTCCAATGGGACACATCTATAGCCAAGAGTCTTCAATCATGCTCTCCAGTAATAATCTTGCGTGCCAACAGCTTCGGCTGCCAAGTCGATTATCTGAAGCATTTAAGGAATGCACTGCTTTCCCCCACTCCCTTTCTGCTGGCAGCTAAAAAGACCAAAGAGGTATTTTTTAGTTGACAACACAACTCCCAGATCGTTCTGGCCCCATCTCTGCATCGGAGGACCCTCGTCCAAGTCCTCTCCAGACTCCCAGACGGGTCCCTGTTCTTCCCCACTGTCCGATTCCACTGCCATCTGCATAGAGCTGCCAATGAACCACAAAACCTTGGGTGAGATGTTTGCTCTCTGCCTTCCTTTGCAGGTCAAGTCGGTGAGCCACGACCTGGAACAGCTCAACCGCCTTCTGCACATGGCCAAGAGCCTCATCCAGAACCCCTACTTGTGCCTGGGGTCCTATGTCAAAAGTCTCATTGCCAGTGTCATGTACTGTGTCCTGGAACCTTTGGCAGCCTCCATCAACCCCCTGAACGACCACTGGACCCTGCGTGACTACGCGGCCCTGCTCCTGGGGCAGATCTTCTGGTAAGCCCGCCCCTCCCACCGGGCCCAGTGGCCCTTGACTCAGTGCCCCATGCTTGCAATTGCTGGCCAAAGTCAGCAGAGGGTGGTAGACATTCCAGAGCTTTTGCTTCGAAGGTCTACTCATCCCCTACTTCCAAGGGTTGCCAACCTTTTGGACCTCAGGGACCACCAAACTCCTAATGTTAAATCCCACGGACCAGAGATCCTCGGAAAATCCCCAAAAAAGTCTGCAGGAAAATTCCCCACCCTGTTTTCCTATCATTCTTTATTGGGGATCGCAGGATACCATCTCCAGCTCTGTTCTCAGGGGGAGAGAGGAGAGACTTTTGGCTTCATGCAAGGAAAGCAGCAGAAGCTGCAAAAGTCTTCCTTTCTCTCCCCCAAACTCCGCCAGGAATGAGTCTTTGCCGGTGCAGCCTCTTGGAGCAGGAGGCCTTGCAGGGTCCCAAAGACTCATTTCTGGCAGAGTTTGGGGGAGAGAAAGAAAGACTTTTGCTGTTTTCTTTGTGTGCAATCAAGGGCAGAAGAAGGAAGAAGCAGAAAGAAGCAGCCCGGTGGCCAGGCCAGGCGTGTGGGGCGAGTGGGGCAAGTTTCCCCCCCTGCCCTTTCCCCTCTCCCCTCACTACCTCGTGTTGTTCGCAATGCAAGCAACTCAAGCCTTGTGTTCCCGCGGGCCATTTGGGTGGCACAGCCTTGTGTTCCCGTGCAGTCTGGATTAATTGCTTTGGGGGGGGGGGGTGTTGACATTTCTCTGCTGTTGAGAAAACCCTGCTGACAAGGCTGGGAAGCTGAAGCGGCTCCTTGGCTGAGGAATTCTGGGAGTTGAAGTCCATGCCGCCACAGTTGATAAATCCTGGTTTAAGACGGTGTGTCAACTCACCAATCGGAGGCAGCCAGGATTAAGCCAAGGTTGTTTAGATTGTGTATAACAGGCAAGACCCAGAGTTGGAAGGGACCTTGTAGGTCATCTAGCCCAACCCCCTACCCAAGCAGGAGACCCTACACCATTTCTGACAGAGGACAGTCCAATCTCTTCTTGAAAGTTTCCAGGGATGAAGCTCCCACAACTTCCCAAGGCAACGTCTGTTCCATCGGTTGATTGTTCTCACTGTCAGAAAATTCCTCCTTATTTCCAGATTGAATCTCTCCTTGGTTCAAGTTTCCATCTATTGTTCCTTGCCTGGCCTTCAGGTGCCTTGGAGAATAGCTTGAGCCCTTCCTCCTCTTTGGGGCAGACCCTCAAATATTGGAAGATGCTCTCCTGTCTCCCCTGGTCCTTTTATTCATTAAAATCAGACTAAAGTCAGATTAACAGAGTTGGAAGGGACCTTGTAGATCATCTAGTCCAACCCCCCTCCCTCAAATATTGGAAGGCTGCTCTCCTGTCTCCCCTGGTCTTTCTCTTCCCTAGACTAACCAGGCCCAGTTCCTGCAACCTTTCATTGTATGTTTGAGCCTCCAGTCCCCTCATCATCCTGGTTGCTCTTCTCTGCACTCTTTCTAGAGTCTCAACCTCTTTTTTATAATGTGGTGACCAAAACTGGATGCAGTTCTCTAGGTGTGGCCTTACTAAGGGTTTATAGAGTGGAATTAGTACCTCCCTTGTTCTTGATTGTATTCCTCTGTTAATACAATTTAGGATTGCATTGGCTTTTTTTGGCTGATGCTGCACATGGCTGGCTCCTATTTATTTCACTGGCTGTCCACTAAGACTCCGAGATCCCTCTGACAGTTCCTGCTATTGAGCCTGGTTAATTAAGATTGGATTTTCTTTCCCCTTTCTCAGGACTCACGGGGATCTGGTGAGCAGCTTATACCATCAGATCCTGCTCACCCTCCAGAAGGTGTTGGCTGACCCCGTCCGACCCCTCTGCTCCCACTACGGGGCCGTGGTGGGGCTCCATGCCTTGGGATGGGAGGTAAGGTGTGGTCTGTCCCTTCAGGGGTTTTAGGGGTGCCTCCCTGGGGCCTTCTGATCTCTTATATGTCAGCGTTCCACTCCAGCGAATAACTCCAAGGCAGACATCGTCTCCAAACTTATTTTTTATTTGGGGAGTAAACTGGCACTTCTGGGAAATCCCGAATCTGAAAGTTCCAGGTTTCCTTGCAGTAAGTAAAAAAAACTACAAATCCACCCCTGCACCCCTCATGGCATCACATGCCCCAATCCCCATCCGTCCCAGCCTGGTGCAGAAATGACATGACCTTGTTCTGACCCAAACCTGGTTCCAAGAGAGCAAACGGAAGACAAAGGAAGCAGCCCAACCCTTTACTGCTTCATTTACGAAGCTTGTTTCTTCACAGATAAAAGGCTGCTTCCCACTAATTAGCTCCAACAAGAAAGAGCCATGCCAAGGTTTTGCAAGGCTGCCAAGAACACTAGATAAAGTTACTAAGAAATATTTCAAACACAGAGTCTCCAAACACCAATCAAGATATTCCAAACATCCACCAGGCTTGAGTGCAAAAACTTCTTTGCTTCCTGCAAAGAACTCCGGTTTCTCAGCTGGCTTTTATATCTTGAGGGAGGAGCCATCCCCTTGCAGCCTTACTCCCGAGTCGCTCGTGCTGCTGCAGCTGCTCTTTCCTTCAAGCAGCCTTGCACGCACCCGCCCTGGGCACAGGCTCCTTGGGGGCCTCTTCATCACTGCTGCCAGCCTCCACAATCTCCGAAGGCAGCATTCCACTCCCTGATGGTCCTGGCCCCCTCCCTGCCTCAAACACAGGCCCCTCATCCGAGTCCTCGCTCTCCGAGACCTCAGCCGTCCGCACCTGCTGCTGGCAAACCACCACAGACCTTATAAATTACAAACCCACCTCCTGCCCTCCTCATTGCATCACATGCCCTATATGTCCCAACTTCGGACGTCCCCTCACCCAGGTGCAGAAAGAACATGACCTTGATTTAGAAGAAGAATGCTATTCTGTCTAACCACATGCGCTCCAAGAAATTCCCCCCTCCCATTTTCCCAGGCTCAAGAAGGTGGCAGTGTAGAAGCGTCGGGTGCTAATCTGGCTTCCAAAGCTGACCTGATGGGCCTCTCCCACACAGGCTGTGCAGCGAGTCCTGTATCCCCACCTCTCGACGTACTGGTCCAACCTGCAGGTGGTGCTGGACGATTATTCGGTGTCCAACGCTCAGGTCAAGGCTGATGGACACAAGGTCTACGGCGCCATTCTGGTGAGTCTTGTTTCGCAAGAGCTGCAAACTTGGCTGGTCGTCCTCCACTTCCAACCGTTCGGTTAGTGACGGTTACGCGTTCGGGTGGGACCTCTCTTTGGCACGGTGGCAACTCCAGCCAGAGGATTTTGTTTTATAAGCAGGCAAGAACGGCACAGTTGCCTTGACGTAATGACCACTATTGCCATTGTTTTAGGGATTCAATTCATAAAGGGAGATACCCCTGATTTGACAACTGGTTTTTTTTTTTTTTTTTTTGCTGTGGTTGTTATGTCCATCCAACTTTCCCCATGCTTGTCGGGAGCCAGTTGGGAAGGTCACAAATGACAGTCACGTGACCCTGGTGTGATGAGACCCAAAGGGGCGTGGCACAAAGGCAACCCAGTCAGATGATCACTAGGAATCCCTTTATTAGCTCCAACTTTGCCCCCAATGTCCAGGTTCCCTTCTGGGCTGGAGAAAAACCCTCCCAGGAACAGCCTGTATCGTAATTCATATTCTCCAATGGGACACCTCCATAGCCCAGAGTCACCAATCAGGCTCTCCAATTACAATTTTGCCAGCAGAAACTTCGCTCCCTTAGAAACTTATCTTTGAAAACATTGATGGAATGCAGTTTCTGTTTGCAAGCTGCCGCATTGCTCCCCCCCTGCTTTTCTGTTGGCAACTCTAAAAAGACTGTAGAAATATTTGATGAGTTGACAAGCGGTGCATAAACCTTGAGAACTGGTGGCTTGAGTTGGAAGAGGATTATGGGGTTTAAATGATGCCCGTCCTGGCTCTCCCTTCAGGTGGCTGTTGAGCGGCTTCTCAAGATGAAGGCCCAGTCCCTCTCGGTGCCTGCCCAGGCTGAGGGCGCAGGCTCGGAGGGGCGCCCGCGGGATGGGGTGCCTTGGCTCAGCCCCCTCCAGGACGCCCAGGTGGAGTTTGGCTTCGGCATCGCCAGCCACCTGTTGCAGCTGGGCAGCGGGCTTGGCATCCCGCCCAGCCCCCCGGCCGTCTCGCTGAACGAGATTTACCAGGAACTCTACTACTTCTTCGGGGACAGCCTGGCCACCCGCTTCGGCACCGGCGCGGGGCTGTGCCCAGCGGGGCCGATGCCTGCCAGCCCTCCCAAGGCCGCGGACACCAAGAAGGAGCAGCCGGCCTTTGGCGCCGGGGACGCCGTGCGCAAGATGCCCCAGCTGACTGCCAGCGCCACTGTCAGCCCTCGGGAAGAGGAGAGCCCCCGGGTGGACTTTTCGGCCGGCCGGCCGGCTTTGCACCGCTCAGCCAGCCTGGCCCGTTCCCGCAGCGCCCTGCGCCAGCAAGGCCACCGGCCCGTTGCCCGGGACGTCTTCCAGAAGTGCCGTTTCTCCCTGCAGGGGCCGCCCCACTTCAGTTTTGTGATCGCGGGGCGGCAGGTCGACCGCCGTTGCCAGGGGCGCCTCTTCCAGACCTGTTTCTTACAGCACCACGGCCCCACCCACGTCTCGCGCTACGCCCAGAAGCTGCCCATGATTGGCCGGACCAGCAAACCCACAAAAAAATGGGGCCAGTCGGATTATTCCCTCTACTTACCTCTCTGAGCAGTGGGCCTTTTTTTTTTTTCCCCAGAGGGAGCATCTGAAAGGACCTGCCTGTCCTTCTCACTCCAGGAAGTAAAGACTGTCGAAAACTGAGCCGTTCCAAAGGAACCTTTTATTGAACAGAAGTGAAAACAGGGCAAAGGCAAAGCAGAATCTAAATCGCCTTAGGCCAGGGGTCTCCAACCTTGGCCACTTTAAGACTTGTGGACTTCAACTCCCAGAGTTGCTCAGCCAGCTTTGCTGGCTTTGCTGGCTGAGGAACTCTGGGAGTTGAAGTCCACAAGTCTTAAAGTGGCCAAGGTTGGAGACCCCTGGCCTAAGGCAATACAGTTAGACTTAAAGCAGTAGAATTGCCTCCCTCCCGTCCAGTTGGATTCAGCCAATCCATGGGTGGGAAGATGTTATCCTAGCTGCCATCCTGAGAACCAGATCAGTAGGCATTCCCACAGGCCATCTTCCTGCTGGCTTTCAAAGGGAAGCAACCCACATGGCCCTCCCCCCCCCTTATACATTCCTCAAAAGGCGAGAAGATTTCAGAGCGCTCAGGTTATAAAATAGCAGTTGTCCAAAGCAATAAGAAAGCCATCAGATAACAGATGCTGTGGAAGGGACCTGGGAGGTCATCTAGTCCAACCCCACCACCACCACCAAAGAGCAGTAGTCCCTACACCATTCCTGACAGAGGGCAGCCCAGTCTCTTCTTGGAAGCCTCCAGGGATGAAGCTCCCACAACTTCCCAAGGCAACTTCTGTTCCATGGGTGGATTGTTCTCCTTGTCAGGAAATCCCTCCTTATTTCCAGGCTGAATCTCTCCTTGGTCAGTTTCCATCCATTATTCCTTGTCTGGCCTTCGACTGCTTTGGAGAATAGCTTGACCCCCCTCCTCCTCTCTGGGGCAGCCGCTCAAATATTGAAAGGCTGCTCTCCTGTCTCCCATGGTCCTTCTCTTCACTAGACTAGCCAGGCCCAGTTCCTGCAACTGTTCATCATATATTTCAGCTTCCAGTGCCCTCAATATCCTGGTTGCTCTTCTCTGTACTTTTTCTAGAGTCTCGATGTCTTTTTCACATCTCTTCTTTGTGGCAAGCCCTGAGATATTGGAAAACTGCTATCATGTTCCCCCATCCTTTTCCTTAAACTAGGCAAGTCTTCTGTCCATCCATGGTTTGCTCAGATGTCTTTCTTTCTTTTCCTTTCTTTCCTCTCTCTCTCTCATCTATCTATCTATCTATCTATCTATCTATCTATCTATCTATCTATCTATCTATCTATCTATCTATCTATCAACTATATATCTTTATCTATCTGTCTGTCTGTCTGTCTATCTATCTATCTATCTATCTATCTATCTATCTATCTATCTATCTATCTATCACCTATCTATCTTATCTATCTATGTATCACCTATCTATCTATCTTATCTATCTATCTATCATCTCTCTCTCTCTCTCTGTCTCTCTATCTATCTATCATCTCTCTCTCTCTGTACTATCTATCTATCTATCTATCTATCTATCTATCTATCTATCTATCTATCCATCCATCTATCTATCATCTATCTATCACCTCTCTCTCTCATATCTATCTATCTATCTATCTATCTATCTATCTATCTATCTATCTATCTATCTATCTATCTATCCATCTATCCATCCATCCATCCATCCATCCATCCATCCATCCATCCATCCATCCATCCATCCATCCAATCTATCTGTCTGTCTGTCTGTCTGTCTATCTATCATCTATCACCTCTCTCTCTCATATCTATCTATCTATCGATTGATCGATCGATCGATCGATCGATCGATCGATCGATCTATCTATCTATCCTTCCTTCCAAGGCAGTATACCTTTAGAAATCTGACAGCATCCAACCAGTTGGGAGTTCCTGGTGCCCCAACATTAGAACCCCCCCCCCTCCAAACCATCCTGGGGCCACTTCCATCCAGGACTTGTTCCCAATCCTTTGGAAGCCGCCCCCCTTCCAGCCCCAGGGACTGCAGCGTGGCAATCTGGGGCTACCCCTTGGAATCACCAAGCCCCTTTCAGAATTCAGAGGAAAGGGAGCGAATGTGTTGCAGGTCCTCTTGATAAGCACAGCCACGTGCTTATCTGGCCTTCTTTCAATTTTGCAATAAAATGGAACAATGAGATTGGTACTTAAGCCTCCCCCCCCCCAAAAAAAAAACTCTCCCAACTCTGCTTTAACCAGGAGCCCAACCTGCAAAAAAAAAAGGGGGGGGGAGAGGAGAGGCAGGACTTTTGTTGGAGGGGTGGGTCACTCTTTGAAATTTTATGGGGCAGAAAGAGAGAAAGCAGAAAAATTGGCTTTGATTTTGTTTTTTTGTTTTTTAAAAAGGGGCAGAAAATATGTGTGATTTGCTAATGGAAACCTTTTTAGCTAAGCTGAATTGACTTGAAAAACACTTTGGAGATAGATCCAGTTAAAATGGTGGGGGCTGTCTGCTGATTTCCAACCCCCCCACTCCCCCCCCCCCAAAAAAACCAATTCAAAACAAGCAGCAGTTTTGCTAAATTTGTTCCTGCTCAGGGATTAAAAAAAAGATGCTTCCTGAATTTATGCTCGGATTTCAGTTCCCAACATTGGAGTTAAACTTTGGAGTCTGGGATAATGAGTCTGAAAATTGTGTGTGTCTTTTTTGGGGTGGCAGGAAGGAGCCATGAATGGGCCAAGGCCCATCCTTGATCCGTTTGGAAAATACATTAAAAATAAATGGTGGGAATCATTTGAAAACATTTCCCCTTCCAGTCATAAAATGGAAACGGTTTATTCAAATGAGCGCAGAATATGCTTTTGCAAAGAAAAATAAAGAGAAATTGGATTTCCTGTTTTCTAGAAAAGGGCGGGGTGAGTTTCTCCTTTTCTGTCCCTCTTGCTGCTAAAACGGACAGGCTTTGCTGACTGGGAATTTAAGGGAGCCAGTTCAAATATATCCCAGACTGCTTGCTAGGCTACAATGCAGATGGGGTAGCTTGTAGATCTTTCTGTTCTTCAAATAGGGTCCTTTTATCTTTGCAATTTTCACTCCCTTCTCTAGCCTATCCCTGAGATCTAGTTCGGCATTTCTCAACCTTGGCAAGTCTAAAATGGGGGGACTTCAACTCCCAGAATTCCCCAGCCAGCAAAGAAAGTGTTTCTTGCACTGATGGTATTACCTAGTTGGGTAATGAAACACTGGCCAGTAAATAGTCACGCTCAGAAAGTACCAAGGAGCCCATAGTGTCCTCCTCAGCAAACCCTGCTCCTTTGTAGCACTGACAATGTTACCTAGTTGGGTCATGAAACATTTGCAAAAAATCCACCAAGCACAGAGAGCACCAAGGACCTTTACAGTTCAACCCTGGGCTGGTATAAATCTGGTATAAATTGCAACCTCTTAATTAAATGCATCACAAAGTGATGTGTTCTCTGGACTAAATCACAAATCAAGAGCCCCCAATACACAAATGGCTGCAGCTGCTGCTTTTATACACATTTGCAAAACTTAAGCCATAGTCATTAGCAAGCCATGGGGATTAAAGGCGCAATAAATAAATAAAATAGCTCCAGTCAAGAATGTGGCCCTCCCAGCCAAGGCCTTCACTACTAATGTATTAGAGCCCCCCTCATCTAATTAGCCCCCCTAACTAATTAGGTTGGTAAGTCAAACCTTGTAGCTAATTTATCTGCAACAGAAAAAGGGAAGCCAGCCCCTGGCCTGGTTATCCAGGAGCTACCTGGGAATTTTAGGGCAAGGACGGTTCAAAGGAAAAAGTGGAAGTGAGCAAAATGAAGGTTTTTTTGTTTTGCAAGAAAATGGGATTTCTGGGGCTAAAAGCAGCTAATACCACTCCTACAGTTGCATGGTCTCACCAGGGGTTCCCACCCACACGCACCTCCACTGCCCCCCTTTGGATAGGCTCAGGGTGTCAAACTAACCTGCTAAACCCTAGGTTGTTCAAGCAAGGTACTTTGTCAAACCATGGTTTGTTTAAGCAGATTAGTTTGCCAAACCCTGGTTTGTTCAAGCAAGGTACTTTGCCAAACCCTAGCTTGTTCAAGCAAGGTAGTTGGCCAAACCCTCGTTTCTTCAAGCAAGGTAGTTTGACAAATCCTGATTTGTTCAAGTCCTGGTTTCTTCAAGCAAGGTAGTTTGCTGTAGAGTTGTAATTGCAGGAATGTTCCAATCTCGGGTGGCAAACCTCAGATAAAGAATGTTTCCAAGCAAATACAACTCAGGCAAACAAAGTCACTCATCTAAAGGAGGATTAGAGAGAGGAAGTAAACATATGTTAGACTTTAACTAGAGATAATTGTGTTAATTACTATGCTAAGCAGTAACGAAAGTTAAGCAGTAACCAAAGTTAACCAATGATGGAGGATAATTAAAAATGTGTAGAAATGCAAGACTAGACTCCAATAAAGATCATCATAATTCAGTTGTTGATGATCAAACAACTCGACTACCTCGTCATTACAACAGTTTGCCAAATCCTGGTTTATCCAAGCAAAGGTGCTTTTTCCCCCAAGAGGCAGCTGGACTTTGTTCTTTCTTTGAATCCATTTTTGCTTCTTATCCAAGAAGTTTCAGAGCTGAAGAAGCTTCTTGGATGAGAAAAGAAACGTCTTCAAAGAAAAACCAGAAAGTAAAGTTGCTTCGGGGAGGGGGGGACGGACGACAAAAAAAGCACCTTTGGCCCAACCAGGACCTGCAAGACGGAATCTCTTTATGACTACTGGACTTCAACTCCCAGAATTCCCTAGGCAGCAGAGCCTTTAATAGACGAGGAGCGCGGCTGGCTGGGGGATTCTGGGCGTTGAAGTCCCCACAAGTCTTAAAAGCGGCCGAGGGTGGAGCGCTCTGGCCCAGACCTTCAAGCCGAGGGAGTTGGCCAGTTCCTGGCTTGGAGGCGGACTCCAGCCGGCCGGCCTTGGCTCGCCCGAGCAAGCGGGGCTCCCCAAAGCCGGATCCTTCCCGAGCCCGCGCGCGGGACAAGCCGCGGCCTGCTCCGCCGTCCCCGCTGCTGCTGCTGCTGCTGCTGATGCGTCGGGAGGGGCGCTCGTCTGGCCCCGCTCCCAGCCCGAAGATGGCGCGCCCGTCCGGCTGGCTGCTGCTGGAGTTGGCGCTCAACGCCGCCGCCCTGCTCGCCGCCCTCGGCTGCGCCGCCGCCCTCAGCCTCGCCCAGGTGAGCCGCCAGGTGGGGGGCCCACCTGCCCCGCCGGTCCGGCTGCCGGACGCCCGGACGGGACGGGACGGGACGAGCGGTGTCCCGTGACCGGGAAGCGGGGGGCGGCCTCTCTCTTCCCCCGCCTCAGCGACGGGGCCCGGAGAAGAGCGGGCCCCGCTGGCTGGGCTCAACCTGGGCCCCAACCTGGGCCCCTCTTTAAAACTGGTGGACTTCAACTCCCGGAATCCCCCCAGCCAGTCATGCTCATCATCTATTAAAAGCTCTGCTGGCTGGGGGGATTCCGGGAGTTGAAGTCCACCAGTCTTCAAGGGGCCCAGGTGTTCTAAGGCAGGGGTCTCCAACCTGGGCCCCTCTTTAAGACTGGTGGACTTCAACTCCCAGAATCCCCCCAGCCAGCAAGTCCACTAGTCTTCAAGGGCCCCAGGTTGGAGACCCCTGCTCTAAGGCACAGGGGGACAAGCAGGAGCTCTGGGTTCAGGTTTGAGGAAAGGAGGGGTAATTTGTGAAGCGAGTTTTGCCCTGTTTGACGACCTTGCTTGCCACAGTTTTTAAGTGAACCACTGCAGTGGATAAGTTAATAATAACCTCATTGTTAAGTGAATCCAGCATTGATTTTGTTTATCAGACAGTTGCAAAAGGGGATCATGTGACCCTGAAAAGGTCATAAACATGTTCTAGTCCTGCCTTAGGCATGAAAGCCAACTGGACTTTGGGCCGATCGCCAGGAGACGGGGAGTTGTAGTCCCGTCTTTGGCACGGAAGCCGGCTGGGTGACTTTGGGCCAGTCCCTCTCTCAGCCCGGCCTACCTCACAGGGTTGTTGTGGTGGGGAAAATAGGAGGTGAAAGATGGGATGGATATGGCTCACTGCTTTGAGTTATGAATATGAGTAACAAAGGCAGGATTGAAACAAAATGGAAGAAGAGGGGAAAAAAATCCATGGAGCAAACACCTCCGTTGCAGCCTTCAACCAGGTCTTGGGTTCTGGATCCCATCCTCCACAGAGACCGGGGGGGGGGGGTTGGGGTTGAGTCAACACCAGAACTCCCTTTCTTTGGCCAGCAAGCCACTCCTCTGCCGCCCCCCCCTCCTTCTCCCTCTCTCCCCTCCTCAGGGGAGCTTTGGCGGCCGGTGCATTCTGTACGGGTCGGTGGGCTACAACGGGACGCTGAGCCTCCTGAGTTCCAGCCCTCCCTCGCTCTGCTACTTCATATCCGCCGTCTCTGGCCTGACGGCCATCTTCACCCTGGTCTCTCTGCTCCGCTGCCTCTACAGCTTGTGCTACGGCGACGGACACTTGTGAGTGAGGGGGGCCGGGAGGGGGCTGGACCATGGGGTGGGGTGGGGGGCATCAGCCATGAACCAATGGGCTGGGATCACGGGATGGAAAACAGAGCCGAATTTTCAACATCCAAATATCTAGCGCCAGACTTGGAAGCTCCGAAGCTGCCACATTCAGTGCCTGGGAATTTGGGAGGGGGGCGGTTTCGTCGAGGGGATGAGAAGATGAGACTCATCAACATTCTTTCTCAGAAAGTCAAGGACATGTTGCCCTGCACCTGGAGGGGAGTGACTGGAGGGATGTCTCCAGTGGTGGGATTCACATTTTTTTTACTACCGGTTCTGTGGGCGTGGCTTGGTGGGCAGGGCAGGGGAAGGATATACTGCAAATTCCCCCTTCCCTCCCCATCCCATTAACCTGCTTTCCAGCTCCGTTCGCCTGTGCAGGGCAACCAAAGAAGACCCAGCCGATCAGCTGGGACTCCATGGGAGGCAGAGAAGAGATGGGGGGTTGGCGGGGCCAGTCGGAGGTGGGATTTATGCTGGTTTCCCAACGACTCCAAATTTCCGCTACCGGTTCTGCAGAACCGGTCAGAGCCAGCCGAAGACCACCTCCGATCCCAGGTGCTGAGGTTGCTTCTCCGGCTCTCCTCCAGGGTCCACTCCTGGATCAAGACTTCCTTGGTGGTCTCGGCCACCTGCCTCTTCTTCCTTCTCGTCTCCGCCTGTGTTCTCCGTGTCGGCATGGATGTCTTCTGCGGCTCCATCCAGAAATCCAAAGTGGTGGCAAGGTAAGGGCCCGGGCAGAGGAAGGGCTCGGCGAAGGATTTCTTTGGGCTACATTAGGACAAGTTCACCTGGATGGGGGAACAAACCCTTTTCCTGGCTTCACACAGGGCCTGGAACTTAGTTAAGCAAGCAAACAGGTCAGATTATTTGCCCCACCTGCTGAACCACAAAAAAATAGAATAGAGAATAGGACGGGACAGAGTTGCAAGGGACCTTGGAGGTCTTCTAGTCCAGCCCCTGCTTGGGGCAGGAAACCCTACACCACTTCAGACCAATGGTTATCCAATCTTAAAAGCTTCCAGTGTTGGAGCATTTACAACTTCTGGAGGGAAGTTGTTCCTCTGATTAATTGTTCTGTGGCAAAATTTCTCCTCAATTCCAGATTGCTTCTTTAGTTTCCATCCATTGTTTCTTTCTTTTTTTTTTTTTTGAAACAAATTTTATTAATTTTTACAAAACAATACACAAACAAACAAAACATAGAATGTAATAGCATAAGAGATCTTTTCTGAGATCAATAAGACATCTTATTTAAAGACAGAATAATTCCAAATTATCACATTTCCATAAAAGCACAATTTCATATATATATATTTTCTGTTATATATTTTCTATTATCTGTTCAACTTCATATCTTATCCCAACTTCTCTTTGTTTCTCCCTTTCCTTCTATTGAAATTATATTTCTTTTACTTTAGATTGTATACATTCTTTATATCCATCTGTCTTAATTACATTTTCATTATTCTCTTCCAACATTCTTCTTACATTCTTCTAAGATTTTATTAATTCAAACGTAGACACACAAAACACAAAACAAAAATACCTAAAACTTCTTTTGGGAAAGCGGCTTACCCCGGGTTACCTCTTTTTTTATACAAACATAAATCAAATTCATACTAACTCAATATACTCAATATACTACCTCATATCTAAATTAACATTCTGTATTTTCTATATATTTTCTATATATTTTCTCTCCTCTACACTCTCATAATTCTATCATATTTATTTCATCTCATTTTAGATAATTATACTTGTATCTTTTGTCTGTTTTCTTCCATTATCTATTTATCTTTTCTTTCCAATACAATATTTCTCCTGTAATCACTGGTTGAAGCATGACAACTTTTATCTTTCCTCTAGATTTGATACTTGAAATAATACATACTTTCCATACTGATTCTGCTTAGCACAAAGTAAAATAATAAAACAAAAATAAAAAAGGGCTTGAGTTTATAGTATGATCAGAACAGCATTCCACAGAAAATTAGACTCTATTATTTACTCTTAAACATTTTATATATTCCCTTTAATACATTATTAACTCCTATAGTATTTCAATTTTCTAACTCAGTAGCAAATACTAATATCTACAATACAATCTTATGTATTTTTGCAGAATCATATGTTTTTTAATGTAAATTTTACCCTTTAACTCTGAAAAAAGCCTTCTTTTTTTTTCATCTTGTTTTAAACCTTTATGGCTTCTCTTTCCTTTTCCTTTTTCCCTTCCTTTCTTATCAATTCTGATCTTTTTAATCTTTTTGCCCCCCCCATCTCTCAAATTCCACTTTTTGAATCTTCCCTCTCTGTTATATTTCTCTTTTCTGTTGCTTTCTGGCATTGTGTCAATTTTCCATCTTATTTTTCCCTTTCTTGGTTGCTTTTTTAAGTTCTAAATTCTCCCTTTTCTTTCCCCCCTTGTTCTTTTGAGCTATGATTTTTTGTCCATTAAAGATGGCTTCTCCTTCTTCATCCCGGTCCTCTTGTTCTTGTATTTCTTGGTATGTAAAAATCGCCATTTCCAAAAAATGAAAGATAGATCCAAGAGAGCCCTTACCTTCTTGCCTCTCTCGTTGTAGAAGAAGAAGAAGAAGAAGAAGAAAGTGTTAACGGAACAATTTGTTCTGATTTGGATTGTTTTGTGACTTTGGGATTTTTGGAGGACTATTCCTTGAAGGACTAAAAACATTTGGGTTGCTATTTTTAAAATAAAAAAACAATAATAATAAAAAATGGCATTATCTGTGCAGGAATTACAAATGGAATTTCAAAAAATCCATGCATTGTTTTTTGTCTTGCTTTCTGGTGCTTTGGAGAATAGCTTGACTCCCTCTTCTTTGGGGCAGCCCCTCAAATACTGGAAGACTGCTATCCTGTCTCCTTCTCTTCCCTAGACTAGCCAGGCCCAGTTCCTGCAACTGTTCATCGTATGTTTTAGCCTCCAGTCCCCTCATCATCCTGGTTGCTCTTCTCTGCAAGATATAATATATAAATAGCTAACGGAACTTTGCCTGTGGTGGAAATGATCCTGGGAGGCCTTTACCTGACCAGATTACCTGTGTTTTAAGTATGCAGTGATGACACACGGTAGTTATCAAATAGTGCATCGTAGTAGTAGTACTAATAGTAGTAATACAACCCATTTTGGTCACCACATTATACAAAAGTTGTTCAGACATTGGAAAAAGTTCAGAGAAGAGTAACTAAGATGATCGAAGACCTGGAGACTAAAACATATGAAGAACGGCGGCGGGATTTGGGTCTGGCTAGTCTAAAGAAAAGAAGAATTAGGGGGGATAGGATAGCAGTCTTCCAGTATTTGAGGGGCTGCCCCAAAGAAGAGGGATGGGGTCCATTTATTCTCCAAAGCACCTGAAGGCAGGACAAGAAACAAGGGATGGAAACTAATCAAGGAAAGAAGCAACCTGGAATTAAGGAGAAACTTCCTGACAGTGAGGAGTATTAGCCTGTGGAACTGCTTGCCACCAGAAGTTGTGGGTGCTTCATCACTGGAGGTTTTTAAGAAGAGACTGGACAGTCACCGGTCTGAGATGTTATAGGTTCTCCTGCTTGAGCAGGGGGCTGGACTAGAAGACCTCCAAGGTCCCTTCCAGCTCTATTCTATGCTATGCTATTCTATACTATGCTATTGTATGCTATTCTTTTCTATTTCTATTTTCATTTCCATTTCCATTCCATCCTATTTTCTATTCTATTCTATTCTATTCTATTCTATTCTATTCTATTCTATTCTATTCTATAATAGCAGAGTTGGAAAGGGACCTTGGAGGTCTTCTAGTCCAGCCCCTTGTTCAGGCAGGAAACCCTATCCCATCTCAGAGAAACGACTGTCCAGTCTCTTCTTTAAAACCTCCAGTGCTGGAGCAGCTGCAACTTCTGGTGGCAAGCCGTTCCCCTGGCTCATTGTTCTCACTGTCAGGCAATTTTTCCTCCGTTCCAGGTCACTTTTCTCTTGCCTAAACCTCTGTTCCTTCCTGCCCTGCCCTGCCCTGCCCTGGGCTGCCGGAGAAGTCAGTCATTCAGCCTGGAGGGCTTGTCCTTAGAGGACCTTGCCAATCCCTTGTTTCCTTCCGTGCAGCTGCCCAGAGGCCCAGCAGAGCTCCTGGACTCATCAGCCTGGAAAGTTCTACGACAACCTCTACGCGGCCCAGGTGAGCGGCTTCCTGAATTCATCCCTATGCACCTGTCGTGGGCTTCCATTTTGTTTTTACTACCAGTTCTGTGGGTATGGCTTGGTGGGCGTGGCCATGTGACTGGGTGGGCATGGCTTTTTTTTTTTTTTTCAGCCAATCCCCCCCACCCGTTTTTTGGGGCCTTCTGGGCTTCAGAAGGCTCCCCTGGGACTAAGGAAGGCAAAAAAATGGAGGGGGACTGAGCCCCTCCCTCCATTTTTGGCCTTCCTGGGCCGAATCCCGGCACAGCTGATCATATGAACAGCTGATTGTCGGGAGGGGAAAAAAAAGAAATAGCTTTAAGGGTCCAGCGTCAGGTGGGCGGGGTCGGTGAGCATCGGGTGGGCGAGGCAAGCGAGCCAGGGGCGACTGGATCAGGGGGGGTTGTGGCCAGACAAAATTTACTACCAGTTCAGGGACCCATGCCAAATCCTTGCTACCGGTTCGCCGATCTGGTGCAAACTGGCCGAATATCACCACTGCTATGCACCCGTCCTTGGTTTCTCCATGCAGGAGGGCACAAAAGGCTCACCTGAACATCTCAAATGCCTTATTTTGGGGGGGAAACTGAAAAGATTGCCTGGGATAATTGCCCAATGATCCCAGGCAGCTCACAACCATTACAAAAAGAATTACAAAAAGAATTAAAAGAAGAATTACAAAAAGAAGAATTACAAAAAAGAATATAAAACCGATCAGACCGTGCCCACTGTGTGTGCCAGACCCCTATCATGCCAGGGACCCCCATCCACAGCCCACTGTGGGGGGAAAGAGGTGGGTTTTCATGGCCTTGTGGAAGGCTAAAAGCTAGCAGCATGCCCATAGTCACACGATCAAAATTCGGATGCTTGGCAACTGACATGTTCTTATGACGGGTTGCAACGTGATCCCCTTTTGCGACCTTCAGACAAGCTAACTCAATGGGGCAAAGGTAGATTCACTTAACAAACTGTGCTGCTAAATTAACCACGACAGTCATTCCCTCAACAACGGTGGCAAACAAAAAGTTGTAAAAAGAGGCAAAACTCATAACCACTTCTTCTTGGCAACGGGAATTTTGGGCTCAATTTGTGGCAGTATGTTGAGAATGAACTATTGCTTTTTAAAATTTTTTTAAAAAATACATTTTTACACAATAAAAACAACACAACAAAGCAACACAAATACAATCTTTACAATGTTGTGACACCTACTTTCCCAGTTTTTGTTCACTATCTACCTATACGGTACATATGGTACATAAATACATACCGTATATACTCGAGTATAAGTCGACCCGAATATAAGCCGAGGCACCTAATTTAACCACAAAAAACTGGGAAAACTTATTGACTCGAGTATAAGTCGAGGGTGGGAAATGCAGCAGCTACTGGTAAATTTGAAAAATAAAAATAGATGCCAATAAAAACTTTCACTAGGACAGTTGAGAATAAGTTTGATGTTCACAATTTCCTCTTTGAAAGAGACCAGTAAATAGGGAACAAGAAGATGAAGAAAAAGAAGTGTGTTTTTTCACACTTTTCACACTGAAGTGAACAAAAATGGCATCATAGGAACAAGCTTATTCTCAGCCCAAAGGTTTGTTTCTGATTTCTTCCCTGATTTAAGGGAAATTTGGGAAATGATCTCACTATCATGAAAGGTTTGATTGATTCACTAACCCAAAAGATGATGATGATGACAGTGGTAGGCAGGAGTCACTCTCTCCCTTGCAAGAAAAAACCAAGAGCCGTTCTTATGATATCTCTCTCTCTCTCTCTCTCTCTCCCCCCCTCCCCCGTGGACTGAAAGCAGCTGGAGCTGAGGAAATGAAACTGAGTGGAGCGACCTCGGCTCGCGTTGCTTTTTCAGCCTAGAGCTCAGAAAAGCCTCCCCCTCCTCCTCCCCCTCCCCCTCCTCCCGAGTGGACTGAAAGCAGCTGGAGCTGAGGAAATGAAACTGAGTGGAGCGACCTCGGCTCGCGTTGCTTTCTCAGCCTAGAGCTCAGAAAAGCCTCCCCCTCCTCCTCCCCCTCCTCCTGAGTGGACTGAAAGCAGCTGGAGCTGAGGAAATAAAACTGAGTGGAGCGACCTCCGCTCCCGTTGCTTTCTCAGCCTAGAGCTCAGAAAAGCCTCCCCCTCCCATGCTTAAAAGTTGCAAAGGAAACACGGAAGCAGGGAAGCAGCTGGCCAGCTTCGGAGCTCCACACCATTTTTTTTTCAGAGGGGAATCTGACTCGAGTATAAGCTGAGGGGATTTTTTTCAGCACAAAAAATGTGCTGAAAAACTCGGCTTATACTCGAGTATATACGGTACATTTATTTGTTTATATTATTTTTTATTCTTAACTGTCTTATCCTCTAACCAATTATACCATTTTTCCAGACTCTATAATATTCCTTCTCTTCCTTCTCTTGTAATTCCAAAGTGAGTTTTACCATTTCTGTAAATGCATCATTTTAACAACCCCATAATCCCTCGTGGAGTGCAGTCTGGGCAACTGAATGGAGTTAACAGAGTTTTTACTGGCCGGATGCCCTCCCTGTCGCCAGGCAGAGGTTTGTTCGGCAGATATATTTCTCATTGTGCCCAGAAAGACAAATATCTGCCTCTACCTAGGATTGAACTCACAGGGGAGGGTGCTGCAGAAAAAAACCCATTGCCATGCCCACCCAGTCACATGAGCACCTGGCCAGGCCCACCACGCCCACAGAACCAGTGGTAAAAAACAAAAAATTGAATCCCACCCCTGGACTCTCCACCCTTGGCCACTTGAAGACTTGTGGACTCCATTTCCCAGAATTCCTCAGGCAGCAAAGCTGGGAGTTGAAGTTCACAAGTCTTAAAAGTGGCCCAAGGGTGGAGACCCCTGCTCTAGAACATCCTTCTCATTTTAGGAGACTGGGTGGAAGCCATCCAAAGCCTGAGACCTGGGAGGGAGCAGACCCACCAGGACTCGCCCACCTCCAGTGGAACTCAATGAACCTGCTGTCAGGATTCCAGCAATTGCCCTCATGAAATCATGATCCTCGAGCCAAACTTCAAAGGATTCTTTAGAGGCGACTTACTGGCCCTGCCCTGTAAGAAAAGAACTCCGGCATACGTCATTTACAGTCAGTCCCCTGTGACCCTGTTTCCCCCCATCCCTCCTGGGTGTGTCATCAATCAGATTCTCCAATTGAGCCCCTTCACAGGCTGGGTGTCATCCTTCACGTTCTCCAATTAAATATATTCAGGGCAAAAGCTCTGGTAGTTCAGTTACAATCTTTTAAATATAAGAGTTGGACTTTTGTTTTCCGTCCCTTTTGATGGCAACTACTAAAACAAGCATGTTTTATGAGTTGGAAAAAACCATTACTACCCACCTGCCTTCCATGGAGGACCTGTATATCCTGCACGAGTCCAAAAGAGGGCTGTGAAAATATTTACAGACCCCTCACATCCTGGACAGAAACTGTTTCAACTCCTTCCCTCAAAACGACGCTTTAGAGCCCTGCACACCAGAACAACTGGGCGCAAGGGAAGTTTTTTCCCGAATGCCATCACTCTGCTAAAGAAATAATTCCCTCAACACAGTCCAACTATTTACTAAGACTGCATTACTCTTACTACTAAGCTTCTCATCACTCCTTTTCACCGATCCCCTCCCACTTGTGACTGTATGACTGTAACTTTGTCATTTGTATCCTTACAAATTATATTGTTTCCTAGTATGATTTGATTGCTTATTGTACCCTATGACTATTATTAACATACAACATATTGTTGTATGTTACGATTCTTGATTCTTAACGAATGTACCTTTTTTTATGTACACTGAAAGCATTTGCACCAAGACAAACTCCTTGTGTGTCCAACCACACTTGGCCAATAAAGAATTCTATTCTATTCTTCATTCCAATATTCTATTCTATTCTATTCTATTCTATTCTATTCTATTCTATTCTATTCTATTCTTATTGCACCCTATGACTATTATTAAGTGTTGTACCTGATGATTCTTGACTTTTGATGAATGTCTCTTTTCTTTTATGTACACTGAGAGCATTTGCACCAAAGACAAATTCCTTGTGTGTCCAACCACACTTGGCCAACAAAGAGATTCTGTTCTATTCTATTGACAGCCGAGGCCTTCGGTTGGAGTGGTTGACCTCCAAGGTCTCCATCTGACCTTCCCCCACCAACTCTTCTCTTTTCCCGGCCTTCAGGCTACCGCTTGGGTGAACTTCTTCTTCTGGTTCTTGATGTGCTTCCTGCTCTTTGTGGAATGCATCCGCAAAGCCCCCTACCAGCCCATTGAGGAGGAAAGTGCCCGGACTGACAAGATCACGCCTGCCTTTGGCGACCAGTCTTCTTGAGGACGAGGGAAGGAAGCGCCAGCACGGCTCCCCCAGTTCGGACAGTCGGCCATCTTCTACCCAGGTAGCAGAGGGCACCATCTAACTTGCTTGGACAAGAGAACTGGACTGTTGAAGGTCCCTCCCTCTCTCTTTTGGGTTACCCAGAACGACGCCCGGAAAGGTCACAACTGGAGCACCTCTGGAATTCCCTCTCCTATAGATTCACACCCCCCAACCCAATCCAATTCTCATGAAGGTTACTATGGAATAGAGGGTTCCCACACCCGAGGGCCGCCTGGGAAGGACAGTCTTGCCAATGAAGGTCTTGTTGTGTTGAGCGAGGTGCGATGAAGGGGTGGCACTAACACAGCCTACTTTTATCAGCAGCCAATGGTTGATTTTTTGTGTGTGTGTGCCTTGAAGACCACAAACGCCATTTGGTCTGCTTCTTCTGATGTTGTCTCACTGTCTCCACAAGGGGAGCACCAACATGGTGACAGTGTTGAAATTAGGCCAGGTGGAATCCCTCCAACTCAACCTCTCCACTCTCTCATGAGAAATGGAGACTCACTCTCTCTTCCGGCTACGCTACTCCACCTGGTTGTTGGTGTGGAGAAAAATTTCAGGAAAATCCCCCCCACCCTTGGCTTCTGGAGGTACCCTGGGGTCAAACCCTGAAGGACAGGTCCACCTTATCTCATGGGGGGGGGAAGCAGGGGGGGAATTCAATTGGGAAAAACTCGCATCTTTCCTTCCAAGTTTGTCCGAATCTTAGGCAGCTTTTCATGCAGACGGAACCGCTCTAAAGCAAACAAATACACTGTTTTCCTGAACTCGTTTGTCTTTATTGAGTCTTATTGTCTATTTTGTCTTTATTGAGAACGTAAAAAGAAGCAGGACGGGCGTGGGAGGACAGAAAAAAATAACAAAAGATGGGAGAAAGAGTGGGGTTCGGTTCAGCATACAAAACAAGACACACACACACACACACCCAATTTTCTGACTCTTGCTAGACCCTCCCTGGGGAGTTTCTTCCAGCTTTACGCCCAGCTGGTGTCTAAAGGGATGTTTCTCAACTTTGACAACTTGAAGATCTGTTGGACTTCAACAGACCTTCAAGTTGTCCAGATTGAGAAGATGCTATAACTGGGAGGGGGGAACAGACTGGATATCTTGATCTCCCAGGACGTCCCGGGTCCCATCTGAAATGCTACAGGAGATGATAAGAAAAAGCAAAAACACTTGGAGGTGGTCACTGGACGTGGCCCAAAGTGGACACGAGGGTGGGGCTGCAAGACCGGGCCGCCTCAGCGGAACTGCAGAGGGCTAATCCTCAAGCCAATTACATCTTTGCCAATCTCCGTCACCTGCATCCAAAGGAAATATCGTTAGTGAATCTCCTCCCACAATTAAAAAAAAAACTCCCTTTACAGATTTTTGCAACTTTCTTGTCTTCTGTGAACCCAGAGGGCATGCAACATTGGGGTTGTATTATCAGGATTCCGGCAGTCACCGCCCATTTATATCACGAGTCTTGAGCCGAACTTCCAAAACTTCAAAAGGATTTATTGGGAGTGAACCTATCTGGCATTGCCTGGGTGTAGCTGACTCTAAGACACATCATTCACTGTCCCCCTTGACCCTGGTTTTCCGCCACCCCTCTGGATGTATCGTAGTTCATATTCTCCAATGGGACACCTCCATAGCCCAGAGTCATCGGTCAGGCTCTCCAGGTAGAATTTTGCAAGGCAGAAACTTCAGTCCCCTAATTACTCTCTCTGAAAACATTTATGGAATGCACTTTCGGTTTGCAATCATCTGCTCTTTCAAACCCCTTTCTGTTGGCAACTCTTAATATATTTTATGAGTGGATATGTATCTTGTTGGGGGGAGCCTCCCTACAATAGGGATGCTATTGATGTAGTTCACCCACAAACTACCCTGTCTCTCCAACAATATGGCCTCCCCCAGTAGGAAGTCCCGGCATGTTTTATAGGCATGAAATGAAATTAAGCCCCTCTCCCCAAAATTAAGGCCTATATTAAAACATGGGGAAGGGTGGGGGGGTGGGGGGGTTTGCTGTTAGGAAGTACTTTTGTGGCACACCCAGATATGGTGCTGCCTGCGTTGACCCCGATACGAAGTGCCCCACCAACGCTGAGGTCAACATCCAAGCCGTCGCCACCTGCCCGCCCGAAGATGCAAGGGGGGGGGGGCGGAATTAAGTCACCCCCGAAAAGACGGCCTAGCCATTTTTTCAGGGCTCAAAAAAAAAAAAAAAAAAAAAAAAGACCCATGGTAGATCACGCGTTGCCTTTAGCTCGGTTGAGATGGAGAGGGCTGCCAATGGTGGCTTGACACAACTCTGTGCTTCTGAAGTGAGACCTCTGGTTTTAGCCAGGTACAATATACCAAAAAGGGGGTTGAGCAAAGAGTCCCCACCTGCTAATCTCTACCCTAGGGGGGTAGACCAGTGCAAGAATAATATAATAACAGAATTGGAAGGGACCTTGTAGGTCATCCAGTCCAACCCCACACCCGAGCAGCAGACCCCACCACTTCTGAGGGCAACTTCTGTTCCATGGGTTGATTGTTCTCCCTGTCAGGAAATTCTTCCTTATTTCCAGGTTGAATCTCTCTGTGATCAGTTTCCATCCATTGCTTCTTGTCTGGCCTTCAGGTGCCTTGGAGCAGGGGTTTCCAACCTTGGCCACTTTAAGACTGGTGGACTTCAACTCCTAGAGTTCCTCAGCCAGCTTTGCTGGCTGAGGAACTCTGGGAATTGAAGTCCACAAGTCTTAAAAGTGGCCAAGGTTGGAGACTCCTGCCTTGGAGAATAGCTTGACCCACTTCCTCCTCTCTGGGGCAGCCCCTCAAATATTGGAAGGCTGCTCTCCTGCCTCTCCTGGTCCTTCTCTTCCCTAGACTAGCCAGGCCCAGTTTCTACAACCATTCATTGTACGTTTTAGCTTCCAAAGATATTACAGGAAGGGAAGCTGGCAATTTTTTTTCAAAAGAACAGATTCTGCCTGCATCTTCAAGTCATGAGAAGAGGTGAGAGAATTACTCAGAGGTCACTTAGACCATCCAGTGGAAGTGTTGCAATACTTTCCCTTGTGGTTTGTAGTGGATGCCACAATGAATGACTTTTTACGCTGGTAAGCCAGCCAGATGATGCTTGAGGTAGAGTGTCTCTCATCTTTAAGGCAAGGCTGGCTGGCTGGCTCTCAATCTTGGCGACTTGAAGACATATTAGATGTCCTAAGCATGGTGGCTGGGGAATTCTAGAAGTTTTATTTATTTAAGAAAATTTATATGGCTGCTGTTGTGGCCTGTTGGCCGCCGGCCCCTCAACAGCTGAATCAGAGGAGGAGGAGGAGGAAGAGGTGTGAGAGTCAGGGTCAACATCAAGGCAACCTGACAGCTCCAAGGGGGAAAAGGGAGTGTGTCTGGCAGAGAGAGAGAGGCAGGGCTGTCTGTCAGCCCTCAGATGGCAAGTCAACTGTCCCCGGGTCTGGAGGTGGCTGATGAGGAAGAGGAGGAACAGCTGGGTCCAGTGCCTGACAGAAGGCAGAGGAGAGGAGAGCAGTGGAAATCTATGGGCCGGTCCTCGGGACAGAAATGCCACCGCTGCTAGCAAAGCCCCACCCAAGTTCTGGGATCAAAGGCAGGGGACGGAGATGAATGGATGTGGCAGACAACTATTCATCTCCCTGCTGCGTGGACTTGCTAGCCTGCAGTGAGAGAGGAACTTTTTGGCTGGGGCTGCCGGCGCTCTTAGTAAAAGGGAGCATTTGGTTAACTACAGAGGGTCTGTCGTATTTGGGAGCCAGGTCAGAACAGCCGTCCAACTCATCGTGACTCCGGACAGCTTACAGAGGCACATCAATCATGCTGATTGAGGAGTTCTGTGGGATTCTGGGAGTTGAAGTCACCAAGGCTGAGCAGCCCCGCCCTGAGAGACGTGTCCAAAGAAGGGACAGAAAAAGCAAAACAACTCACAGTGGTGACTCTGCAGATCTGGCTGCGGAACTCGGGCGAATAGCAGGCCCCGCTGAGCGGGCACTTCTCCACGGGTTTGCCCCGGTAGATGGGCCGGAAGGAGGCAGCGCAGATGTCGAAGGGGTTGTGCATGTCGTAGTTGAGCTGGTGAGCATCGCTGGGGTTCTTCTCGCAGGCAGACAGGATCTTCCGGGTCTGGAGGAGGCGAGAGGAAGAGCCAGAGGGTGGGAGGTGAGGAGGGGGCCCTGAAACTCAGGCAGCTGCTCGGTGCCCCTCCAGTACCCACCCCTGTTCAGGCACTGGGAAGGGAACCTGAAACACTGGAATTGGGCTGCTCCTTCTTTGCCTGGAAGAGCCTTCTTTTTAGAGAATCTCTTTCTTTCTTTCTTTCTTTCTTTCTTTCTTTCTTTCTTTCTTTCTTTCTTTCTTTCTTTCTTTCTTTCTCTTTCCTTCCTTCCTCTCTTTTCCTTCCTCCCCCTTGCCTCTTCTTTCTTTCTTTCTTTCTTTCCTTCCTTCCTTCCTTCCTTCCTCTCTTTTCCTTCCTTTCCCCCTGCCTCCCCTTTCTTTCTTTCTTTCTTTCTTTCTTTCTTTCTTTCTTTCTTTCTTTCTCTTCCTTTCCTTCCTTCCTCTCTTTTCCTTCCCTCCCTCTTCTTTCTTTCTTTCCTTCCTTCCTTCCTTCCTTCCTTCCTTCCTTCCTTCCTTCCTTCCTTCCTTCCTTCCTTCCTTCCTTCCTTCCTTCCTTCCTTCCTTCCTTCCTTCCTCTTTTCCTTCCCTGCCTCCCTGCCACTCCTTCCTTTCCTCTCTCTTTGCCTTCCTTCCTTCCTTCCCTTATGTCTGTCTGTCTATCTGTCTACACTACCTATCTACCGGGGGGGGGGAATTCTACTGGTTCAGACGCGCTCACCAATCCGGTTGTTAGAACCGGTTGAATCCCACCCCAACCTACCTATCCACTATCCATCCTTATCTATATCATCTATCTACCCCTGTTTGCGGCAGTGGTTTGCTCTCCAACCTTGTTTCTAAACGATTCGTTAACCAGACTGGGTAACATCTTCAAAAACTAAACTGAAACAAGTTTGGACCACCAAAACCTAAAACCCGAGCTGAAAATATTTTCTACTATGTCTGTTTGTTTCTCTTTCCTTATATTTCTGTCTGTCTGCTATTCTGTCTGTCAGTCAGTCTGTCTGTCTGTCTGTCTAATTCCTATGGTCACCTATCTCACAGAAAGTGAGCCTGGGAGGCATACGAACCACCCAAGAAAACAATCAGGCCTTTATTTATTTATCCCTTAAGGCAGAGGGGTCCCCAAACTTGGCCACTTGAAGACTTGTGGACTTCAACTCCCAGAATTCCTCAGCCAGCAAGCCAAGATCCCATAATGTTGGCTTGGGAATTCAGGGAGTTGAACTTTATGCACCTTAAAGCGGGCTGAATGGGGAATTCTGGGAGTTGAAGCCCACAAGTCTTAAAAGTTGCCCAGTTTGGGGACCCCTCTGCCTTAAGGCCTCAATGCCCTTTCAGAGAAAAGCTGGATTAATCCAACACAATATGGGGGGGGGGATGGGATCCCCATTTTTAGCTGGGCCATCCCTCCCCCAAAGTAAGATGATATTCTCCGCTCTCACATATAAACGCTCCCCCTTCCAGGCCTCCCCACTCTAAGCCTGTTCCAAGAGTTGAAAAAAAAAGGCCCCAATTCCCTCTGGAGACCCCCCCCTGTCCGGCCTCTCTTAGATGCCCCCACTTCTCTTCCCTCAGGGCACTCACTTGCTGGGCCACTTCGGGCTTGGGGCCAAGCTCCAAGAGGCGGCGAGCGAAGGTGGCGGCCGTCTTGAAGTTCTTGAGCTTGAAGAAGAGGTTGAGGGCCGTTCGAAGGACCAAGATCATGTGGACAGGCTGCAGGTTGGCGTGGGTGAAGTAGGCGGCCATCTGCAGGGGACAGCATGAGATCAGAAAGGGTGGGGGGGTTTGCAGGAAAGGGGACAGGGTCTCAGATGCAGAGGCTCCAGGGTCACTGCAGGGTCTGGGTTCTGACCCAGCTCCAACAAATCCTCTGCAGTGAACTAACTCAAAAGATTCCTTTAATTAGGAGCGCCGGCAGCCCCGGCAAAATGTTTCTCTCTCACCGCCGGCTAACAAGCCTGTCCGTCCAGGAGATGAGTAGTTGTCTACCACATCCATTCATCTCCTCCCCCTGCCTTTGATCCCCAGAGCTAGGGTGGGGTTTCGCTAGCAGCAGTGGCTCTTCAGCCCCAAGGACCGGCCCATAGATTTCCACTGCTCTCCTCTCCTCTGCCTTCTGTGTCAGGCACTGGACCCGTCTGTTCCTCCTCTTCCTCATCAAGCTGAGGCTCAGAAGGTTCACTGCCTGAGCTTCTCCGTGAGAATCTAGTCAACTAAGGTCCAATGCTCAATTGGCACCAGATTAGGGACAACAGAATACAAGTGGGTTGGATTTAGACCCTTTGATGGGAACGCAATGATTCTAGGAGGATGACTCGCTTCACTCCACACACACCCAGCTCTGCCTGCTCTTCTGGATCAGTGTTTTTCAACCTTGGCAACTTTTTAAGACTTGTGGACTTCAACTCCCAGAATTCCCCAGCCAACTCTGCTGGCTGGAGAATTCTGGGGATCGAAGTCCACAGCTCTTCAAGTGGCCGAGGTTGAACCTCCCGCACCCTACACCCACCTCACAAATGCGCTTCTGTTCCTCAAGGGTATCCTTGGGCAGCTTCTTCCTCTCCAGCTCCATGGACAGCCCCACAATGTACTCCCGGCAGATGGCGATCAGCTGTTGGGCCTGCAAGGCAAGAAGACGTCAAACCCGAGGATCAGCAGATGACAACTGTCTGCAAGAGGACGTGCCTCGGTCACAAACCTTGAGGGAAGGGAGGGGAGGAAAGAGATACTGGCAGGTGGGGGGAACTCTTTGTCTTGGGGAGGGGATTTCACAGCCACAAGAAGAAATGGGTGGGAGCTAAGCAGAGCTTCAACCTCCTGACAATGAGGACAATTAACCAGTGGCCTCCAAACGTTGGAGGTGCTCCCTCACTGGAGGTGGTTAAGAAGAAATTAAGACAGCCAGGTATCTGGAAAGGTGTAGGGCAGTGATGGCCCCAGCCCCCTGTGCATGCGCGGCATATACCCGAAAATCAGCTGGCTGGCAGGAGGCGTGCAGGCGCAGTGGAACTGAGCTGGAAGGAAGTCATGCTTCGCTCTGGAATTACAGGAAGTCATTCCGATATTACAGGAAGTGACGAAACGGGCCTATCATTCATCCTGAAAAGCCTTGCGGAGGCTTTTTCCAAGCCTCTGGGAGGCCAAAAAAGGCCTCAAACCAGCCAGTGGGGGGGGGGGAAAAATCAGCTGTGAGGTGCACGCATGCGGTAAGTTTGCCCGCGCCTTCCGTGCCAGCCCAAATGGCTTTGCGTGCCACTTGTGGCACACGTGCCATAGGTTTGCCATCATTATTCTAGAGTCTCGACCTCTTTTTGACATCATGGTGACCAAAACTAAATGCAGTACTTCTAGGTGTGGCCTTACTAAGGCATCATAAAGTAGAATTAACACTTCACGTGATCTTAATTCTATCCCTCTTTATTAATGCAGCCTAGGGTGGCCTTGGCCTTTTTGGAAGCCACAGCACACGGCTAGCTTCAATTCATTAAGTATTAACGGAGGATTTCAAGGGGCTGCCCGTCGGGCCAAAGGGAGCAATGGGCACCTCGGCAATCTCCTGCTTATTGTCCACCACCACCAGCGGGACGCTGAGCAGGACAGAGCGGAATTTCTCCACGGCCTCCTCAAACTTGCCGGCCGTGGTCAGCTGGTAGCAGAGCTGCAGGCGCTGGATGAGGTCGTTCAGCTTCAGACCCACAGCTGGGACGGCGTTTTTCACCCCGGCGTCCTTCCTGGAGGGGACATCAGAAAGAGCAAGGTGAGTGCTGGCCCCATACAGAAACAGGAAGGCTCAGAAAGGTTTGCAACCATCTCATTCCTATAAACCTCTGGGAAACAGCTGGGGACCATCTACCGCTGCACCATAGGGAGTACCTTAACTCACTGCACCTCTGTCTGGTTTGCCAATTGCACAGGAGCAGATAGGAAAGCACTCCAGAGGGTGAACGTCATTGCCCAGAGGATCCTGGGTTGCCATCTCCCCTCTTTGGAAGAGCTTTATAGCTCCCGCTGCCTTAAGAAAGTTCAAAACATCCTTGGAGAAGGCGGAGCTTCGTTTTGGCGATACAGCTGCGATCTCAGGGCTCTGAGATCGCAGCCGATATTTTCGCCCCTGGTCGGTCCCAACGGACCTAAACCGTCCCGTAGAGACGGAGATTGAGATGGGTACTGTTCCAGGATCCCAGAGATATCACAAAATTTCTGGTTTGATCCGGAAGAAGCCCTTTTGCTGGCGGCGGAGAGGCAGCCTCCATAACTGCTGAAGTCAGGACAGCTCCGGAAAGAAAGTGGCTGGAGTGAAAGTGTGTCGGCTGGGTGAGAAAAACTCTTTTGTGTTGTAAATTTGCTGAGGTTGGAAAGGACATCCTGAACAAAGAAGAAATCTGTGAGACTTTTTTTTGTGACTGAAACTGTCTGAGTGGCGTTTTTTAAAGTGATGTTAAATTGAGGCTTGGGGTTTTTTTTTTCTTTTCTCTATATTTTTTGGGGGGGACTTTAGTGTGACTTTGTAGGTAACCGGATTGAATTTTCTCATATATATTTTTATGCTCCCTTTGATTTTTTAACTTTCTTTAGGATAGAGGCTCCCTTTGGCTATTTTTTTTTTTGTCTCTGTATATATTACTCCTTTTTTCTGGCTGGGGGGGAGGAAGAGCATTAAGAAACTTTGCAACACTGCCAACTAGAGGCTTGAAAGTATTTTATTTGAATGGGAGAGAATTGCAAAAAGACCTCTTCTCAAGGACATTTTAACGTGATAAGATAGAGGGAGAGCACAGCAAAATATTATTGCAGGTGCTTTCCTGGACTGTTATCAAGAACACTGGAGGTTTGGCTTTGAAGCTGCTGGAGAAGAGAGTCATAACAAGAGCCTTGGATAAATAAATAAAGTGCAGTGTGCCTTCTTATCTATCTATATATATATATATACCCTATTAGCCAGCCTTTTTCTAAATTTCAATTCTAGTAAAGCCCCAGAGTTTTTTCTTTATTTTTCTTTTCTTTTTTATTTGGACTTTTTTGCTTTTCCTATCTATGTTTTTGGACCACTTTGTTTTTCTTTTTTGATTACTGAGACTTTTCAACTGGATTAAGGTGTGAAGAACCTGAAGGAACTTTTTGTTTTTTCTCTTTTTTCTTTTTTGCTCTTAATCAATATTATTATTTTTGGATTTGTTTGTTTTTCTCCTTTCTATTTTTTCTTTTTTATGGTGGACTACTTCGTAATTGGATTAGGGTCTAGAAGAACCTGAAGATCTTTCTTCTTCCTTTTTTCCTGTTTCTTTTTTGGTTTCGTGCCTTTTACTATTGGAGTTTTCCATTTTGGATTATTATTGGCTGCTCTACCAGTTGGATTAAAAGTCAAGAAAAATTTGAAGCTTTGGAAGCATTGAAATGAGCAAGAAACCAATACCATCTGGCATTTCTACTTCTAACTCTGCTTCCCCACCAGCTGGAGGATAACGTTTAATTCAGACAATGTTGAAGCAAGATAAGGAACAAGAAAGAGTAACTTTACAGATGATTATGCAAGGAATCCAAGATCTCAAGACAAAATCAGACATCATTGAACAAAGAACAGGAAATATTGAACAAAGAACAGAAAATATTGAACAAAGAACAGAAAATATTGAACAAAGAATAGAGAAGACTGATGAAAAAGTGGAGAGAGGAAGGCGGAGCTTCGTCCCGGCGTTACAGCTGCGATCTCGGGGCTCTGAGATTGCAGCTGATATTTTCGCCCCTGGTCGGTCCTAACGGACCTAAATCGTCCCGGAGAGACGGTGATCGTGAAGGGCATTGTTCCAGGATCCCAGAGATATCGCAAAATCTCTGGTTTGATCCGGAAGAAGCCCTTTTGCTGGCGGCGGAGAGGCAGCCTCCATAGCTGCTGAAGTCGGGACAGCTCCGGAAAGAAAGTGATTGGAGTGAAGTGTGTCGGCTGGGTGAGAAAAACTCTTTTGTGCTGTAAATTCGCTAAGGTTGGAAAGTTCATCCGATATAAAGAAGAAAGCTGTGAGATTTTTTTTTGACTGAAATGGTTTTGAGCGGCGTTTTTTTTTAAAGTGATGTCAAATTGAGGCTTGGTTTTTTTTTTTTTGGGGGGGGAAAGATTTTACTGTGACTTTGTAGGTAATCGGATTGAATTTTCTCTTATATATATTTTTATGCTCCCTTTGATTTTATGCTTCCTTTGATTTTTTAACTTTCTTTAGGATAGAGGCTCCCTTTGGCTATTTTTTCTTTTTTTTCCGTATATATTATTCCTTTTTTCTGGCGGGCGGGGAGAAAGAGCATTAAAAAACTTTGTAACACTGCCAACTAGAGGCTTGAAAGTATCTTTATGTGAATTGGAGAGTTGCAAAAAGACCTCATCTCAAGGACTTTTTAATGTGATAAGATAGAGGGAGAGCACAGCAAAATATTATTGCAGTTGCTTTCCTGGACTGTTATCAACAACACTTGAGGTTTGGCTTTGAAGCTGTTGGAGAAGAGAGTCATAACAAGAGCCTTGGATAAATAACAAAGTGCAGTGTGTTTTCTTATATATACCCCATTCGCTAGCCTTTTTCTAAATTTTAATTTTAGTAATATTTTAGTAATATTTTTATTTTTGCCTTTTATTTTAAAGGGAAAGCCTCAGAGTTTTTTTTCTTTTTTCTTCTTTATTTTTCTTTTCTTTTTTATTGGGACTTTTTTGCTTTTCATATTTATGTTTTTGGACTACTTTGCTGTTGTGGTTGTTGTTTTTTTTTTTTTTTTGGATTATTGAGACTTTTTAATTGGATTAAGGTGTGAAGAATCTGAAGGAACTTTTTGTTTTTTCTTTCTCTTTTTGCTTTTGCTTTTTTCCTTTTTCTTTTGCTCCTAATCAATATTATTATTTTTGGATTTGTTTGTTTTTTCCTTTCTATTTTTTCCTTTTTTATGGTGGATTATCTCGTAATTGGATTAGGGTCTAGAAGAACCTGAAGATCTTTCTTCTTCCTTTTTTTCTGTTTCTTTTTTGGCTTTGTGTTTTTTACTATTGGAGTCCCCCATTTTGGATTATAATTGGCTGCTCTACCAGTTGGATTAAAAATTAAGAAGAATTTGAAGTTTTTGGAAACATTGAAATGAGCAAGAAACCAATTCCATCTGGCATGTCTACTTCTACCTCTGCTTCCCCACCAGCTGGAGGACAACGTTTAATTCAGACAATGTTGAAGCAAGATAAGGAACAAGAAAAAATAACTTTACAGTTGTAGATGATTATGCAAGGAATCCAAGATCTCAAGACAAAATCAGATATCATTGAACAAAGAACAGGAAATATTGAACAAAGAACAGAAAATATTGAACAAAGAATAGAGAAGACTGATGAAAAAGTGGAAAATATTAAACAAATGATGGTTAAGTATGAGGAGAGATTCCAAAAAATTGAGGAAGAAGGAAAACAAAGAGAGAAGAAGATTGGAAATATTGACAGCAGATTAACAGCGGTTGAACAAGAAAAAGGTGGGATGTTGAGGTGGGAGATGGAAAGGTCAGAATTTTACCTCAGATTTCAAAATATAGAAGAGGAAAAAGGAGAAAATTTGGCAGCGGTAATGATAGAAATTTTGGCAGATGCTTTGGAAATTGCAGAGGAAAAGATGATGGATGGAATAGATGAGATATATCGAGTCTATACAAGATATGCAACGAGAAATAAATTACCCAAGGAAGTCCATATTAGATTTACCAAAAAATCCATTAAAACGCAAATATTACAAGTAGCAAGAGAGAAAATACTGAAATACAAGGGTAAAGAGGTTGTGGTTTTAAAACAAATACCCAGAAGAGTGAGAGAGATGAGAAGAGAATATCGATTTCTGACCAAAATACTATTGGAAAATGAAGTGAATTATAGATGGCTGATTCCAGAAGGACTAGTGTTTGGGTGGCAAGAGCAGAGATATAGAATTGATTCAATTGAGAAAGCAGAACTTTTCCATGCAGAATTCTTTGGAGGAAGAAGAGAGGAAGTAGAGAAAGAGGCCTTATCAATTGAGTTTCAAGATGAACAACTGGAGACTGAAAAAGAGAAAGGAGCAGCAGGGGGACAGATGGATGACAAAGAACAGCGTGAAGTGAGATCCACGAGAGCGGTTAGACCTAAATATAAAGCATAATCATGGAGGAAAAAAAACTGATTACAATGAATATAAATGGACTTAATTCAGCTGTTAAAAGAAGGAAAACTTTTCATAAACTAGAGAAATTAAAATTTGATATAATTTGTTTACAAGAAGTTCACATTAAAAAACAACATGAACAATTGTTATTACAGCCAAAATTAGGGAAATTATTTACCTCTTTGACTCAATGTTAGAAAAGAGGTGTGGTTTTATACATTAAAGAGGCTATTCCAGCAAAATTGATTTACACGGATGAAGATGGAAGAGTATTAATGGTAGAAATAATGGACAATAATATAAAAATACCCTTGATTGCAATTTATGCTCCGAATGATAAACAAGAAGAGTTTTATAAAAAGCTACACATGAAAATAATTGGATTGGACTATGTTAATATAATTATGATGGGAGATCTTAATGGAATTGTGGACAATAAACTGGACTATATAGCAACAACAACAAAGCAAAATAGAAAGGCTCTCCCAAGGTCCTTTTTTAAAATGACAGATGAATTAAATTTAAAAGATATTTGGAGAGAAAGAAATGTTAAAGCTAAACAATATACTTTTTATTCAAATAGACACTTATCATGGTCCAGATTAGATATGATTTGGATCTCAACAGAACTAATATCTAATATTAAAGAAACAAATATTGAAACAAGTACCTGGGCAGATCATAGCCCAATGACAATTAAATGGAAGGGACAAAAAAAAAGATCGAGATGGACATTAAATAATACTATTTTAAAGGAGAAAGATTTTACACAATGGATGGAGAAGGAATTGGCTTTTTTCTTCAGAGAAAATAAAAAAGAAGATACTTCAACGCAAAATGTGTGGGACACAATGAAGGCATATGCTAGAGGTTTGATAATAGATTATACAAGAAAAAAGAATATTAGGAAAAGGCAAGCTTCTAAGGCCTTGGAAGATGAGTATAAAATTCTTGAAAAAGAATTACAGAAAATGCCACAGAAAAAGGATATTAAATTGAAGCTGGATGTAATCAAACATAAAATGGAATTAATAGAGAAAGAAGAACTGGCACAGAAAATTAGAAACTCTAAACAGAATTATTTTGAAGATGCAAATAAACCAGGTAGATGGCTAGCATATAAATTGAGAAAAGAAAAGGAATCAAGAAAAATATTGAAGTTAATAGATGAACAAGGCCAAGTTTGTTATGGGAATAAGGAGAAAAAAGAAATTATTCGAGATTTTTATGGGCAATTATATAAACAGGAGAATATTGATGAAGAAAAAGTCAAACAGTATTTACAGGAAGCTAAGTTACCAAAGATACCTAAAGAGACTGAAGAAATGCTAGAAAGCAATATAACAATGATGGAACTAAATGAAGCATTTAAGAGACAAAATAATGGGAAAGCTCCGGGTCCAGATGGGCTTCCAGTAGAATTTTATAAAACATTTCAAGAATTATTGAGCATCCCATTGTTAGAAGTTATGAATGAAGTTATGTTAAAAAAGATGATACCTAAAACATGGTCAGAGGCTTATATTACACTCATACCAAAGGAAGAGACTGACCCATCGCAAATTAAGAATTATAGACCTATTTCTTTATTGAATGCAGACTATAAAATCTTTGCTTCAATCTTAGCAGAAAGACTTAAAAAACATTTAAATATTTTTATTCACTCAGATCAAAATGGATTTCTGCCAAAGAGACAAATTAGAGACAATATGAGAGGAATCTTGGACACTTTGGAATATTATGAGGCTCATCCTGAAAAGCAAATGGCTTTGATATTCCTAGATGCTCAAAAAGCATTTGACAACGTGAACTGGAGATTTATGTTATTATTATTGGAGCAGATGGGTTTCGCTAAAAAATTTATTCAAGCAATAGAAGCCACATATAATAAACAGACAGCAAGGGTAATGATGGAGGGGGAACTTACAGATTTTATTAATATAAGGAAAGGCACAAGACAAGGATGCCCCCTATCTCCTTTGCTATTTGTGTTGACCTTGGAAGTGTTGAATAGAAATATTAGGGATGATAAAAGCATAAAAGGAATGAAAATTCAGAAGGAAGAATTTAAGCTACAAGCTTTTGCTGATGACTTAGCTTTTATTTTGGAAGATCCGCTAGAAACAGCTCCAAAGTTACTGGAAAGGATAGAGGCATATGGAGAGGTGGCTGGTTTGAAAATAAATAAAGATAAAACAAAGATTTTGACAAAGAATATGCTATTGAGACAGAGAGAAGAATTGGCAGATCTTTTGAAAATTCAAGTTACAAATAAGGTTAAGTATCTGGGGATATATTTGACAACAAGATGTAGCACATTAAAGGAGAATAATTATATTAAACTTAAACAACAGATAACTACAGATTTGAAGAAGTGGGAAAACTTGCAATTGTCATTAATAGGGAGAATTTCAACAATTAAGATGAATATCTTACCTAGAATTTTATTTTTGTTTCAAACAATACCAATTAGGCTTGGAAAAGACTATTTTGAAGATTTAAATAAAATTATGTTGAAGTTTATATGGCAAGGTAAAAAAGCGAGAATAAAGCTAAAGCTTTTGCAAGATGCTAGAATTAGAGGAGGTTTTGGTCTGCCTAATTGGGAATTGTATTATCAAGCTGCAAGTTTGATGTGGGTCAAAGAATGGATAACATTAAGGAAACATAGGTTGTTGACATTAGAAGGGCATGACTTGCTGTTGGGTTGGCATGCTTTTTTATGGTATAAGGGAACTAAAACACAGGGTTATTTTAGAAGACATTATGTACGGGAGTCTTTGTGGTTAAATTGGGAGAAGATAAAAAGACAATGTTATTTGAAAATTCCAGTTTGGTTATCGACCATTGAAGCATTTTCCTATCCTATAATCTACAAGAAGGAACAAACAGTTAGATATGGGGAACTTTTGGATGAAAAGGGTGAACTTAAATCGATTCAAAACTTAGAGGAACAAGGTATAAGGATGAATTGGTTTTCATATGCACAAATACACTCAAGGTATGAAGATTCTAAAACGGAGGGATTTTATGATAAACAGACTGATTTAGATAAGATCTTGATGGGTACTGATGAGAAGGTGATTAAAAAACTATATGGTTATTTACTGGGAATGAAATTAGAGGAAGAACAAGTCAAAGAAACTATGATTGTTTGGGGGAAGAATTTTGGATATGGGATTGATTTAGAGAAATGGCAGAAATTGTGGTCTCAAAATTATAAAATGACAATGTCAACAGCATATAAACAAAACTTGTATAAGATGTTTTACAGGTGGCACTTTCCTCCGACAAGAATAGCAAGAATGTTTAAGAACAAATCTGAAAAATGCTGGAAATGTCATCAGATACCTGGCTCGTATTACCATATGTGGTGGACTTGTGAGGATGCTAGAAAATATTGGACTATAATTCGCAAGCGGTTGGAAAAAATGACAAAGAAACATATAGATTTGAAACCAGAGATCTTCTTATTGGGAATTTTACCTGATATATATAGTAAAGATTTGAAATACCTGATTGTAAATGTATTAACAGCGGCCAGGATTGTATTTGCTAAAAATTGGAAGAATGAGAAAATACTATTACAGGAAGAAATTATTAAAAAAATATTGGAATGTGCTGAGATGAGCAGATTGACATTTGAAATTAGAGAGCAAGAGGATAAACAATTTTACGAAATTTGGGATCTTTTTTATAAATGGCTAGATGATAAAATACGATAATAGAATATTTAGAATGCTAGATAGTAAGGAATATCTTTATTTTGCTATTATTTTGCTATTTGATATTATATTTATAAAGGATTTTTTAGGATTGATTTGATATGACTAGATGATTTGTTATAGAGTAAACTGGTTTAAAGTATTGTTAGCTCATTAAGCATGAATGATTAAAAATATAGTCAAAAACTTCTTTCTTTAGTGATATTAGGATATATAAGTTTGGATTGACAATATGAGTTGTTATGTAACATAATTGTAATTGAGACTACAGAATGAATGCACAAAAATGATGAACCATCTGACACACTGGATGTACATATAAGAGTTGATGTTTTTATGTTTTGTTTGTCTTGTTTGTTTGTAGAAAATTTAATAAAAACTTTTTCAAAAAAAAAAAATATCTAAATAATTTTATTCACCCAGATCAAAATGGATTTCTGCCAAAGAGACAAATTAGAGACAATATGAGAGTAATCTTGGACACTTTGGAATATTATGAGGCTCATCCTGAAAAGCAAATGGCTTTGATATTCCTAGATGGTCAAAAAGCATTTGACAACGTGAACTGGAGATTTATGTTATTATTATTGGAGCAGATGGGTTTTGCTAAAAAAATTATTCAAGCAATAGAAGCCACATATAATAAACAGACAGCAAGGGTAATGATGGAGGGGGAACTTACAGATTTTATTAATATAAGGAAAGGCACAAGACAAGGATGCCCCCTATCTCCTTTGCTATTTGTGTTGACCTTGGAAGTGTTGAATAGAAATATTAGGGATGATAAAAGCATAAAAGGAATGAAAATTCAGAAGGAAGAATTTAAACTACAAGCTTTTGCTGATGATTTAGCTTTTATTTTGGAAGACCCGCTAGAAACAGCTCCAAAGTTATTGGAAAGGATAGAGACATATGGAGAGGTGGCTGGTTTGAAAATAAATAAAGATAAAACAAAGATTTTGACAAAGAATATGCTATTGAGACAGAGAGAAGAACTGGCAGATCTTTTGAAAATTCAAGTTACAAATAAGGTTAAGTATCTGGGGATATATTTGACAACAAGATGTAGCACATTAAAGGAGAATAATTATATTAAACTTAAACAACAGATAACTACAGATTTGAAGAAGTGGGAAAACTTGCAATTGTCATTAATAGGGAGAATTTCAACAATTGATGAATATTTTACCTAGAATTTTATTTTTGTTTCAAACAATACCAATTAGGCTTGGAAAAGACTATTTTGAAGATTTAAATAAAATTATGTTGAAGTTTATATGGCAAGGTAAAAAAGCGAGAATAAAGCTAAAGCTTTTGCAAGATGCTAGAATTAGAGGAGGTTTTGGCCTGCCTAATTGGGAATTGTATTATCAAGCTGCAAGTTTGATGTGGGTCAAAGAATGGATAACATTAAGAAAGCATAGGTTGTTGACATTAGAAGGGCATGATTTGCTGTTGGGCTGGCATGCTTTTCTATGGTATAAGGGAACTAAAACACAGGGTTATTTTAGAAGACATTATGTACGGGAGTCTTTGTGGTTAAATTGGGAGAAGATAAAAAGACAATGTTATTTGAAAATTCCAGTTTGGTTATCGACTATTGAAGCATTTTCCTATCCTATAATTTACAAGAAGGTACAAACAGTTAGATATGGTGAACTTTTGGATGAAAAGGGTGAACTTAAATCGATCCAAAACTTAGAGGAACAAGGTATAAGGATGAATTGGTTTTCATATGCACAAATACATTCAAGGTATGATGAAGATTTTAAAACGGAGGGATTTTATGATAAGCAGACTGATTTAGATAAGATCTTGATGGGTATTGATGAGAAGGTGATAAAAAATTATATGGTTATTTACTGGGAATGAAATTAGAGGAAGAGCAAGTCAAAGAAACTATGATTGTTTGGGGGAAGAATTTTGGATATGGGATTGATCTAGAGAAATGGCAGAAATTGTGGTCTCAAAATTATAAAATGACAATGTCAACAGCATATAAAGAAAACTTGTATGAGATGTTTTACAGGTGGCACTTTCCTCCGACAAGAATAGCAAGAATGTTTAAGAACAAATCTGAAAAATGCTGGAAATGTCATCAGATACCCGGCTCGTATTACCATATGTGGTGGACTTGTGAGGATGCTAGAAAATATTGGACTAAAATTCACATGTGGTTGGAAAAATGACAAAAAAACATACAGACTTGAAACCAGAGATCTTCTTATTGGGAATTTTACCTGATATGTATAGTAAAGATTTGAAATACCTGATTGTAAATGTATTAACAGCGGCCAGGATTGTATTTGCTAAAAATTGGAAGAATGAGAAAATACCATTACAGGAAGAAATTATTAAGAAAATATTGGAATGTGCTGAGATGAGCAGATTGACATTTGAAATTAGAGAGCAAGAGGATAAACAATTTTATGAAATTTGGGATCTTTTTTATAAATGGCTAGATGATAAAATACGATAATAGAATATTTAGAATGCTAGATAGTAAGAAATATCTTTATTTTGCTATTTTGCTATTATTTTGTTATTTGATATTATATTATAAAGGGTTTTTTAGGATTGATTTGGTATGATTATATGATTTGTTGAATAATCTGGTTAAAGTATTGTTAGCTCATAAAGCATGAATGATTAAAAGTATAGTCAAAAATTTCTTTTTTTTTAGTGATATTAGGATATATAAGTTTGGATTGATAATATGAGTGGTTATGTAACATAATTGTAACTGGGACTACAGAATGAATGCACAAAAATGATGAACCAACTGACACACTGGATGTACATACGAGAGTTGAATGTTTTAATGTTTTGTTTGTCTTGTTTGTTTGTAGAAAATTAATAAAATCTTTTTTCAAAGAAAGTTCAAAACATCCTCAAAGATCCATCTCATCCTGGGCACCTTTTTTTTTTGAACTGTTACCTTCTGGCAGACGGTTCAGGATAATAATAAAAACAAGGACAAGTAGGCTGAAAAACAGCTTCTATCCCAGGGCAGGAGCTCTGTTGAATTCTACTGTAGAGTGCAATATGAATGCAATATCAAGGGTTTTCCATTCAATTGTATAGAATGTGAAGGATGTGTGTTTGTGTTTTATTTTTATGGTCATTATGTACACTGAAGATGCATTTAATTTTGTTGTACAATGTGCAATGACAATAAACTAAACTAAATTATAAATCCAGGACTACCTGGAAAATAAAGTAAAGCCAAAAAGATCAGTGGGGTCTTCAGTCCACACCCCCACACCCCATTTTCCTTCTGTCTCCTGATGCAAAGAGCAGGCCCTGCTGACCCCAGCTGGCACCCCAAAGAAGGCCAGGACAGCTGGGGGGCTTGGCCCACCACGTACCAGTTGCGATGAGGGTACCCATACATCGAGGGCAGGCTGGGCAAAGCCTGGTAGGTAGTTCGTCCCCGGGCGTAGGTCTGCAGGAAGAGCTGCTTGTAGGGGGAGAATGTGACCACTCCCACCTGATCATGGAGGAGCTGTGGAGAAAAAAGGTGGGAGAAAACATTTACCCACTCCCTTAAGGAAGGACGTGTGTAGCTCACCTTGTTGTGGTGGGGACGGCTGAGGTTTCAGAGAGCAAGGACTCAGATGAGGAGGGGCCTGCATGTGATGAAGGGATGAAGAGGACCCCGAGGAGCCTGTGCCCAGGGTGGGTGCATGCAAGGCTGCTTGAAGGAAAGAGCCGCTGCAGCAGCATGGGGGACTCGGGAGTAAGGCTGTAAGGGGATGTCCTCTCCCATAAGAGATAAAAGCCAGCTGAGAAACCGGAGTTCTTTGCAGGAAGCAAAGAAGTTTTTGCACTCGAGCCTGGTGGATGTTTGTGATATCTTGGTTGGTGTTTGGAGACCCTTTGGGTTTGAAATATTTCTTCAGTAACTTAATCTAGTGTTCTTGGTGGCCTTGCACCACCTTGGCAAGGCTCGTTCTTATCAGAGGCGATGAGTTTGAAACAGCCTTTTAACCGGGAAGGATCGGAATTCGTAAAGAATCATTAAAAGGTTTTGCTCCTTCAGATGTGGGGGACTTCAGTTCCCAGATTTCCCCAACCGGTTGAGCTGGCTGGGGAATTCTGGGGAGTTGGAAGTCCACACACGTCTTACAGTTGCCAAGTTGGACAAGCACTGCTCTCCAGAGGCTGATGGACTTGGAAAAACCCGTGCCGTTTTGGAATGGGCTCCCCCTCGCACCAGAAAACAACTGCAGAGTTTCACTAATTTTTATCATCAATTTATCCCAGCGTTTGCAAAGATTATGTTATCTATTACAAATCTCCTACTAAAGGTGTTCTGATCCAAACCTTGTTCCAGGTAAACAAACATGAAACAGAGATAAAAGCAAAACCTTTTAATGCCTCTCTGAGAATTCCGTTCATTTGCGGTTAAAAGGCTGTTTCAAACTAATTGTCTCTGAAAAGAACGAGCCTTGCCAAGGTGGTGCAAGGCCGCCAAGAACACTAGATTAAGTTGCCAAGAAATATTTAAAATGCAAAGAGTCTCCAAACACCAACCAAGATATCCCAAACTTCCACAAGGCTTGACTGCAAAAACTTCTTTGCTTCCTGCAAAGAACTCCAGTTTCTCAGCTGGCTTTTTTATCTTTTATAGGAGAGGATATCACCTTGCAGCCTTACTCCAGAGTTGCCCATGCTGCTGCAGCTGCTCTTTCCTTCGAGCAGCCCTGCGTGCACACACCACTGGGCACAGGCTCCTCGGGGTCCTCTTCATCACTGCTGCCAGTCTCCACAATCTCCGAAGGCCGCATTCCACTCCCTGAGGGTCCTGGCCCATCCCTGCACCACACGCAGGCCCCTCATCCGAGTCCTCGCTCTCCGAGACCTCATCTGTCTGCACCTGCTGCCGGCGAGCCACAGCAAAAGAGAATTGAAACCAAAACCCAGCCGACCGTTGGATGATCCATGGAGTGCCAGGCAGCTTAAGGCTGCCGTGCTAAGAGCTCCTCCCCAGCCTCTGGAGAGCAGTGCTTGTCCAACTTGGCAACTGTAAGACGTGTGTGGAGTTCCAACTCCCCAGAATTCCCCAGCCAGCTCAACTGGTGGGGAATTCTGGGAACTGAAGTGCCCCACATCTCAAGGAGCGTGAGTGGTTTGACAGCAATCTGGTTCTTGCCTCAAAGGTTTTTTTTTTCCCCCCCCAATGAAAGGCAACATCCGTTTCCCACTTACAAGTCTATCAACTGCACTGCACAAGTCCAGAAGGGCCAATTTCCACCCCACCTGGATAAATAACCCTAGAGAACGTACCCTCATGGCGGTCTCAAAAGAGCCGGCCAAGATGTGGTCCACGGGCAGTTGGGAATTGTTGCACCAGACCTAAAAGGAGAGGGAGAGAAAATGAGGTTAGAAATAGACCTTTTTCAGCAAAACAGGTTCTATAACCCAATCTTCCAAGACAGGATCGAGATTTGGCACAGAAAGTTAAAACTCTTCATAGAAGAGAATAGCTATAGCTCAGGACTGAACCGTGGGGTGCTTGGTGCACTCTGAGCCTGGCATTTCATGACCCAACTCAGGAACATCGATGATCTCCCCACCTCCCCCCCTTCCTTGCCTCCTCCCTCAATTTTTCCTTCCTTCCTTCCTTCCTTCCTTCCTTCCTTCTTTTCCTTTTAGTATCTCCTCTCCTCCCTCCCTTTTTTCCTCCTCCTTTCTTTTCCTCTCCTCTCCTTCCTTCCTTCTCTCCCTTTCCTTCCTTCCTTCCCTCCTCAGATTTTCCTCCCTTCCTTTCCTTTTTCTCTCTCCTCTCCTCCCTCCCTTCTTTCCTCCTCCTTTATTTTCCTCTCCTCTTCCTTCCTTCCTTCCTTCCCTCCTCAGATTTTCCTCCCTCCCTTTCCTTTTTCTCTCTCCTCTCCTCCCTCCCTTCTTTCCTCCTCCTTTCTTTTCCTCTCCTCCCCTCTCCACTTCCTTCCTTCCCTCCCTTTCCTTCCTTCCTTCCCTCCCTCCCTCTTGAGCTTGTTTCTTTGCCCACATTTCATTATCCAACCAGGTAAGAGTACGTAAACACCTCCAACACTGGGGGTGTGACTTGGTTGGGTCACGAAACATCTCCAGGAAAACCACCCAGCTCAGAGAGCGTCCTCAGGACCTCACAGTTCAGACTTTAGACTCCTCTGCCTGATCAAAGCATTTTGAAACCCCTCAACAAGCCAGCAGCTGCCAAATCCACCTGGAGGAGGTTTGAGGGGGGGGGGGGGTGTCTGAGAAAGACTGACCCTTCAAGCCTCGCCCTGAGACAGGATCTCGTCTTGCAGGGACCCATTTCTCCCCAGATCTTTCTGGATTTGGTGTGGTTCTAAATCCGTTTGGAGCAGGGGGGGAAGAGGAGGGGTTCCCTGGATCTGTGCCAAGCTCTCCCACCTACCTGTGCAGGGCTAGTGCCCTTGGTGGGTGGTACAAAGAATCCCTCTTCTGCTTCACCTGTGGGACCCACAGGGACATCCTGCAAGGGGGGGGGGGGGGAAAGTCAGCAAGGGAAAATCAATGAATGCAATTGTCAAGCCCGAAATTGACATAGGCGTAGCCATTTTATTTAGCCTTATTATAAATTCCTTTTCCTTTCTTTCTCTTTTATGGGGTGGAAGTGTTCCGGGCTTCCCACATTCCTAAGGTGGGAGGAGCGGAGATAGAGTTGTTTTAGCTAAGTGGTTCTCCTTCCCGTGGGAACGAAAGCTGATCCTGCTGCAACCTGGAGGTGGAGACTGATGACGCCAGACTAACTTTGATTTACTTCTATTGGGGAATGTGACTTTCGGGGGATGTTTCTAACTTCCAATCTTATGTGGTCCAATTCTGGGTTGGGTCAGATCCGGAATGACAAACAGACTTTGCCAATTTGATGTTTTACCTAAATAAAAGAAATTGTCTTGGAAGGTGGACTTTGCTCTTTTCTTTTTAAATGGATTTCATCGCCTGGAAACCTGACAGCAATTTTTTTTTGTATGTACAGGTGGTCCTCGACTTACAACAGGGGTGGTCAAACTCATAATATAGGTTCTCCTGCTTGAGCAGGGAGATGGACTAGAAGACCTCCAAGGTCCCTTCCAGCTCTATTCTATTCCTATTCCTCTCTTCCCACCCTTCTCCTTCTTTCTCTCAATTATCTAACTCTTCTTTTGTGTTTTTTGTCTTGCAAATGACATTGAATAAAACTGGAAAATAACAAAGAAAAAAGAAAAAGGAAGGAAAACAGACTGTTAAGAAAACCAAGCTACAATGAGGAACGCCGATAGCTGCTCTTGCACCAAAAACCCATGTGTTTATCACCAAGCACCACTGCTCACGCACACATACCACAAACACACACAAGACGAGGATGCCCTGGTTCTTGGGGAAGACGGGGATTGTAGAGGGAGGAAATGCATGAAAAGGCAGGAGGATTTTAAGAATAATCCACTAAGGTCACAATCACACGTGGCTCCTAGGAACACGCAACCCAAACATCCTCCAGTCGTGCAAACTGGGCCAATTTACCAGTTCTGGAGGAAGATCCAGGTCTTCCTCAATATCCCAGCCCCCTCCTTCCTCCTGGCCTTTGGCCAAGCCGTCCTCGCCAAAGCCTTCTCCGGCATCCACAAAGCCATCTGAACGGAAGAAAGAAAGGGATTTTTTTTTTAAAAAAAAATTAATTAATTAAGGGCTACGTCTCTGCAGTTAAAATAAACAGATTTTCAGGCTACACTACAGGATGAATTTGGACTGTTTCTCCTTTGGAAAATACAGTTCAAAAGAACTGGAACAGTGTTTTTCAAGCTTGGCTACTTTCAGAGGGGTGGACTATATATATGGCTGGGGAATTCTGGGAGTTGAAGAATATATATATATTCTGGGAGTTGAAGAATATATATATATATTCACCATTTCTGTAGAAATAAAGTCAGTAAAATCAAAAGAACTATTTAAGAGCTTGTATAGCTCCTGCTGCCTTAAGAAAATTCAAGGATCCATCTCATTCTGGGGACCCTTTTTTTGAACTATTACCATCTGGCAGACGGTACAGGATAATAAAAACAAAGACAAATAGAAATTGAAAAACAGCTTCTATCCCAGAGCAGTAACTATATTGAATTCTACTGTATAGTGCAATATTAATATTGGATTAGTATCGGGGGTTTTCAACTTGATTGTATAGAATGCGAAAGATGTGTGTTTGTGTTTTATTTTTATAGTTATGAATACACTGAAGATGGTATTTAATTTTGTTGTGTGAGGTGCCATGACAATAAACTAAACTAAACTAATGTAAATCTAAAACTGTCACCTACACCTTTTGACAGTAGGTAAATATCTTGCTATTATTTTAGGTGGGGGGAAATCCATTCTAACAGGAGAAAAACATGGCAATATTGACATCCAAAATGCATGCAAACAGAAATTCCTTTCCACTTTTACATTCCTCAGCATAAAAAAAACTCTTTCCGAAGTTGAGGAAAACACCAGCAGTAGTTTCATGATTGCAATTAAGAAACAGACACTTGTATAAGAAGAAATGCACTTTGCACATGCCCAGATGCCCAGTCCACGGCTGGAATTTGGGATTCCTTCGAGATGTCAGAGCTCCGGCATCAACCCCCATTTAAATCATGAGTCTCTAGTCGCGTCTCTCAGAGTTTAAAGATTTGTTAGGAGCGAACATACCGGTGCTACCTGGGAGCAGCCGACATCGTTCATTTCCCCCTTGACCCTGATCTTCCCTCCACCCCCTGGATGTATATTCTCCAATGGGACACCTCCATAGCCAAGAGTCATTAATCATGCTCTCCAGTAATAATCTTGAGCGCCAGAAGCTTCGGCCACCTAGAAATTATCTAAGGAATGCACTGCATCGCCCGCTTCCTTTCTGCTGGCAACTCGAAAAGCCCAGAGAAAACTTTTCAAGTTGACACCCGAGACGCGCCCCCCTCACCTTCATCCAGCTGCAGCTCGGCGTCTTCTCCCCAGCCTTCAGTGCCCACGGTGTCGATATCGATGTCGGCTGCCAAGGCTCCTCCTTTCCCTGCAGGGGGAGAGAGAGAGCAACTCAGCCAACTGGACATCCACAACCCCCTGGCCCATCCGCTGCAGGTGGCCTGCAAGGATTGGGAGAGAAGGAGGCTGGAGCTGCTGACCTTTGCTGGCGATGGTGCCCTCAAAGAAGCCCTTGGAGACGGTCAGCAGAGGCCAGTTGGTGTCCAAGGGCATGATGGGAGCCGGAGGCTGGAGCAAGCGGGCATTGGGGTCGATCTCTGGGATCTGAAGGAGGAACAGAAGAACCTTCAGAGCCCCAGTTCAGAGGAGGAGAAGGAACTGGAACCCAGATTGTCCAACTGGGGTGGCACGTCTCCCTTGGCATGTTTGCAGAGTGCCGGGGCTGGGTACGATGCTGTCCCCGGCCACTCAGGCATTGGGGGAGGATCGGCTGCTAAGAGGCACAGCTGCTGACAGGCAGCCGATGAGGAACAGCTGCCTCCTCCACTGATCCGAGGGCACAGACAGCTATGCTGGCTGGAGAATTCTGGGAGTTGAAGTCCACAAGTCTTAAAAAGTTGCCAAGTTTGGAGACTTCTATCCCTAGCGCTTTAGTGATCCCTTCAAAAAGAGGTTGCCAAATTTATCCACTCGTGATTTATTTGATTTTTTTTTCCATTTGCATATATAGAACTGCTGATCCAGTTCTACAGAGGAATGATGGAGTCTGTCGTCTGCACCTCTATAACTGTCTGGTTTGGCTCTGCAACCCAACAGGACAGACACAGACTCCAGAGGGTAATTAGGACTGCAGAAAAAAGCAATTACTATCAACCTGCCTTCAATCGAGGACCTGTATGCTGCACGAGTCAAAAAGAGGACTATGAAAATATCTACAGACCCCTCGCATCCTGGATATATAAACTGTTTTAACTCCTTCTGTCAAAACGACACTGTAGAGCCCTGCACACCAGAACAACTAGACACAAGTGGAGTTTTTCCCTGAAAACCATCACTCTGCTAAACAAATCATTCCCTCCACACTGTCCAACTATTTACAAAGTCTGCACTACTATTACTATTAATCCTCCCATCCTTCCTTTCACCCATCTCCTTGTTGTGGTCTGCCGGCAGCCTGCGAAGACAGCAGCAGAGTTGGACAGTGGGGAAGAACAGGAGTCAGTCTGGGAAGGACTCGGCCGAGGAAGCTGCATCCGATGCAGAGATGGAGTCAAGGCCATCTGGAAGTTATGTGCTGACTCCGGAGCCTCCAGAATCTGACAGCAGCGAGGCAGAGGAACAGAGGGAGCCTGTTCCCAGTGCGCGCGTGCACAGAGCTGCCAGAAGGCGAGAGCAGGTAAGATAAAAGGGGCAACTCGGGAGTAAGGCTGGGACGTGATTGGCCCCTCCCATAAGACATGAAGGAGGAGCAAAGGGACGTGAGCCTTTGCAGGAAGCAACTTTGTTCGTACTGGTCGGTTTGAAATCTGAAGCTCTGTGTTGAAGGTCCTCTGTGCCTGGAGGTCTTCTGGAGCAGGAGCAGCATCCCCTTCCTGCTTCCCCAACCCTCGCCCCCCCCAGCCCACTCACCACCTCCTTCTCGGGGTCAAAGGTCTCCTTCAGGTTCTCCGCTTCCTCCTCCAGGCCGTGGGTAGCAGCAGTGAGATAGGCCAGAGACTCTGCGAGGGGAAGCCAGGTGAGAGAAGAGGCAGGTGAGGGGAGAGTGTCGGCGGGAGGGCATGGGTGGGTCGCCTGGGAGTCACTTGGGGTGAGGAGCCCAACCAGGGCTGCTGGCTTACTTACTCTGCCCACAGTTCTTCAGGATCCTCACCCTTTCGGCAATGTCGCCCAGGTAGAGGGCGTTCTGGTAGTGGCCGCTCATGTCCTTCCGGATCTCAGCTGCGAGGAGAAACAGGGTCAGGACTGCTGTCCACTTCCCAGAGCCCCCTCCCCCCTTCAGCTCCTTTGGGGCCAGGCTGCCCATCTTCCCCCTCCTGCTCTGCTCCAAGCCCTCCATGCTCTTGACCGTTGGCATACCTCAACAGAGGCAGCACAAAATGCCGAGAATTTCCTGCATAGGATGGCATCTCCCAAAATTGTTCAGGTTCTGAAGAGGCAGCCAGTTGGTGACTAGCGTGGCCCATTACAGCCAGGCATTACACAGTTTTTCTCAAGCTTGGCCACTTGAAGATGGATGCAGTTCAACGCCCAGCATTCTCAACTCTCAAAATGTGCTGGCAGGGGAATTCTGGGAGTTGAAGTCCACCCATCTTTGAGTAGCCAAGGTTGAAAAACATTGCATTATAACCCCCATGAAACTAAACCCCTCCCTCTCCCAATTTCCAGCCCGCATGGCCGGTGGGAGGGGCTAGGATCCAGTATCTGGGATCCAAGGCCATGGTGACCTCAATGGCGAGGTGTGAGCAAGGGTGAATGCAGCCTGGATGCATTTGGGAAAACTCCCCAGTGTGTTATGGCACGGACAAATGACAACCTGTCTTAAATCTAAGCTTTGCAAAACAACCTTCCCCCCTGTTGCACCGTATGGCACTGAATGCTAGGCAGAAGCAACTGGGACCGAAAGCTCTCCCCATGCCATGGAAATGCAAAGGCTCCGTTGGATATCGGGCACCTCCCTTCTTGATCACATCACAAATGACACCATTTGACAACATTTTAGTGTGGCACCACTTGCAGAGAAGAAGAGAGGAGGCCAATTCCGCTGGTATGGACATGAGCAGAGAGCAGCACCTCCCACCGTGGCCAAGACTGCCTACCAACCAGAAGTCAATGGCCAGCAACCTCATGGGTATCCAAAACAGAGATGGGAGGACAGCATCAACAAAGATATGTAAGATTTACAGAAGCCCAAAAGTTCTGGCACTAAAATTCAGAAATGGTTAGAAGAAATATGTATGATCAAAATAGAATATAGACCTGAATTTTTTTTTTTTTGGTTAGGAATTAATGTGGGAAAATATGACAAGGATATTATATATTTAATAATTCATATAATCAGAGTTGCGAGATTGGCTTATGCACAACAGTGGAAATATAAAGAAACTCCAAGTGAAATAGAAATCATTAGGAAAATTTGGAGGTGCGCAGAAATGGACAAATTGACAAAAAGAATTAAAAAATAAGGAAGAATCGGATTATTACAAAGTATGGAATAAGTTTTATGGTGAGTTAGAAAAGAGAAAGGATCAAAATAATAAGAAATGATTAAATGTATCTATTATATACCATGTATATAGAATGTAAATATGCACTATTTTTATATGTGATTTAGCAATGCAAGACAACTATGTGAGTTAGCAGGATTGTACCATGTTCAATGCTTTTAACGTTCCCTTCTGTTTTTGTGTTTGTCTAATAAAAAAGCAAGACAGGCGAGCTGTGGGCCTGCACCCCGGAGACGCAGCTGACCGTGCAAAGTGGCCTTCCGTGACCCGAAAAGCGGACCCTGCACCTGAGGGACCCTGCACCTGGCCCCGAAACTCACCAATCCTCATCATTTTGCGCAGCTTCTCCAGGTTGCCCGTGATCAGGTAGAGGAAGGAGAGCTTGTCGAAGTTCTTGGTGCGCTGGTAGCACATCTCCACGATCTGGTGGTTCCCTTGCAGCAGAGCAACCTCTCCCAGCTTCTCCCAGCAGTTCTTGTCGTCCAGAGCTTTGGCCGCCTCCAGCGCGATCTGAGGGGGGAACGACACACGTCGGAAGGGGACGCAGAGAATGCAGCCGCCCCTCGGCCCTCCTCGCTAAAGTCATGGCCCCTCCGCCGAGGATTCAAGGAAAAAAAGGACCCGGGGTGTCATGGCTGCAATTCGGCTCGCTTCATCAAAGCCTGACCACAGCAACGGTGGGAGGCAATGGGGAGGAACGCAAGTGTGTGTGTGTATGAAAAAAGCCAGTGGTTTTAGGACAAGCAAAATTTGACAGCAGGGGAAGGATGTCCTCCGTCCCTTCTTTCTTTCTTTCTTTCTTTCTTTCTTTCTTTCTTTCTTTCTTTCTTTCTTTCTTTCTTTCTTCTTCTCTTCCTTTTCTTTCTTTCTCCCTCCTGTTCCTTCTTTCCTTCCCTCCCTCCCTTTTTCTTTCTCTTTTTTTCTTTCTTCCTCCCTCTTGTTCCTTCCCCCCTCCCTTTCTCTGCTTTTCTTTCCTTTCTCTTTCTTTCTTTCCTTCCTTCCTTTCTCCCTCCTGTTCCTTCCTTCCTTCCCCTCCCTTTTTTCTCTTGATTGACCCAGTTTCTCCCTCCTCTTCCTTCTTTCCTTCCCTCCTTCTTTCCCTCCCTTTTTCTTTCTCTTTTTCTTTTTTCCTCCCTCTTGTTCCTTCCCCCTCCCTTTCTCTGCTTTTCTTTCTTTCTTTCTTTCTTTCTTTCTTTCTTTCTTTCCTTCCTTCCTTCCTTCCTTCCTTCCTTCCTTCCTTCCTTCCTTCCTTCCTTCCTTTCTCCCTCCTGTTCCTTCCTTCCTTCCCCTCCCTTTTTTCTCTTGATTGACCCAAAGTTTCTCCCTCTTTTTCCTTCTTTCCTTCCCTCCTTCTTTCCCTCCCTTTTTCTTTCTCTTTTTCTTTCTTCCTCCCTCTTGTTCCTTCCCCCTCCCTTTCTCTGCTTTTCTTTCTTTCTTTCTTTCCTTCCTTCCTTCCTTTCTCCCTCCTGTTTCTTCCTTCCTTCCCCTCCCTTTTTTTCTCGTGATTGACCCAAAGTCAAAGTTTCTCCCTCCTCTTCCTTCTTTCCCTCCCTTTTTCTTTCTCTCTTTTTCTTTCTTCCTCTCTCTTGTTCCTCCTCCCCCCCCCCCCCAGGAAGAAGGCAGGAAGAAGGCAGGTCTAGAACTCTCCGTCTCCTGGTTTCTAGCCTGGCAATTTAACCACGAGACAAACTGGTTCCCCAATAACAGTTAAAAAGAGAGAGATAAAAACAATGGTAGAGGCAGATTAAACTCTATCATCGTTTGCTTGCACAAGCCCCAAAATGAAGTGCTGCCCACACCCCGAGAATCTTGATAGACTGAAAATAGAGGCACCTGGGAGCCCTTTGCCTTTTACACAGAAACCCACCTCAATGTTGCCGCATTCAAGAGCCAGGCTGAACCGCGTCTTCTCGTCCTTCACGAAATGCAGCGCCACTTCGGGATAGCCCTTCTTCTGCAGGTAAGCTATGATGGACTGGCCTACTAGCTTGGCGTTACGTACCATGTGCAGGACCTCCAGAGTGAAAAAAAACAATCGAGGTTTAGATGTTGCATGTCACTCTACATTTCGTCCAGTAAACTGGAGGTCACAGGTGGGCTATCCAAAGATCCATCTGTGATGACCCAAAGGGGCGTGGCACAAAGGCAACACAGTCAAAGAAGCAAGAAGGGTCCCTTTATTATCTCCAACTTGGCCCCCAGTGTCCTGGTTACCTTCTGGCTGGAGGAAAAACTCTCCCAGGAACAACCTTTGACTGAAGGAAACTCAGTCCAAAACATGAGCAACACAAACTGTAACTTAAAGTCCAAACAAACCAAATTGAAGTAATTAGCTTGACAGGGCAGAAGAAGGGATTGCAGACTTGAAAGCCCAGCAAAATATACACAGTTGGGAAGACGCCAGGAACACAGATAAGCCACAACAATACAAGATAAAGTCACAATTTGCTCCCAACAACTTACTGGGCACACCTTCCCTTTTTATACACTGTGTTCCCAGCTGCAGCTAATGAAGGGAATCGGGGCCCTTTCCTCCCCTGTAAGCCACGCACCTCACATTGCTCCCTTCTCTGTTCCCCCCTGTGTGGCTTAGAATGGACAGGGAGTGGGTCTGGGTCTTCCTCCGAATTCCCTCTCCCTTGTTCTACCTCTGTCCTGCTCTGCCCAGCTGGATTTTGCCTTCCCCAGTTTCTTCCACAGCCAACGAAGCCACACTCCCACTCCCTGTCAGCTGCTCGGCCTCCCCCTCCAAATCAGATTCCAACAGGGGCATGACACCATAAGGTTTTATCCTTTCAAACAGTTTAATAAAGCAAAGCCAAAACAGGGCTTTTCCTCCCAAATTAGCTAAATTAGGTGATTAAAAAAAATTTGATCAAGAAACCAGGGATGGATTTTGCATGTGCGTGTGTGAAATCAGTTCTAAAATAAATCCCTAGTTTGCCATGTGGTAGAGAGACTTAAAATCCTCAATTCTAATGATTATCACCTCCCAAAGTCACTCTTTCATGCCGTGTTTCTCAACCTGGGCAACTTTAATTGGTGTGGACTATGCTGGCTGCGGAATTCTGGGAGTTGTAGTCCATACATCTTAAAGTTGTCCAGGTTGAGAAACACGGCTTTAAGGTATTAAGTTACATTCTTTGCTAGTATCAGCTTTGGAAGCCGTATTAGCACCAGAGGCTTCCACGCTGCCACATTCTTGAGTGTGGGAAGTTGGGAGGGGGGAATTTCATGGGATGTATGTGGTTAGACATAATAGCATTCTTCTTTAAGGTCAAGGTCGTGTTGTTCCTGCACCTAGCTGAGGAGTAGTAGACAGCTTAAGTTGGGATAGATGATTATTGGGGCATGTGGTGGAATGATGGGAGCAGAGGGTGGATTTGTAATTTTTTTACTTATTGGAGGGAAACCTGGAACTTTAAGATTCAGGTTTTCCCAGATGTACCAGTATAACTACTTGTTGTAGTTCACAGGAAGCTTGTGCAGACGGCAGCGGAATCGGACAGTGGGGAAGGACAGGGACCGGGAGTCTGGAGAGGACTTGGACGAGGGTCCTGCGTTTGATGCAGGGAAGGGGACGGGACCATCTGGGAGTGGGGTGCTGCCTCTGGAGCCTCCAGAATCTGGCAGCAGCAAGGAAGAGGACTCAGAGGAGCCTGTTCCCAGTGCGTGTTTGCAAAGAGCTGCTAGAAGGCAGCTGAAACAAAAGGGGCGACTTGGGAGTAAGGCTGGGAGGTGATTGCCCCTCCCATAAGGTATAAAGGAAGTACAAAGGTAGGAAACCCTTTGCAGGAAGCAAAGTTGTTTGCTCTGTTTGGATTATTCCTTGAAGCTCTGTGTGGACTTTGTAACTTCAATTGGTTTTTTATAATTAATTTGGCACTCTAGTTGTTGGCAGCAATTCAAAGGAGATAAAGGTGAGTGCTTATCTTGAGAAACTGTTTGGGACTCATTACTGGCTGGAAATGAACTTAATTCTCAGCGCTGAAATAAAACAAAGAGTTGTTTTAACTAAGAATGTACTTAATTACGGTCTCGGGAAACCTTGGTCAGAACACTACTCTAATAAAAGGAAACTTTGAGGAAATGCCTGTCTTGGAGTTTTTGATTGGAGTTGGGTTTTATTAGAATGCTCACAGTTAGACTTGTAGTTTCTCCAGGACTCCAAGGTGACTTACTACGATTCTCATAATCCTCTGAGTCACTTAGGGCTATAGAAGAGCCATCTTGGGACTCCAACAATCCCAGGGAAAGAAAAAGAAAAAGGCAAGTTCTACCAAGCCACCATCCTTCCCCAAACCCACCTCATCGTATTTCCGGTTGATCAGGGCCAGCTTGAACTTGAACTCCGTGGGGTCAATGGTGAGGACGCGGGGTCGGCATTCGCGGTCAAGGCAGTAGACGTTGTTGCCCTTCACGCGGGTCACGTAGATGGGCAAGTCCAGCGTGCGGATGATCCCGTGGTCCCTGGAAGGAGGAAGGAAGAGAAGACATCACTGTGGCGGGAAGAGAGAGGAGGACCGTTTCTCCCAAAAGGGAACCGAGGAACACGCCTAGAATCATAGGACTTTGGATGTCTTCTAGCCTAAGGCCTCATACATGTAGTCCGGGACTTACAATCACAACTCAACCCAAAATTTCCACTGCTGAGCAATAAGACTTAGAATTACCGTGTTTCCCCTGAAAATGACCCTGCCTTATATTTTTGTCGCCACCAAAAAGGCACCAGGTCTTATTTTCGGGGGATGTTCTTCCACTGACTAACCTCACTTGCATGCGTCACCCCTGGCCTCCTTTTCGCTGTCAGAGGCCTTCAAAAACTTCTTCTGCAGCTGGCAAGGCTTTCCTGAAGGCCTCTGCAGACGATAGGATCGATCCAGAGCTTTGTTATCAGCTCCAGAGGCCTTCAAGAAAGCCTTGCTGGCTGCAGAACAAATGAGCCAGCAGGGAAGATGTCGGGGGTGTGCGAGGCCTGGCTACAACTGCCCAAAGATAAGTAGTAGGGCAACTCCATCCCCCTCCATCCTCACCCTAGCTTAATTTTTACCCGTCTACCCTAGAGTGGGTAGGCTCTTAATTAGGACTTATTTTGGGGTTAGGGCTTATATCGGGAGCTAGGACATACTTTCAGGGAAGGTCGTATTTTGGGGGAAACAGAGTACATACCACTCCATGGTGCTTTATAGCCCTCTCTGGAGTGGTTTACAGCGGTGGGATCCTACCGACATAACAACCGGTTCAGTGAGCATGGGCTTGCACGCTTTGCATGCATGCGTGCACACTATTTACAAATCACCGACTCCGGTGAGCGTTCCCCTTATCCTGCTGTTGTGCGGCACTCAAAGCAGATGAGGTGGGGGAAAAAAGCAGGACATAAAACACAGCCTAGAGCCCAGGCAGGCAGGCAGGCAGGCGGGCAGAACCCTATAAGTCAGGGGTCTCCAACCTTGGCTCCTGGAAGCCTGGCGGACTTCAACTCCCAGAGTTCCACAGCCAGCAAAGCTGGCTGTGGAATTCTGGGAGTTGAAGTCCGCCAGGCTTCCAGGAGCCAAGGTTGGAGACCCCTGCTATAAGTGGTTCTATAGAACCAGGCTGAACTGGTAGACTCCCACTCCTGGTGGTTTATAAGGTCAGCATGATAGGCCCCAACAATCTGGCTCCTCATTCTAGCGATCTCAAAAGTGTAGAAGGGCTGAGTCTCAACCTTGAGCCCGTCGGGGTCGAATTCCTGGCACTGAGCAGTGAGTCAGCTCACAAGGTTGCCTTCTAGCCACTGTGCCACCAGGGCTCAAACAAAGGAACTGTTAAGTGTTCTTTGCCCCATCTTGTTTGCTGCAGCTGTTACATGAATCGGTGCCGTTGATATCATGCAGTCATTAAGTAAATTCGGCGTTCCGATTGACTTGGTTTGTTGGAAAAGGTTGCAAATGGCGATTGTGTGAACCCAGCATGCTCCAATCTCATAAATACAAATAAAAAGTGGCCAAACACCTAAATTTTTACACGTAGTCCCCAACTTACAACAGTTTATTAGTGGCCTTTCGAAGTTACAACGGCACTGAAAAATGTGACTTATGACCATTTTTCACAGTTACGACCTTTACAAAATCCCCATATGATCAAAATTCAGATGCTTGGCTACTGACTCATATTTATGACAGCTGCAGTGTCCCATGGTCACCTGTTCCCCTTTTATGACTTTCTGATGAGAAAACTCAGTGGGGAAACCTGATTCATTTAACAACCGGGTTACTAATTTACCGATGGCAGTGATTCACTTGGCTGTGGCAAAAATGGTCATAAAATGGGGCAAAACTCACTGAACAAATGTCTCAGTGACATAAATTTTGGGCTTAATTGTGGTCATAAGCTGAGGATCACCTCCATCATGTGACCTTGGGGATGCTGGTCATAAGTCACTTTTTTTCTACACTGTTGTAACTTCGAACAATCACTAAACAAATGGTTGTAAGTTAAGGACTACTTGTGGAACCCTAGGGCTGGAAGGGACCTTGGAGATTTTCTAGTCCCGTGGTGAACCTATGACGTGCGTGCCACAGGGGGCAAGCAGAGCCATTTGTGCTGGCGTATGAGCCGCAGGCAAATTTACCTCACTGCACATGCGCGCACCTCACAGCTGATTATTTGGTTGGTTTGAGGCCTTTTTCGTCCCCCAGAGGCTTGGAAAAAGCCTCTGCAGGCTTTGCAGGCCAAATAATAGGCCCGTTTTGTCACTTCCGGAAGTGACGAAACAGGCCTATTATTCATCCTGCAAAGCCTGCGGACGCTTTTTTCAAGCCTCTGGGAGGATGAAGAAAGCCTCAAACCAGCCTAAAAATCAGCTGTGAGGCACAGTGCAGGTAAGGGGGTGTGCGGGGCACGCACGTTGCCTTCTGGGTGCTGGCACGTAAGCAAGCAAGCGCACGCACCACAATTTTTGGCCCAGGAGCCCAAAAAAGGTTAGCCACCACTGTTCTAGTCCAACCCCTTGCCAAAGGCAGATCTTAACATCAGTGGGGCCACTTGGAAGGAGCTAAGTTGGAAGACGCTGCCTTGGGGGAGCCGAGAGAGGAAGCCCCAGATCTGTGTTTGTGTGTGTGTGTGTTTGTGTGTACACTCTCTTTGCCCAAGGCACTTACTTACCCAGTGGTGACAGCATATTTGATGTGGTTGCTTGTGGTGTAAATGAAGACCCCGCTCTCATCCCAGGCGCCGCTCTTGACCCGGATGTTCTCATGGATATTGCACAGCGACTCCAGCTTTCGGTTGCAGATCATGATCGCTGCGGAGAGAGAGAAAGAGGAGTCACTCCCAAGAAGAAATCTCCTCCTCAAGCCAACATCTGACATGCCCAAAGCCACCAGTTGCCCTCCACAGCTTTTGGCCAGGCTGGCTGAGAATTCTCCAGCCCTCCGGAGGGGAAAGTAGGTTTCTAGCCACTTACAGAGCAGAGAATAAATAACTGGATTGGATCCAACCGAGGTGGGTGTATTTTTTATTTATTTATTTATTCATCAAAATTATAACCGAGCCTGATCTACCTAGATGAGGCTTGATTTAGGTACGATGGCAGTGTTCCAATATCGGAGGGGCTGCCCCAAAGAAAAGGGGCGGTCAACCTATTCTCCAAAGCACCAGAAGGCAGGACAAGAAGCAATAAGGATGGAAACCTATCAAGAGAAAACCAATCTAGGAGAAATTTCCTGGAACCATTACAATGGTCTCCAGAAGCCTCCCGGAAGGGGTCCTTCCTACTTAGGTTGTGTCAAGGAGAACCATCTGAAAACAGTGGGAAGGTCCCCACTTCCAGGCAGATGAGCTCCAGGTGCCATCATGGGGGCTGGCTGTCTTTCTGGCTTAATCAATGGGGTGGCTTCCCTCCAGAGGTTGTGGATGCTCGATCACTGGAGATTTCCAAGAAGAGTTGGGCAGCCGTTTGTCTGAAAGGATCTCCTTGCTCGGGCAGCAGGTTGGACTAGATCAGTGGGCGCCAACCGGTGGGCCGGGGACCATTGGTGGTCTGCGAGAAAATGTTGGTGGTCCACAGAGAAATGTCACCCCCAAAGCAATTAATCCAGGCTGTGTGGGAACACAAGGCTACGACGCCCACATGGTGCGCGGGAACCAAGGCTTGCGTTGCTTGCATTGCGAACAACACGAGGTAGTGAGGGGAGGAGGGAAAGGGTGGATGGGGGAACTTGCCCCACGCGCTTGGCCTGGCCACCGGGCTGCTTCTTTCCACTTCTTTCTTCTTCTGCCTTTGGCTGCACACAAGGAAACAAGCCGAAGTCTTTCTTTTTCTCCCCCAAACTCCGCCAGAAATGAGTCCTGGCAAAGACTCATTTCTGGTGGAGTTTGGGAAAGAGAAAGAAAGACTTCTGCAGCTTCTGCTGCTTTCCTTGCATGAAGCGAAAAGTCTCTCCTCTCTCCCCCTGAGAACGGAGCTGGAGACGGTATCCTGCGATCCCAAATAAAGAACGATCAATCGGTAAGAGAACAGGGTGGGGAATTTTCTTGCAGACTTTTGGGGGATTTTCCCAGGGACTCTGGTCTGCGGGATTTAAAATTATGGGTTTGGTGGTCCCTGAGGTCCAAAAGGTTGGCGATCCCTGGAATAGAGGACCTCCAAAGTCCCTTCCAAGAGCTATTCTACTTGTTAATCCTGGTTGCTGAGAGGCAGATGAGGCCTCCTCTTACCGTGCTTTGCCAGGAGAGCCACATGGGACATATCTGCTGACCAGATGACATATTTCACCTTGGAGATCTTAACCGAAGCCAGAGTCCTGCAAAGTCAGAAGATGCTCTTAGTACAGGTGTGAATCCTTTTCTGCCTTACCAGGAGACGCAAAGAACACCTCCTCCCCTACTACTCCGAAAACAATCTTGAGTCTTGGGCAGCTAAAATTCTGCTTCTGCTCACAATGAACTTTTTCAATCTCTCTCTATGGACCGAACACAAGTCCCTGGGTACTCAGAGCTCCCCTGGCCAGGCTTCACACTGAAGCAAAAGCATTGCTGGTATTTTAAGGTCACTGAATCAAATCTGTTATACCCATACGCACAGTTAAGCTTGCTATTTCCGTTTGGCCATCCCCCTCAGTTCATTGCGCTGCCCAATTAAATCTGCTTCTTTTGTTATGGGAACAGTCCAGATCGTTCAAGCACCTGTGTTGTGTGACCTTGGGTCCCATTGTCTGCAGATCCCGGAGTCTTGGCATTCCAGTCCCTCCCCGACATTCCACCTCCCCCCCCCTCTTCCTGATTGTTGTCAAGCTGAGAGTGAAGAAGAACTAGAAGAAAGACCAAATCACTTTTGACATTATGTGGACTTCAACTCTCAGAATTCTGGGAGTTGAAGTCCACATATCTTAAAGTTACCAGGGTTGAGAAACACTTGATCTACCCTCTTACATCTACCTTTCTGTCAAAACAGGTTGACTACCAGATAACATCTGTCTTGAAGACAACTGCACTTTCTGGTTTTTCATGAAGACATTTCGCTTCTCATCCAAGAAGCTTCTTCAGAATTGACAAGAAGCAAAATGTCTTCAAGGAAAAATGAAGAAAGTCCTGAAAAGAAAAACACCTTTGGGACAACCATGAGCTGAGTGACTGAGAATCTCCACAGATGCTGAATATGTGATTCCTTCTCCAATTCTTAACTTACTGCACCTCTGTAGGGTTTGCCAATTGCACAGGGGCAGATGGGACAGTACTCCAGAGGGTGAACGTCATGGCCCAGAGGATCATGGGTTGCCCTCTCCCCTCTTTGGAAGAGCTTTATAGGTCCCGCTGCCTTAAGAAAATTCAAAACATTCTCAAAGATCCATCTCATTCTGGGAACCCATTTTTTGCACTATAACCATCTGGCAGACAGTAGAGGAGAATAAAAACAAGGTCAAATAAGCTGAAAAACAGCTTCTATCCCAGGGCAGTATCTCTGTTGAATTCTACTGTATTGTGCTGTGTTGATGCGGTGCCAGGGTTTTTCAATTCATTGTGTGGAGGGTGAAGGATGTGTGTTTGTGTTTATTTTCAGGGTCATGATGTGCATTGTGTGTGTTTGATTTCGTAAACTGAAACTAAGCTGAACAATTTGACACTTGTCTGGAGCTGGAGACTTTACGCCTAAAACCGACAATCTCATCGACGTTGATGGGACTGTTTGCACATCGCAGCTTTGATTTGGACTAATTCTGCAATAAAGGTGTGGATCCTGAAAACACATGCTTTTCCAGCTTCCCCAGGCCAGGGCAATATTTAACATGTGTCCCAAAAGTGGGGCTTTTTCCAGGAGGCAACTGGACTTTCTGGTTTTTCTTTGAAGACGTTTCGCTTCTCTCCAAGAAGCTTCTTCAGCTCTGATTGGATGGTGGGGAAGGGAAGGATTTATACTCCTTACAGAGAGCTGGTCATTTGCATCCTTTTTAGAGTCATTGAAGCCACTTGAGAGGTTTATCTGCGTCCTCAGGTTAATGGGTCCTTCCACACCCCATCTGCCCTTCTCAGGTGACCCTGAGGATAAATCCTCAAGTGGCCTCAACGACTAAAGGATGCAAATGACCAGCTGTCTGCAAGGAATATAAATTCTTCCATTCCCCTTCACCCTAGTCAGAGCTGAAGAAGCTTCTTGGATGAGAAGCGAAATGTTTTCAAGGAAAAAAACCAAAAAAATCCAGTTGCCTCTTGAAAAAAGCACCTTTGGGCCAACCATGATTTGGATGATTCCCACAGTTATCTCTCTTGAAGGTCTCTCACCGTTTCTGCTGGACATCAAAGAGGGTGATGGAATCAGCGTCTCTCAGCAAGAGATTCCCGGTGCCAGCGTAAAAAATCTCATCGCAGTTGGGCACCTGAACCTTCTTTGTGATTTCGTTCTTCAGGTTCTTGATGAGGATCTGTCAGGGTGCGAGCAGCGGAATAAGGTAAATGTTGTGGCCTGTCAGCCGCCGGCCCCTCCAGCAGCCGAATCAGAGGAGGAGGCAGCGTGAGAGTCAGGGTCAGCATCAAGGCAACCTGGGAGCTCCAAGGGGGAAGAAGGAATGGAGTTGGCAGAGACAGACAGAGAGAGACAGAGACAGAGCCTGAGCTGTCTGTCAGCCCTCAGATGGAGAGTCAACACCCCCCCCCCCAGGTCTGGAGGTGGCTGATGAGGAAGAGGAGGAACAGCTGGATCCAGTGCCTGACACAGAAGGGAGAGGAGAGCAGTGGAAATCTATGGGCCCGTCCTTGGGACAGAAGAGCCACCGCTGCTCGTGAAACCCCACCCGAGCTCTGGAGATAAAAGGCAGGGGACAAAGATGAATAGAGGTGGCAGGGATCTATTCATCTCCCTGCCAATCAGCCACGGCCAAATCCTGTCTGAAAATTATTGGAATCCTTCTTGGAATCTGCAGCGCCTTCTGAGCGTGTGTGTGTTTCTCTGCTTCTGGAAGAAAGCAAGTGCACCTTCCAGGAAGGACTTCCTTTGCAAATATGGGAAGAGAGAGAGAGAGAAAAAAAAAAACCTCCTTGGGTCAGTTCAGGGGGAAAGCATCCCTTTCCATAGAGACTTCCACTTCCATAGAGACTTTGTTAGCCTGCCGCGAGAGAGCGGCTGCTGGCACTCCTAATAAAGGGAACTTTTAGTTGGGTACAAGGGGCTTGTCGTGTTTAGAAGCCGGGTCAGAACAGCGAAGAGGACTACACAGCAGGGACAGGAAGGCAAGCAGGAAAAAAACCCTTCTGCCCACAAAACGCTCAAGCATAAACTCGGTGGGACAAAACACAAACAGCTATGCTGTGGTTGCCGAAATGTGTTTGAATATTCGTCGCTCATGCTGGTTTGGTTAGGCTGTTGGTTGGAGCTCCAAGCTTGGCAACGACACAACTCCAAACACACTGACGACGTTTCCTCGAATGGTGACCAACGTTTGGAGCCCAATTGCCACGCTCAAAGCTCGGCCCAACAGCCCTAAATACAGGGGGTCCTCCAGCTACAGCCCAATTGGGACCAGAATTTTCCATTGCTAAACAAGGTGGATGTTACGGGAGCCCTGCCTGGCTTTATGACCATTTTTTGGTCCTGGTTGTTAAGCGAATCATGCTCTCATTAAGCGAATCAGGCGCCCCCATTAACAGAAAGTCACCAGAGAGGATCCCATGACACACACACACCCCCAGGACTCAGGGATCTGCCACCGTCATAAATAAGGAGTCAGTTGCCAAGGGTCCCGATTTGGATCCTGTGACCCTGCAGTGATCTGAAAACCAGTCGCAAGTCACGGCTTTCGGTGCCGTGGTAACTTCGAACAGTGACTATAAAGGAACGGTGGTAAGTCGAGGCAGAAGAGGGAGCCGGTCTTCTGCCCAGGGGGAATCCTGCGGTCTGCAGGGATGTCGGGCCTTACCGAGTGCATCCGGTCCAAGACGGCAAAGCGGTTCCGAGCGACCCAGACAGCGGTGAGTCCCGAGGAGCGTTTTCCTTCTGGAGCTGGAAAGGCAAGCAAGGAGCAGGCGGTCACACAAAGTTCGGTGCCTGCTGGCGACACACAAACACTCTCTGTCTCTGTCTCTCTTACACACACACACACACAGTGCTGTTCAGTTTCAGGCAGCATGTAAAATCCAGGCCCTTGGATCCTTAAAGTGGGAATCACAGAGAGAAGGACCTGAGGAGGAAGCCCTTCTTTCTTTTTTTTCTTTCTTTCATTTCTTCCTTCTTCTTTTTTTCTTTCTTCCTTCTGTTCCTTTCTTCTTTCCTCCCTCTTTCCTTCCTTCCTTTCTATCCCACCCTGGCTGGAGAATTCTGGGAGTTGAAGTCCACAAGTCTTAGAGGGCCCACATTTGGGGAGCCCCGCTGTAAGAGCAGCCCTCGGCCATTTTTCAGGCATGATAACCGGAGCCAGGAGACTGACTGACTCCTCCGGCTGAAGGGGGAAGAAGCTGGCATCGGCACGGGTAGAATCCAGCCAAACATTTATGTCACACGTGCCATAATCACCACAGGACAGGGATGAGGCTCAAAAGCACTCTCAAATCCTGTGCCAGAGGCCCCAGTTGGCTATGAGCAAGGCCAACGTGTAGAAAATAAAACCAAATAAGAGGTTTTGTGCCTTCACAGAAAGAAAGAAAGAAAGAAAGAAAGAAAGAGAGAGAGAGAGAGAGAAAGAAAGAGAAAGAAAGAAAGAAAGAAAGAAAGAAAGAAAGAAAGAAAGAAAGAAAGAAAGAGAAAGAAAGAAAGAAAGAAAGAAAGAAAGAAAGAAAGAAAGAAAGAAAGAAAGAGAGAGAGAGAGAGAGACGGGGGGAGAGAGGGAGATGAGAAAAGGACTTCAGTAAAATAAAATTTAAAAAAAATAAAATAAAATCAGGTTTTGTGCCTTCAGAGAGAGAGAAGGAAAGGGAGAGAAGACGAGGAAAGGATTCCAGTAAAATAAAATCAGCCTTGTGCTCGCATGGAGCGGGGACAAGGACTTCTATAAATTAAAATAAAATAATGTTTTATGCAGAGCAGGGAGAGGAACAGAAGATAGGAAAGAACTTCTGTAGAAAGAGAGACAGGGAGGGGGGAAGATGAAAGAAGGACTTCAGTAAAATAAAATAAAACTAAAATAAAACTGAGTTTTGTGCTTTCAGAGAGAGAGAGAGGAGAGGGAGAGAAAATGGGAAAAGAATTTCAGTAAAATAAAATTAAAATAAAACCATTCTTGTGCTTTTGTGGGGGAGGGGAAGGTGGAAGTTCTTTAAAATAAAATGATGTTTTATGCTGAGAGGGGAGGGGAAGAGAAGGCGGGAAAGAACATCTATAAATTAAAATAAAATAAGAGGTTTTGTGCCTTCACAGAAAGAAAGAGAGACAGGGAGGGGGGGAGATGAGAGAAGGACTTCAGCAAACGAAAAGTAAAATAAAATTAGGTTTTGTGCCTTCAGAAAGAGAGAAGGAGAGGGAGAGAAGCTGGGGAAAGGATTCCTGTAAAATAAAATTAAAATAGGTCTTGTGCTTGCCCTGGGGAGAGTGGGGGGAGTCAAGGCCTTGAATAAAATAAAACGACGTTTGGTGTAGAGCGGGGGAAGGAAGAGAAAGTGGGGAAGGACTCCTGTCAATTAAAATAAAACAAAATAGCTTTGTGCCTCCACAGAGAGGGAGAAAGAGAAAGCGGGGGAAGAAAGATGGGAGAAGGACTTTAGTGCCCCTCTTTGGTGTCCAAGGACAGCTGCCTATCGTGATGGGGCTTTCTAAATCTGGGGAGGACGAGAGCCGCTTCCTGCGCTGTCGTCGGAGGCAGGTGGGGGACGGACCCAGGTGGGACAGGAACTCCCCGGTGGCCTGGCCTGCTGAGGAGGCAGACGCTCCAGCAAACTCATTTCGATTGGCAGAGCGGGGCAGGTTTGATCCGGGAGCTGCCAAAAAAAAAAACTGAAGACTGGGCAATCTTACAGCCGCCTCCGAAGCATCCAGCCCCTGCCTGGGAGAGATTTGCACGAAGAAATCCCGCTGAGGGAAGCAAGCCAGCCGAACAGCCTGCTGGGGGACGAGGCAGGGAAGGATCGTCGCTTAATAGTGGATTTATAAAATATATATATATATATATACACATTTCCCCCAGAAAAAAAGAAAAAGGAAGAACAAGACACGGGCATGAATTTTTCACATCTGATGGGCTGCCAATCTTATTTGGGCTCCCCGGGATCCGGGGGGGGGGGTAGGAGGAGGGGGAGAGGGAAAGCTTTATGGGGTGGGGGGAATAAACAGCGCGGCACAGACGCAGCTCACCGTCGGGATTCTGGGAGTCTGCATCCTTGGGAATGGTGTAGAGGTCGTAGGTGCTATTCTCCAGGTTGCTCGGCCTCTGCAGAGAGAAAACGTGGCGGGTAAAATTCGCTTTATTGGGTTTAGGAGGGTTTTTTGTTTTTTTTTAAATCTCTCATCATTTTTATGCTGTCTCTTGGAAAATGAAGTTAATAGATCAACTTAAATAAATATAGCAGCGGCAACTCTCGGTTCAGCTTTCAACGGAAGAGGGCTGAGTGGAACGGGGGCTCGTTCCCAGGGCTGCTTTGCCAATCTTGCCAATTTCCTTATTATTCCCTGTTTTGGTTTTTTTTTTGGGGGGGGGGAGGGGGGAATCCACTTGGATTTGAGAAGGAAAGTCACGTCAGTTTTGAAAATGGTGGTGGAGAATCTCAAATCTTCAAAAAGCCCATCCAGTAAATCAATATTTCTCAACCTCAGACTCTTGACTTCAACTTCCGGAACAGAGTTGAAATCCGCCCATCTTAAAAGGTACCAAGCTGGAGAAACACTGCAGAAAATGGGGTTTTTTGTTTTGTTTTTTTTAAAAACTCCTTAATAAGGATTAGAAAACAAATACAGGTAGTCCTTGACTTACAACCCATTTGTTTAGTGGCCAAAGTTTCATCGTAGAAAAAAAGGAACGTATGACCTTTTTCACACTTATGACCGTTCCAGCATCCCCCCCCATGGTCACACGATCAAAATTCGGACATGCCAACTGGTTTGGTTTTGCAACCCAAAAAGACAGACACAAGACTCCAGACAGTAATTCGTCTTTCAGTCCTTAAGGGAGGTTCAGCTCTGCTTTTAGATTAGCTAGAAAGCAAGAAATCCAATGATTTCCTGCTTTCTAGCTAATCTAAATCTCCCGGCGCAGCAGAACAGATGATGGTTGGGGGAAAAAAAAGAAAAAAATAGCAACTTAGAAGGTAAGTTTGATGGCACACAGGCCAGGTAAGGAGTGAGTGGGCAGGGAGGGGAGAGGAAGGATCAGCCAGTAGCGCAATTTACCAGTTTTCTGAACTGGACAGAATCATAACAACCAGAGGAAGGGGGTCAAGCTATTCTCCAAGGCACCTGAAGGCCAGACAAGGAATAATGGATGGAAGCTGAACAAGGAGAGATTCAACCTGGAAATAGGGAGGATTTTTTTCTGACAGGGGGAACGATCAACCAAATGGAACAGAAGCTGCCTTCAGAGGCTGTGGGAGCTTCATCCCTGGAGGCTTTCAAGAGGAGACTAGATTGCCCTCTATCGGAAATGGTGCAGGTAGGGTCTCCCGCTTGGGTGGGGGTTGAACTAGATGACCTACAAGGTCCCTTCCAACTCTGATTATCTGTTATCCGACTGCAAATACAGAACGAGAGAGAAGACTTCCACCGTCGGAGAGAGGTTTTCCACATCTGCAGACGAGATGGGAAGGAAGACAACTCCTCGCCTTGTGGTTCCCGGCTGAGACAGCTGTGAAAAACAGCAGCAGCAGCAGCACCACCACTGGCTGCCCTGCCGGCTCCCTTCCCTGACAGCACCCCTCCTTCCCTCCCCAATGGACGTCTCCCACATACCGTGCAGAGGAGCACAGCATTCTCCGCTGGGTTGTAGGACATGTTGAAGACAGGAAACTTGGAGCCACTGCAGGACAAAGAGAGAGAGAGAGAGAGAGAGAAAGAAAGGTCAGGAGTGGAGCCCAAAGGAATTCCGGCTGGTGGGATCAAGAGCCTTTTCTGCCCTGCTCCCACCCGCTGGAGTAGGGGGTCTCCAACCTTAGCAACTTTAAGACTTGTGGATTTCAACTCCCAGAACTCTGGGAGTTGGTCCACAAGTCTTAAAGTGGCCAAGGCTGGGGACCCCCTGCTCTGGAGCATTGTGAGATCTGACCCCACACTCTTGGACCTCCAGAAGCGCCCACAGTTCCAGCTGTGACAGCAGCAGGTGCAGACAGATGAGGTCTCGGAGAGCGAGGACTCGGAGGAGGGGCCTGCATGAGGCAGGGATGGGCCAGGACCATCAGGGAGTGGAATGTGGCCTTTGGAGATTGTGGAGGCTGGCAGCAGCGATGAAGAAGCCCCCAAGGTGCCTGTGCCCAGTGTGCATGCATGCAAGGCTGCTTGAAGGAAAGAGCAGCTGCCGCAGCACAGGTGACTCGGGAGTAAGGCTGCAAAGTAATGGAAAGTTTTATCCCTTAAGGGATAAAAGCCAACCTGAGGGACCGGGATTCTTTGCAGGAAGCAAAGAAGATTTTGCACTCAAGCCTTGTGGACGTTCGGACTCTCTTAGTTTGTGTTTGAAGACTCTTTGGGTTTGAAATATTTTTTGGCAACTTTATCTAGTGTTCTTGACAGCCTTGCACCACCTTGGCAAGGCTCTTTCTTATCAGAGGCAATGAGTTTGAAGCAGCCTTTTAACCGGGAAGAAACGGAATTCGTAAAGAATCATTAAAAGGTTTTGCTGTTCCCTCTGTTACGTATTTGTTTCCTTGGAACAAGGTTTGGGTCAGAACACGGGGTCACGATGAGGAAGTCCCCCTCTGGAGATGGCTAATGGACTAAGACACCACCAGTACACACTCCCCATCCTGCCCACTTTTTGTCAATTTTAACTCAACGTTAGGGTTAATATTTATGGTTTCCATGTTTAAAATGTTTCGTTTAGTGGGTTTTTTTTTTAATTTGTGAAGCAGATTTGTGAAGCAGATTATCTGTGTTATTAAAACACAGATAAAGTCATAAATCTCTCGTCTCCCAAAGATAGACTGACCATTATTGGGGGACCCCCCCCCCACACCCACCCAAAGAGAACGCTGGGAAGGGAAGGAGGGCAAAGCCCCCCCCCCTGAGCTGAACACCCCTCCAGAAAGAGCATTGCCTCCTTGGCCGGGGAAGAGGACGGGGGGCACGGAGCCAGAGCGGAGCCTCAGCTGGGGTCCCATCTGCCTACTCAGAGCCACTTAAGCATCTGCTGTCCCCCCCCCCCCAAGTCTGGCTCACCCTTCCTCCCTGCCTTTCAGCTGCCGCCCTCGTGAAGCTTCTACACCAAACCAGAGATGAAATGTCTTAGATATGTATAGATGGCATTCAGCTTTGTTCGGGTATTTTCCCACATCATTGTAGTTGTGCTTTTAAAGTTGTAGCAACGTTTCGGCAGAATCTCATCTGCCATCATCACTATACAGAAGCCTGATGATGGCAGATGAGATTCTACCAAAACGTTGCTACAACTTTAAAAGCACCACTACTATGACGTGGGAAAATACCCGAACAAAGCTGAATACCATACATGTAAGTACCCACGAAAACTTAAGAAAACAAATATATATAGATATATATATATATATATCTTTTTTTTTCTCCCCCTGAACCTTATCATCTCTGGATTGCTGTAGAAACTGTGTGTGTGTGTGTGTGTGTTTGTGTGTGTGTATATACACATACATACACACATATATACATATTAATGGAGGGAGGAATAGACAGATAGAAGATAGATAGAAAATAGATATAGATAGAAGAAATATAGAAAATAGGTAGATAGACGATAGAAGAGAAATATAGATGATAGATATAGATAGATACAGATAGAAGACATAAAAGACAGATAGATAAAAGATAGATATAAAAGATAGATAGAAGATGGAAAGATGATAGTTGATAGAAGACAGATATAAAAGACAGATAGAAGATGGAAAGATGATAGTTGATAGAAGACAGATATAAAAGATAGAAGATGGAAAGATGGTAGTTGATAGAAGACAGATATAAAAGATAGATAGAAGATGGAAAGATGATAATTGATAGAAGACAGATATAAAAGATAGATAGAAGATGGAAAGATGATAGTTGATAGAAGACAGATATAAAAGATAGATAGTAGATAGATAGATGGAAGATATATAAAAGATAGTCGACAGACAATAGTAGAAGACATATATAAAAGATAGATAGATGGAAGATATAGATATAGACAGACAGACAGACAGAAACGCTTAATTTCCCCCCTTAAACTAAGAAATAGAAATTCTGGAATTTTTCCTTTGGGGAGTAGTAACGTGGATTCTCCAGATATTTCTCATGGATAGTATGCAGAGAAAAGCAACAAAGACGATTAGGGGGTCTGACGCTAAAGCCATAAGTCACTTTTTTCAGTGTCTTTGAACCCAGCCCTTAAATAGTGGTAAATCGAGTTTACGACCATCATTCAGTGACCGTTAGACTTTAAGGGTATCTTCCAAAGTACCATCAACCTTCCCCCCACCCCCGACCCTGCTCCTCCTGTGGTCACATAGCTGCATCTTAGCCCTCAGCAACCAGACCATGGTTACAGTCATTTGCAGTATCCCGTGGCCTTTTTGGCCACAAACCAGCATTTATATCTGATTTTCAGCCCCCCCCCCCCCCCCCAAAAAAAAACAAATTGGTAGAATGTTTGCACTGTTCACGTCACAATCCTGCTGATTTACTAAAGACTGCCAAAAAAAAAAAAAAAAGGCCAAGTCCCCCGCTTTACACACTGTCATGACTTACAACCATAACAGGCCAGCTCCATTACTGTCGTAAGTTGAGGACAACCTGCAATACGTAACATTGGACAGCACTTTTGTCTGTGTTTTTATCATTCTTTTTTTTTTCTCTGTTCTTCCTTCTGGAAGAAAATGTCTCAGTTGCAGGCTCACCTTTGTTCTGAATCAAAGTCCTGCTCTAGGACTATTTTTATATGTTCTCTACAATCCAAAGTGGAATTCAAGTCGTCCTCCACTTATGATGACTGAACCCAAAATTTATGCTGCTGAGTGAGAAATTTGTTAAGTGGGTTTTGCCCTATTGTACGACTTTTCTTGCCACGTTTGTTAAGTGAGTCAGTGCCGTTGCTAAAGGAGTAACCTAGTTGTTAAATGAATCTGACTGCCCCGTTGATTTTTCTTGCCAGGTGGTCACAAAAGGGGATCATGTCATCCAGGGACGCTGCAACTGTCATAAATGTGAGTCAGTTGTCAAGCATCCAAATGTAAATCATGTGACCTTGGGGATGATGCAAAGGCTTTATTAAGTGTGACAAATGACCTCAAGTCACTTTTTTCATTGCCGCTGTCACTTTGAACGGTCACTAGGTGAACTGATGTAAGTCGAGGACAACCTGTACTCTTAACCAAGCCCACCACACAGGGTGATTGTTGCGAGGATCAAGAGGCAGAGAGAGGCATTCCAGAGCTTCTGCTTCAAAGGTCTACTCATCCTCTACTCTATGCCCCTGTTGGAGTCTGACTCCGAGGCAGAGGAGAGAAGGAACAGCCGACAGGGAGTGGGAGTGTGGCTCCAGAGGTTGTGGAGGAGGCTGAAGAGGGGCACAGGCCAGCTGGGCAGAGGAAGAACGAGGCCCATCCCCTCTCCATCCTAGGGCACGCAGGGAGGAGAGGATAAGGGAGAAACCTGAATGGCGTGATTTACGGGGAGGAAAGGGCCCTGATCCCCTTCATGGGCTGCAGCTGTGAGAACTGTTTAAAAGGACAAACTGTGCATGGGCCAGTGCTGGAAGCAAACCGTGAAATAATTCTAGTCTGTCAGTTCTGATCTGAGTTCTGGTGTCCTTCCCAGTGTGTGCATTTCTATATCTGCGGACGTCTTCAAGCCCTTATCTTGCCTTGTTTCATTAATTGTTTCAGTGTGGTTTGTGTTGTTGTTTTTTTCTATTTATAATTTATATGTATTTTGAATTTGAACGGAAGTTCTTCCTTTTCGTAACTGTTTGTGGGGGAATTTTTTTCTCCAGTCAACGATAATTGGAGCTTCGAAGCCAAGTGGAAGGAATTAAAGGGACGTCATCTGTTTTTGTGACTTGGTTGCTATCCCACCCTGGGTCATCACACTCATCTTCTACTCATCAAGGCACAAGGATGGTTCCAGGCAGGCAGGCAGAATGGAAAAGAAAGGGCTGAAAAGGCACAGACAGCCTCAGGGGTGAGGGGCTCCCCCTCCTCTGTCCTCAATGAAGGAGGAAGACCCCTGATGGAGGAAGGAAAGACGTCCCTTCCCCCACCTCACCTTCTCAACTGCATCACGGCCACATCTTTGGAGCTGTTGAAGTCCAGCTGGCGGAGGAAGCGGTCCTTGACGTAGTAGAGCATGTTGCCGTGCACGGCGTAAGCCGGCCTCTCGCGCTCCAGCTTGAAGACAATCATCCCTCCGTCGTGACCTGGGTAACAGAAGAGCAGAGAACTTCCAGAATGGTAGTGAGTGGCACCTGGTTTACGTAGTGAATGCAATGGGCTTCACGACCCCCTTAAACCAGGTTTTGCAGGGCTCCTGGTGCTCTCTGAGCTTGGCTGTTTGCTTGCCAGTATTTCATTACCCAAACTAGGTAAACTCATCCATGCTAGGAGGGAAGGGGGCATTGGTCTGGGACAATCGAGCAGTAAACACTTTGTCGTGGCATGTCGGCCGATGGCCCCTTCAGCAGCCAAAGCAAAGGAGAAGGCATGGGAGTCGGGGTCAGCATCAGGGCAACCTGGGAACTCCGAGGGGGAAGAGGGAATGGAGAGGCTGAGGTGGAGCCTGGGCCGTCCATCAACCCTCAGATGGAGAGTCAACAGCCCCCTTCCTGATGAGGAAGAGGAGGAACAGCTGGGTCCAGTGCCTGACATGCAGATGCGCAGAAGGAAGAGGAGAGGAGAGCAGTGGAAATCTATGGGCCGGTCCTTGGGATAGAAGAGACACCACGGCTAATGAAGCCCCACCCTAGCTCTGGGGATCAAAGGCAGGGGGCAGAGATGAAGAGGTCTGGCAGACAACTATTCTTCTTCCTGTAGGACAGACTTGTTAGCCTGTGGTGAGAGAGAAACTTTTTGGCGGGGCTACCGGCGTTCCTAATAAAGTCCTCTTTTGAGTTCACTTCAAAGGGTTTGTCGTGTTTGGGGAGCTGGGGCAGAACACACTTCCCCAATCAAGGAATTAGCAAATCTGATAAACAATCAAACAGTAAATAACAGCCTAACCAAGGAACCACCAAGAACGCTCCCACCAACACTGACAGGAGGAAGAGAGGAAGCCCCTCTCCTTTCTAGCACTGAAGATGTTACCTAGTTGGGTAATGAAATGCCTGCAAGGAAATAACCAAGCTCAGAAAGCAACGAGGATTCCGCAGTCCTCCTCCTCCTTAGGTAGTCCTCGATTTACCACCACAAATGGGCAAGAAAATTTAATTAATTATACATTTATTTTTAACAACAAACATTGACAAACACAAACACAAAACATCCAATAAAACCATCCTTCCATTATACAGTGTGACGGTTGGTACATATCTTTTGTGCGCAATATCAACAGTCTTTCCCTCCTAAATTTCAATTAAAATTCATATTGTATAAATCAAGTATCCATATCATATTATTGTCAAATCATTATTAGACTTTAATTACAGATTCCCGTCATCCCTTTTGAGCAAATCTGGGCAGGAAAATTTGTTTTGGAGTGTGGTCATTAAGCGAGGCATCATGTGACCACACCTGGTTTTACATCCTTTTCTTGCCAGCGTTGTAAAATGAGACCTCATGTGATCGCAATTTGCAACCTTTTCTGCCACTGTCCTCATTGACATTGTCAGTTAGCTGGGAAGGTTACAAAAGATGACCCTGGGAGACTACAACCGTCATAAATGTGAGGCGGTTGCTAGGCACTAGATCATTAAGTGCAACTTCCATCATAACTCTGGTCACGAAACGAATGGTGTAAGTCGAGGACTTCGGTAATGTGGGGATCAGGTGTGGCAAAACCCCCTGGATTACCCTTTCAGGGCCACCCTCCCCCTGAAATTTTTCAGCCCCACCTGAGGGCCACCCCCAGATCCTTTACCTGCTGCGAAGAGGTTGAGGTTCGGATGGGCTGCCAACACCCAGAAGCGGTCGTGATCCCGGCGGAAGGTCTGAACGCCCGTGCTGGCGATGGAGGAAGGGAGGGAAGCAGAGAAAAACACCTGGCCATGAATTGTTTGGCTTGGAATTTAGGGATGGATAAAAGAGGGAGCAAAGAAGATGGACCAATAATAACAATAATAATAACAACAACAATAAGCCAGTGAGCCATCAGAACGAACGCAATCAAGGTCAGAATAGAAAAATCTGCTGATGACCCCAAATGAAGACTCTGCAACGAAGTGGACGAAACCATCGATCATGTACTGAGCTGTTGCAAGGCAATCGCTCAGACTGACTACAAACAACGTCACAACACAGTCGCTCAGATGGTCCATTGGAACTTGTGTCGCAACTACCACTTGCCTGCAGCAAAGAAACAGTGGGATCATAAGCCTGAAAAAGTGGTTGAAAATGAGCATGCAAAACTCCTGTGGGACTTCCTAATACAGACTGACAAAATTTTGGAACACAACACCCCGGATATCAATATTGTGGAGAAGAAAAAAGTGCAGATCATCGACATTGCCATACCTGGTGACAGCAGAAAAATCACCAGATATCAGGACTTGAGAATCGAACTGCAGAGACTCTATCTATCTATCTATCTATCTATCTATCTATCTATCTATCTATCTATCTATCTATCTATCATCTATCACAAACTTGGCAGCTTTAAGGCTTGTGGACTTCCACTCCCAGAATTCCTGAGGTAACATGACAGGAGAAGGAATTCTGGGAGTGGAAGTCCACAAGCCTTAAAGCTGCCAAGTTTGAAGACCCCTGTCCTGGTCAAAGTTACCCAGCCAGCTTACAGGCCTAAGGCAGGACTAGTTTCTAGGCCAGCACCATAACCATTTGCCCGTTCACTAACCCATCTGATCACTCCCCTCAGCTGAACAGCCTCCAGCTCTGGCCCAGAGGCCGTCTTCCGCTGAGTCCATCTGCAGATCCCAAAAAGTTCAGCAGATTGGGGGTCTCGTGGGGTGGGGCCCCCAGATGCGCTTACCGTTTGGACATATCCCAGACTCGGATGCTCTTGTCCTCCGAATTGCTCAGGATGAGCTCCTGCCGAGGGTGGAAGACAGAGCAGGAGACGTTGTTGTAATGGCCGCGGCAGGTGTCCACCTCCCAGGCTTTGGACTCTGAAGGAGAGGGAAGGACAGCGGTCACCGGGAAGGGAAAGGCAAAGAGGGATCGTGATGCCCAGTGGTTGGGAAGCTGCCTTGGACCATTCTGGCCAGAGGTACGTGTGAACCCGCATCCTGCCCTGCCCGCTGCTTCTGCAGGACTTCCGGATCTCATAGAGCAGAGGTCTCCAACCTTGGCCACTTTAAGCCTGGCGGACTTCAGCTCCCAGAATTCCCCAGCCAGCTCAGACAAGGGTTCTGCGTCCAATGCAGGGAAGGGGCCAGGACCATCTGGGAGTTATGTGCTGACTCCGGAGCCTCTAGAGTCTGGCAGCAGCGAGGCAGAGGACCCAAGGGAGTCTGTTTCCAGTATGCGTGTGTGCAGAGCTGCTAGAAGGAAAGAGCAGCTAAGACAAAAGGGGTGACTCGGGAGTAAGGCGACTGCCCCTCCCAGAAGGTATAAAGGAGGTGCAAAGGTAGAGAAACCTTTGCAGGAAGCAAAGTCGTTTGCTCTGTTCGGATTAATCCTTGAAACTCTGTGTGGACTTTGTACTTTGGTTGGTTTTTTACCGTTCATTTGGCACTTTAGTTCTTGGCAGCAATTCCAAGGAAAGAAAGGTGGGTGCTTATCTCAAGGAACTGTTTGGGACTCATTATGGGCTGGGCATGCACATAATTCCAAGCATTAAAATAAAACAAGAGTTGTTTTAACTAGCGTGTGCTTAGTTACGGTCTCAGAAAGCCTTGGTCAGAACAGAGAGTTCCTTCCCGCTGTGCTTTCAATTTCAGTACAGGTAGTCAACTAATCGCCATTCGAAGTTACGACTCTTAGAAAGCATAGGACCAGTCCTCGTGTGACCGTCGCAGCATCCCCCACAGTCACGTGATCAAAAGGGGGGGGCACTCGGCAACTGCCATTGGTTTACAAATGATTGTGCTGCCCAGGGGTCACATGATCACCGTCTGCGATCTTCCCAGCCAGCCTCCAGCCAGCGAAGCCAAGGGAGGAATCTGGGTTTGTTTAATGGTCACAGGATTTGCTTAATAACTGTGCCGAAAAAGGGTTGTTTGGTGGGTGCAAACACAACTGCCTTTCATAGCAGTGGAACTTTTGAGTTCAATAATGAAGCACAGCCTGTAGCACAAGGGTCTTTGAACCTGACCACTTTAAGACTTGTGGACTTCCACTCCCAGAATTCCTCTTCATGTTTGCTCAGGAATTCTGGGAGCTGAAGTCCATAAGTCTTAAACTTGCCAAGTTTGAAGACCCTTCCCAGAATTCCTCTTCATGTTAGCTCAGGAATTCTGGGAGTTGAAGTCCATAAGTCTTAAACTTGCCAAGTTTGAAGACCCTTGTGACAGATGATAGATTGTTATATAGGTAAATGGTGGTATGGAGAGAGAGAGAGATGATAGATGATACATACATAGATAGGTAAATAGGTAGGTAGGTACGGAGAGAGATGATAGGTAGGTAGGTAGAGATAGATGGATGATAAATTGATAAATGATAGAGGGATGGATAGATAGATAGATAGATAGATAGATAGATAGATAGATAGATAGATAGATAGATAGATAAAGGGGTCTTCAAACTTGACAGCTTTAAGACTTGTGGACTTCCACTCCCAGAATTCCTCCTTCTCCAGGCATGTTAGCTCAGGAATTCTGGGAGTGAAAGTCCACAAGTCTTAAACTAGCCATTTGAAGACCCTTGCTGTAGCACCTCATTGGTTCCGACAGGTGGACCTTGACTTACAATCACAAAGACAGACTGGAAAAAAAGATGGCACAAGATTTTACCACCTTCTTTGTGGCAGATCACCCTGGTTTAACCAAGGCATCCTTGGACCACAACCTGCTACCTTCCTCAGGGAGCCTGCCTGTCGGCAGCCAGCTGGGAGGTTCACAGATGGCAAATACATGACGGTGGGGACACTCTTGTGGCAGTCGTAAGGGTGAGGACCGCTCTGTCAGCCAATTTTTTTCAGGGCCGTTGTAACTTTAAACAGTCAGTGAACAGGTGTTCTTAAGTCGAAGGCTACCTGCACGAGCTGAAAGCTAATTTTGCAACATCTGGGGTTTTTCCCCTAACACCAAACCAGGTTTGTTCTGCAGCAGCTGAGCCCTCCTCCTCCTCCTCCTCTCGCAGGCCACGGCCGAATGCCCACTTTCCCAGAGGACCGAAACGAGGCAAAGGCCCAGCTGAGTAGCCTTACGCTCTGCAGTTTGCAAAAAAAAAAAGTGGGGGGGGAGGGCGGGGGGGGGGAAAGAAGGGGTTTACCGTTCATCCTCCAGATCTTGACTTGCCGGTCATCAGCCCCCGAGACGATGAGGGGCATAGTGGGGTGGAAAGCTGCCCAGTTGACCCCACGATCGTGTCCCTAAAACACACAAGAGAAGGAGAGCTTCAAAATAAGTGTCATGCCCGTTGGACTCTGACTCAGAGGAGGAAGCCGAGCAGCTGACCGGGAGTGGGAGTGTGGCTCCATTGGCTGTGGAGGAAACTGGGGAAGGGCAAAGTCTGGCTGGGCAGAGCAGGGGAGAGGTAGAACAAGGGAGAGGGAATTCAGAGGAAGACCCAGGCCCACCCCCGTTTCGCCCTAGGACAGGGGTCTCCAACCTTGGCCACTTTAAAGACTTGTGGACTTCAACTCCCAAGGTCTTAAAGTGACCAAAGTTGGAGACCCCTGTCCTAGGGCACGCAGGAAGGAATGGAGAAAGGAGCAATGTGAGTTGCATGGCTTATGGGGAGGAAAGGGCCCTGATTCCTTTCATTAGCTGCAGCTGGGAACACAGTGTATAAAAAGGGAAGCTGCGTGCAGTAAGTTGTTGGGAGCAAATTGTAACTTTATCTTGTATTGTTGTGGCTTATCTGGGTTCCTGGCGTCTTCCCAACTGTGTATGTTTTGCTGGGCTTTCAAGTCTGCAATTCCTTCTCCTGCCCTGTCAAGCTAATTACCTTCAGCTTGGATTGTTTGGATTTTTAGTTACAGTTTGTGCGTACCTAGTTTCGGACTTCTATCACAAGGGTCTTCAAACTTGGCTAGTTTAAGACTTGTGGACTTCCACTCCCAGAATTCCTGAGCTAACATGATTGGAGGAGGAATTCTGGACATTTAAGTCCACAAGTCTTAAAGCTATCAAGTTTGAAGACCCCTGCTTTAGGAGTTGTCCAACTGCTATGTAAGATATAAGATATGCAGTTATCCATGCCAGCTGGAGAATTCAGCCAAAAATCTTTAAATGGCTGTTGTTGGACATCCCTGGACTTAGACATTCATCTTCTCTTCCCAAAAGGCCAGGTGTGCAGATGCCATCCTACAAAACTGGCCTGCAAGAGAGCTGGGTTCCCGATCAGCCTTTGAGGTCCGCCCCTGATGTCAAATCACTCAAAAAATATCTGTCAACAATTCCTTATATTTCCCAATAATTTTACAGGAAGGTTCCCCCCTCCTCATATACACACTCACACGCCACCAACCCCAGAGTACCTCGAGAACATGCTTCACTACAGCATCCGTGGTGCCGAAAAGGTCCACGCCGGTGATGCCTCGCACCTCAGACTCCACAGCTCCCGGAGATAAATTCTTCTTTCTTAGACCTTCGGACAGGAGAGGGGATTTGTGGGGCAGAGGAAGTAAAGATCGCGGTTAACAAATAAAGATGAAAGCAGTGAAGGATGGGAGGAAATGCTCGTTTTCTTCCTGAGCAGAACAGATCATGGAGAGAAGCCATGACAGACCAAATTGCTCCAACGAACCTCTGTCCAAAGGGAAAGGGGTTCCTAAGCGGACTTGAGAGATTCACCAAGCCAAAGCCACTCAACCCCCGCAACCAAGAAAGGGAAGCCACCAATCTAGGCTCAAGTGAGGTTTAATCCTGTCATGCCCTTGTTGGAGTCTGACTCTGAGGAGGAGATTGAGGAGCTGACAGGGGGTGGGAATGTGGCTCTGGTGGCTGTGGAAGAAACGGGGGAAGAACACAGTCTGGCTGGGCATTCACAGGAAGATCCAGGCCCTCCCCCTCTTCATCCTAGGGTATGAAGGGAGCAACATGTCTTATGGGAGAGGAAAAGGCCCTGATCCCTTTCATTAGTTGCAGCTGGGAAAACAGGGTATAAGTGGGGCATTTGCACACAGCTCTTTGCTAGAAGCAAAGCATACTTTATCTTGGTTGAGGCTTATTTGGGTTTTGGTGTCTTCCCAACTGTGGGTGCTGCATTATCTGTGGAAGTCTGCAATTTATCATCCTGGCCTCCTGTGTTAATGATTCCAGTGTGGTTTGTGTTGGTTTTTTTCTAATTATTTTTTACATTTCGTTCGGACTGCATTTACTTTCTTTCGTAGACTGTTTTTTCGAAGAGTTTGATATCAAGCCGAGGATAATTGGACATTGCGGCCCAAGTTGGAGGCATTGAAGGGAATTTATTCTATTTTTGTGACTGTGTTATTTTTGTGTCATGCCCCAGGTCATCACAAATCCCCTGGAGAATGAGGCCAAAAGGATGAATCAGTACAAAAGCTGATGGGTCTCAGATGCAGGCACAATGCAGCTTCCAACCACGTTTAGACATTGAGGAGGGGAAAAGAAAAACAGAAGGGAAGAGTTTACTGTGGATATGATGGTTGGGGTGAATGTATCAGAGAGGCACTTCCAAGGAGGGATTTGCAAATCCAGGATCCATGGGGAAGTGGAATCAAGGGTAGGAGGAACCACACAGGTACCTGCTCCAGGAGAAATCAAAGGCACGTCATGTTGTCAGGTTGATCCGAGAGAACTGAGCAACAGATGGAAAATTTCTGAGGTTGCTACACAGATCAAGAGGGAATGGAGACACGTACAGAATGAACCAGCTCTGGCATGTGGGGGGGGGGATGAACGAGGAGAGAAAAAGGGGGCAGTTATAAAGAGGATGAGAGGAAATTAGGTGTGGAGCTGTTAAGAGGAGACGGACGAGCCCGAGAGTTGGAGGACGTTAAAAGCAATGCTAAAATGTCAAGCCAAACCGGAAGGTTAGAGACCAGACTTAGAGGGCTAGGCCACACCCCCACCTGGCTCTTTTTGTTATTGGGGAGGGTTCCCCTAAAACAGACTTGGCAACGTTAAGATGCTATGCTCTATGCTGGCTGGAGAATTCTGGGAGTTGAAGGCCACAAGTCTTAAAGTTGCCAAGTTTGGAGACACACACACCCCCCGCCCTAAAATCAGCGGTGTCCAATCTCGGCCACTTGGAGACGTGTGAACTTCGACTCCCAGAATTCCCCAGCCAGCCAAGCTGGGAGTCAAAGCCCACACGTCTTCAAAGGGGGAACAAAGTTGGGCACCTCTGCCCCTCCCCATTCCGTGGGTAGGACTTCCCTCTTTTTCCCAGCCTAATATAGAATGACGCCAAGCCCAGCTCTTCAGGACAGAAGCCCTCAGTTAAGATCGCAGCCGTGGAGGTCCAGCTATTTTGTTATCAAGTAAAACCACCCTGCTGTTTTCAACAGCTGGAATTATCCTTCCCGGTCCATCTTGCCCGCTTCAAGGGAAGGGACCAACTTCGGGATTAGAAGAAGAATGCAAGAAAAGTTTAAAAAGAGGTTATTTTCACCAATCCTGGAAAGTCATGGTTAGTCTCGCAAGCAAACTGCTTCATTGTTACGGGTACAATTTTGCATGCAAAAGGCAACTGGATGCCAGACCCAACTTGGTAATCTTCTCTCTCTCTCTCTCAGCAGGAGCCACAGAGACCCCCGACCCTGCCCTACGAGTGAAGTGGGGAGCTGGCCCACTGCAATCTTCTAACTCAGGGGTTCCCCCACCTGTGAACTGCAGCCCACTACCAGGACACGGGCTAGTTGTCACTGGGCTATGTGAGGGTGTCATGTCCTTGTTGGGGTCTGATTCTGAGGGGGAAATTGAGCAGCTGACAGGGAGTGGGAGGCTCCGGTGGCTGTGGAAGAAATGGGGGAAGGGCACAGTCCGGCTGGTCATTCAGAGGAAGACCCAGGCCCCTATTCATCCTAAGGCACGCAGGCAGGAACAGAGAAGGGACCAATGTGGCTTAAGGGAGAGGAAAAGGCCCTGATCCCTTTCATGAGTTGCAGCTGGGAGAACAGGATATAAGTGGGGCGTTTGCACACAGCACCTTGCGGGAAGCAAAGCGTGCATTATCTTGGTCGAGGCTTATCTGGGTTTTGGCGTCCTCACAACTGTGTGTGCGTGTCATTATCTTTTGGAAGTCTGCAATTATCCTGGCCTGCTGTGTTAATTACTTCAGTGTAGCTTGTGTTGGGTTTTTTTCTAATTATTTTTACTTTTGATTCGGACTGCATTTACTTTCTTCATAGACTGTTTTTTGGAAGAGGTTGATATCAAGTCGAAGATAACTGGACATTGGGACAGAAGTTGGAGGCATTAAAGGGAATTTATTCTACTTTTGTAACTTTGTTATTTTTGTATCACGCGCTGGGTCATCACAGAGGGGCTGGCCGGTGTGTGCAGTGCGCGCCTTAGCGTGTGCACACATGGCTTTACTTGCACGAGCATCGTAGCAGGCACTTGCACCCCCACTTGAGCCAGCATTGCCACAAACGTTGTGGGCGTTTGCCCCTCCTACAAAAATCATCCCCTCTTCCCCATCCCTCCTTCCTGGCCGCCAACCCAGGAAAGTTGGGGAACTCTGTTCTAACTGGTCTGTTTCGTTCTGGAAACCTCAGATTTCAGAATGGAGCTCAAAGCACCATGAATCAGAGAGCAGCTCTTCCTTGCAAGGTGAAATACAGTAGTCCTCCACTTACACCCCTTCGTTTAGTGACCTTTTTGAAGTTGCAACAGCATTGGGGGAAAAAAGGGACTTGGGACCGTTTCTCATACGACCGTTGCAGCTTTTTTTACTGGCTGAGGAACTCTGGGAGTTGAAATCCACAAGTCTTAAAAGTGGCCAAGGTTGAAGAGACACCCCTGATCTAGATGACTGAGAATCTCCCTAGACACTGCATGGATACGCTCAGTTGAACCAAGTCGGGTTGCAAAGACCGTGAAAAGCATCGATTCAGCAACTCCAGAAGTGCGGGGGGGGGGGGAAACCCTGGGGACAATTCCCAGGCCTTTGAAGCCATTTCGGGGGGTTTGAGCTCTGCTGAGAGAGAAAGAGAGAGAGAGAGAGAGAGAGAGAGAGAAAGCTCACCGCATGGGTGCTGGCAGAGGAAGTGACGGACTCATGCCAAGCACAGCCTCTCCGCCACCCCCTCCCTGCCCCCAACACAGCTGGGTCATCTCTGAATATGTGCCACAAAACCCCAGCAACCCACTAGGCCAAGAACTGCAGTTGAGAAAGCAGTGGGCAGGTCACACACACACACACACACACACACTCACTCACCAAGGGTTAAAGTTCCTTCCTTCGAAATCAGCATGTTCTGACCCAGCTCCTCAAGCAGGAAAAACCCTCTTGACGTGAACTCAAAGATGCCTTTATTAGGAGCACCAGCAGCCCCGGCCAAAAAGTTTCTCTCTCACCACAAGCTAACTACAGGAAGATGAATAATTGTCTGCCACATCTATTCATCTCTGCCCCCTGCCTTTTGTCTCCAAAGCTACGGTGGGGCTTTGGGAGCAGAGCAGTGGCTCTTCCATCCCAAGGACCGGCCCATAGATTTCCATTGCTCTCCTCTCCTCTGCCTTCTGTGCATCCGCGCGTCAGGCACTCGACTCGGCTGTTCCTCCTCTTTCCAATCAGCCACCTCTAGACCTGGGGGTTGTGGACTCTCCATCTGAGGACTGATGGACGGCCCAGGCTCTGCCCTTCTCTCTCTCTTTCTCTCCCTCTCTCTGACAGCTCCATTCCCTCTTCCCCCTCGGAGTTCCCAGGTTGCCCTGATGTTGACCCTGACTCCCACCCCTCCTCCTCTGATTCAGCGGCAGCCGAGAGGTCGCAACACAGCATTTGCCAAACTTGCCAAACTTCAAATCCCAGAATTCTACAGTCTACAGCATAATGTTGATGAGAATGATGGGAGTTGAAGTCCACCCACCTGGAAATTGCCATGGCGGGGAGTTCCCACTCTTAGATTCACAAGCCTTTGGGGGCTCACATAACCCTGGGAAGCCAGGCCAGGATCCTCTCCAGCAAGCTGATTTCAACTCTTCTCCAAGAGCTGGAACCATCCTGGAGACCTCCAAAGGCAACAGTTTTCAAAACCAAAAGGCCTATAGGCTCTTGGTCCACAAGACTGCACTGCAATCTAAGTCTGGAGCCAGTTCTGACCAAAGGAATGCAGAACTTGGAAGGGGCCCTGGAGATCTTCTAGTCCAACCCCCTGCTCAAGCAGGAGACCTCATATGCCATTTCAGGCAAATGTTGATCAAAAGGAGATCAACTTCAGAGGTCCTTCCATCCTCCTTTGGCATAGGGGCAAAGTTTTCCCACCAGACAGATCTAGCCATCCATCTGACATATCACCCAGGAGAATAGAGTGTATTGCCTGCATAACCTGATGTTTTCCCAACTTGGTGATTTTAAAACTTTGTGGATTGTGAATTTGTGCTAGCTGGGGAATTTTGGGAGCTGACATCTACATATATTAAAATAGCCACGTTTGAGGAACACGAACCAGAATCTCTTCCCACTAGAAGACTACAGTTAACTACAGTTAATACTGCAGGAAAAAAAGGAGAGATAGTTCTAAAAGGTCCACAATTTTTCTCTCATTAGTCTGCCCACCCTCATTTTTTCACTTTTTTTATTCTCCATCTGGACTCCCAATTCATTCTTCACACACACACCACCTTTGTTAAATCTGTTTCATCGTGATTTGGAGAGCGGTTGTCCTACAATCAGAGAGAAATTTAAGTTTTCTAACTTTGAGGATGCTCATCAACCCCTCCCGTTAGAGTTCAAAAGAGAAACTCTAGCCTCTACCTCCGTAATGGTGAACCTATGGCATGCAAGCCACAGGTGGCACGCAGAGCCATTTGTGCCGGCATGCAAGCTGCAGGCAAACTTACATGACTACGCATGCGTGTGCCTCACAGCTGATTTTCAGCCAGTTTGAGTCCTTTTTCGGCCTCCCAAAGACTTGAGGAAGGTTTCTGCAGGATTCTGCAAGCTTTGCAGGCCGAAAACTAGCCCCATTTCATCACTTCCTGTTTTTCTGAAAATACTGGAAGTGACGAAACGGGGCTAGTTTTCGGCCTGCGAAGCCTGCAGAAACCTTCCTCAAGCCTCCGAAGGCTGAAAAAGGCCTCAAACCAGCCAAAAATCAGCTGTGAGGTGCAGTGCAGGTAAGGGGGGAGTGGAGTGGGATTGTGAGCACATGTGTAGGGGGCATGGGGGGATGCACATTGGCTTCTGGGTGCTGGCACACGAGCGCAAGCGCCTGCACAATTTTTGGCACGGGAGCCCAAAAAGATTAGCCACCACTGCTCTAGCTAATGTGAGAGCCTTGCTATACCCATAACTATCAATCTCTCCTCCCATTTCTCTTTCGCTCCCGTCTCCCTCTGGTTTCACAGCAACTGCAGTTCTCAGCACAGTCCCGCTGCTGGATACCCCGCTTGACCTGAGCAGCTTACCAGAAATATCCCAAACGCGCACAGTCTGGTCCAAACTGGCAGACACGACCAAGTCCTCAGAAGGATGGAACTGGGCGCACATTACATAATGGTTATGTCCGGTCAATACGCTAGAAAGAAGGGGGGAAAAATGCAGCAATTGGTCCTCGAGATTCAAGGCAAACACCATCATGAATAGAATATTTGTAGTTTAAGATGAAATGTTGGGGTCCTTGGTACTCTTTGACCTTGGTTGCACTCTTGCAGAGATCTCGTTACCTTACTAGGCAAGTCCATCAATGAAAGCCAACATGTTTAAAGAGCACCAAGCCCTCCCATCATCCCGAGTTACCTTCAAGACAGCTGCAGGTGAGAAACTGCACACCTACAAGCTCTGAGCAATAAAAAGGGTACTTTAGGAAAGCCGTGGCAGCACAAGTAGTCCTCACTTAACGACTGGCTGCTAAGTGGCAGTTCGAACCTCCCGGGTTTTTGAGCGGGTTGCAGAGTTACAATAGCTGTATCCCTCCCTCCTTCCCTCCCCCAGACTGGAACAGGACAACTTGCCACAGCCACCTCACTCTGGGACAATTTAACAATTCCATGTAATTATTGAAAATAAGTAAGAAATTATTTTAATTTTTGAACCTCACATTTTGTTCTGTCCCTCCTTTGGCACTCTTTCTTTAATGATCCTATTCCACCATTTCTTTGATCTTAGTGCAACTCTGGCCCCATGGCAAGTTAGCCTGCAGTGAATTGGCTGCAGCAAGCTGGCCAGGGTGAATTGTCATAGACTCCCTTGCCACCCTCTCACACCCTGGACAGTGAAAACAATTTTGGGAAGTTTGTAACTTGCTTGCCAGAGTTCTGCGGTCACACAAATGCAATTTCGGGCTTTTTAATTTGCCAATTTCCAATGTTCATTTCAAGCTTCCAGCAAAAAAAAAAAGAGCATTATTGAGTAAAAAGGTGATGCAGGTGATGAATCTTTGACTTTCTTTTCTGGGAAGGGGAACCCGGAGCTCTCAGATTTGGGTTTTCCCAGATGTGCCAATATGACAACCCTCATAAAATGGGACTTTGAGAAAATGCTTGCCTTGGAGTTTACTGGGTTGGAGTTGGTTGAAATGTGATCAACCACAGCCACCCAAGGTGTCAATTCATAAAATATTTCTCTGGTCTTTTTAGAGTTGCCAACAGAAAGGGTGGGGGGAGCATACAGCAGCTTGCAAACCAAAACTGCATTCCATAAATGTTTTCAAAGATAATAACTAAGTGACTGAAGTTTCTGCAGCGCAAAATTCTACCTGGAGAGCCTGATTGATGACTCTGGGCTATGGAGGTGTCCCATTGGAGAATATGAATTAGGATACACCCAGGAGGTGGGGGGGGGGGGGGGAAACCAGAGTCAAGGGTGACAATGAATTGTGTGTCTCAGAGTCGGCTCCACCCAGGCAGTGCCGGACATGTTAACTCCCAATAAATCCTTTTGAAGTTCTGGAAGTTTGGCTCAAGATTCATGATTTAATTGGGGGTAAGTGCCGGAATCCTGACAGAGGGCAAACACCTGCAAACTTGCAAAACGAAAACAATTTTAATTTGGTAATGATTGTCATGGGGTGGAGAGTTTACCAAACGCAGGTTCTGGACTGCCAGTTCCACACCCGGATGGTCTGGTCATCAGACGCACTGAGGATCCAGGGATATTCCTAGAAAGAAGAGACATGGCACAGTTTTCTTTCAGAGGGCAGGCAGAGCGCAGTCTGTGCAGGACATCAACCAGGGAACCTCGCAGCCTCTTAGGACTCTTGAAACATTAAGCATTTCCAACTGTCGCAAAAGCTCAGCTCAGGGACTTCAGGCTCAACCAGACTCACAGCCAGCAGAGCTGGTGGCAGATTTGGACAGTGAGGAGGTTGGGGAGGAACATGGACCAATCCTGGAGTCTGGGGAAGGCTCTGATGCGGGCTCTGCATTGGAGCAGAGATGGGGCCAGGGCCATCTGACAGTTATCAGCTGAGATCAGTGGGAAAGAAGAACAGCCGGAGCCTGTTCCCAGGGTGCGCATGCACAGAGCTGCCAGGAGAAGGGAACAGTTAAGGAACAAGGGTGACTCAGGAGTAAAGGCACAGGTGGACAGTGAATGGCCCCTCGCATAGGGAATAAAGAGGGAGCGAAAAGGGAGTGGGGTTTGCAGGAGACAATTAGTTCAATTCATTAGAGTGAAGATCTGTTCCTAACTTCTTGCCAAGTAAATTCTGCTACAGGGTGGCATTTAGAAGATACCAGCCTGGCAACTCTCCAGGCCTGATGAAGGTCTGTAGTTGTGAAATCACTCTTGAAAGACGGTTTGCTGGGACTTTGCTGGAGAGGAATTCATTTTAAATAAAAGAGGTTTTATCAGGATGACGAGTCAGCTTCGTGCTGTTTGGGAAGCCTTGGTCAGAACACTCACGTGGTGAAAGAAAGTGGTGCGAATATAATCCAGGTGCCCCAGCAGCGTGAAGAGACAGCGGCGTAGTTTGTAATTCCAGACCTCGAGGAGAAAAAGAGACGTGAACGAAGTGACTCCTAGATAACTCTTTTCCTTATTAAAAGATTACGCACAGAGATTATGTGCAGCTCTGTGAGAATCCAAAATATAGCTGATTGATCTATTAGTTTCAGTAAGCCCTATGGATGGTATCAGGCCCCAGAAGAAAGAGACATGAGCCAAAGTTTTCAGCTAGGATGGTTTCAAAATATATACCAGAACTATTTGTCATCCTGCTGAGCCGTTGCTAACTGTGAAAACATATTTTTGGCGAAGTATGCACTTGGTTGGATAAGTTTAAAACAGGAAGAATGAAACTCTTGGAAATGAGGAACTGAAGGTAATGTACAAAGGCATTTAAGGAAAGTGAGAGCTAGTGAATTGTGCAGGGTGTATGTGGTTAGAAGAAAAGGATAAAGGACAGGGTCAGAGATCAGCTCGGGGCCCTTTGATTTATGGCAATCCTTACAGGACCTGCTGTATGTCATTGGATCCCATTGCAGTGGCTTACTAATGTAAGAGTATTACTGCTTATTATATCTTTTATATCTATTCATTTACGTTCCAAAATATTAGAAATAATAAACCTCTGATCTAAAAGTAAGAATTTTTGTTTGCGTTGTTGTCTGTTTCCTATTGGTATTTTTTTTATGACAATTCCTCAAGACCTACACTTCCTTCTTCCAGAGTCTGTCTCAATCTTTGTTGATTCAGGTAGTCCTTGATTTATGACCACAATTGACCATGAAATTTCTATTGCTAAGCACAAGAAGCTGCTTAAGTGAATTTTACCCTTGTTTTACCACCCTGCTTGCCACAGTTGTTAAACGAAGCACTGCAGTTGTTCAGTTACTAACACTGTTAAGTGAATCGTTAATCTCGTTGGCTTTTGTCAGAAAGTGGCAAAAGGGAATCTCTTGACCCGGGGAGACTGCAACCGTCATAAATGTTGAGAAGCGCCTGAATTTTGATCACGTGGATATGGAGATGCAGCAACGATCATGTGAAAAAAATTTTTTTAAGTCTCATTGTAACTTTGAATGGTCGCTAAATGGAACTGTTATAAATCAAGGACTACCTGTAATCAAGGGAAAGGCAGCTGAATTGTCTACGGAGTTTCTCAGTCATCCAGTTCACGGTTGTTCCAAAAGTGCTTTTTTTAAAATTCACTACCAGAAAGTCCAGTTGCCTCTTGATACAAAGCACCTTTGGGACAACAGCTGAATTGGTCAATTTAGGGGGGCGTCAATCAGCAATAGCACTTAGCTTTATACATCGCTTCACCGTGCTTTCCAGCCCTCTCTGAGCAGTTTGCGGACTAAGCCAGTTGTCCCCCAACAACCTGGGTCCTCCTTTTACCTACCTCAGAAGGAGGGAAGGCTGAGTCAACCTTGAGCCGGTCAGGATCGAACTGCCAGCAGTCGGCAGAGTCAGCCTGCCATCCTGCATTCTAACCACTGCCCTATTCTAACCACTGCTTCTGCGTCTTCAGGCCACCAGACTGTTTTCTTTCGACAGATTTGTAAAGAATTCCCCATCCCCTCATAAACCATCCCAACCCCAAGAACTACCCCCACCTAATATTACCTTGATTTTGTAGTCATCTCCTCCGGAGACAAAGAGTGGCTGCTGCTTGTGGAAATCGATCCCCCGGACAGGTCCTAGAGGGCAAACATAAAATACAGGGAGTCACTGAGAAATCGAGGGACGTGATAAAGCTTTTCACTGCTTTCTCCATGAAGGGAAAATTGCTTAGCTCCATCTTACAATAGCAATATTTTCCCCCTTGTGATTTTTCTTTTCTTCTGGCCTACTCTTGCTCACTCCTCCTTTCCGCTGAAATTCAATAAAGAAGAACAAAACTAATCCACTACAGGATCTTCTTTGCCTACAGAATTTTATTTCTCCAGCTCTGCAAAATCAATCTTGGGCAGACTTGATCCCATCCAGTAAGATCCAGCAAGGCAGGCTGATATTAGCTCCCTATCCTGGTGGAGGGAATCATTTATAGGGATCAAAGAACAGCCTACATCTTTAAAATACCTTACAAAAAGTTTCTCTTAAAATCAGATTATCTAGCAATAGCACTTAGACTTATATCTGGCTTTTCAGTGCTTTACAGCCCTCTTTAAGCAGTTTACAGAGTCAGCCTCTCACCCCCAACAATCTGGGTCCTCATTTTACCCACCTCGGAAGAACGGAAGGCTGAGTCAACACCTTGAGCCTGGTGAGATTTGAACTGCCAAATTGCAGGCAGCCGGCAGGCAACAGAAATAGCCTGTAGTACTGCACTCTGACCACTGCGCCACCGTGGCTCTTTTAACTAAATCTACAACTCTGATTATGTTATGGGTTCATCAGGTTTTGTATTTGGGATTTTCCTTTTGTATGAGCCTGGAGTCACTATGAATTAGATGGCCATATACATTTCCTTTATAGATTTAGAAGAGCGACTTCCGGTGGCACTTCCATCGAAGATAATTGGAGACCACGATCGTGCGTGGCTTCGATTCACACTTACCCTGTTGGAGGGGTCCCTAAGGGACTGAACCATCAGACCCACTTCAGAGGGGGTGGGGGAAAAGGGGGAGACCGCCAGCTGGGTCGAGGGGAGCCGCATGCCCCCTCCCTGGCTTGGTATACTCCCCTGGAAGACAGGTAGAAGCAGCAGTTTTAATGGCTGCCCTGAAGACGGAGAAGCTACTGGGACCTAAGTGCGAGCTGGAGAGGTGAAGTGGTGAGCGGCGTGTATCCAGAAAAGAGAAGCTGAACCTTTTATTTTAATAACCCTGAGAAGCAGAAAGATTCCTCGCTTGAGAGTACAACAGCGGCGAATAGAAAACAAGAGGACAATATAAGGTAAATAAAAATCTGGACTACAAAAGAGCTATAATGAAATTAAGGACAGAATTGGGAATAATATACAGAAACTGGCATTAATTAGGCATAGGACAAAATGCTGAACTTGCTTGGAATTGATTATATTTTTAAAAAGCCAATGGCTAAAATGCTTGAAAATTAACATTAATATAATTGAAAAAAAGGGGAAAAAAAAGAACTTTGAAAAGTGGAAGCGATATAAAGTGCCACCTAATGGTACAAGGCATTTTTTCCTGGATGACTTTATGGAAAATTACTGGTCTGTTAAATGTGTGAATGAGAAAACACATGAAATAAAAGACTAACATAACAAGAAGCTTAAAAGAAAAAGGGGGAGATTGCAGCAAGAGGACAAAGGAAGGCAATATCTTGGGACTGTTGGGGGTTGACTGTGCAAAGGAAACAGAAGGACAAATAAGGAAAAGAGATATAAATGGAGTCTCTTGGCAAGGATTACAATTAACTTTAATAAAATAAAGAATAACACAATTGATTAAAAAATGGAAGCAGCAAGCAAAGAATCTAAGTTGGAACTGCAAACTGTGGAAGAAATGATAAAAGAAGGGGTTTACTGGACACACTGGTAGAAAAAGTAATGCAAGAGGAGGAGCCAAAGGAAGAGGAAAACATCCAAGATGGACATGAAGATTCAGAGACATTGCCAAAAGACACAAAAGGAACTAAAACTAAGACATTGACGAAAGAGATAATAAAAGAGAAAAAGCTCCCAAGAGTAAGCAAAAGAAGAAGCTGTACAAGAAGAAATTTCAAAAAAGAGAAAAGGAAAGGGGGGGAAGAAAGATGGGGGACTGGCAGATGGAAATAAATGTAATATTAGAAGAAAAAAGAGGAATAAAGAGGAAAGGCCAGGAAAATTTAGTAAAGGGAAAGCTGGCTAAAACTTAAGAGAAATGGCAAGGCTAAGAGATTTAGAGATAAGGGTTAGATATAGCATAAAAGGGGGACACCACGTGGGAATGTATCTTTGTATTTATTAGAAATGTAGACTGGGGAGATTTGAAGTTTATGACTTACTGGGAATAACCTTAAGATTATTAGATGAGAAAAATGAAGCTGAAGTGATATTAAGAGGGTTCTATTGTTATTCATACTTTCAAATATATACTGTATATGTATATATATATACACATACACACATACGTATATGATCTAAGTTACTGTCTCTCCTTGAAACAGACCCTTCTAGACCCAATGTTAGTAATTTGTTTTTATATTGTCTAGGGGATGGTTCCTCATGCATCATAAAAATAAAAAACTTTGAGGAAAAATAAATAAATTTAGAAGAGGTATTAAACCTGGTTTTTTTAACAAAATCCTGGAGAACATCTATTATAAACTCTGGGGTGTGGCTAGGTTTTTCACTGGTTTGATCAATTCTGGTTGTCAGTGGTATACCAAAATAATAACAAAAATATAAAGTATTTTTATTTATTGAGGTTTACATACTGTTCCAATCCATCAGAAGTTTAGCTTGTCTTCCTTTCTTACACTAAAAAGATTAAATTAAAATACGCTGGGAGAGAGAGAAGCAACGATGTTCAATAACAATAAAAGCTACTGAAAAAAGAAATGGAGGGTCACCCACAGCAAAACATGCCACATATTTGCTGCATGGCAAATTTAGGGCAGCCTCTCACCTTTTGCAGGCAAGCAGCCTGGTTTACATGCACCCAGTGTACTCAGCACTTACCATCATGTTCATCGAATTTGTCAATGAGGGTGCACATCCGATAGTCCCAGAGCTGGATCACCCCATTGTGCAAACTCGTTAGGATCCAAGGCCGCTTAGGGTGGAAGCTGAGCCCTGAAGACAAGAGGCAAAAACAATCCTTGTTACTTGGAAGTCAACTGTTTTTATTTTGCACAGCACAGGTAGAAAACCTGTACAACATTTAATATACAACACAGGTAAGTCCTTTATGGACAGTGTATCGTAATGGAACCTTAACACTGTAGTGGTAATTTCCGATGGTCATAATGTGAGGTGGGGTTCCATGAAGGGGCCCATTTTTATGACCTTTTTTGTAGCAGCATTGACTTCTTAAGCGACCACCGTGGTGGTAAAATGAACCCATGGTTCGCAATGGGCCATTTTTGTGGAAAACCAAGAATACCAGTTTTGAGCAAAAAATATCATAAAGCATAATTACATGATGGTGGAGCACTGCAAAGGACCATAAATGCAGGCTCGTTGTCGAGTACCCACATAACTGTGAGGGTATGGACATCAGAAATGGGTCAGAAGCACCTTTGGGGGGGGGGGGGGGGGCTTTGTTGCAATTTTGAAGGATCACTAAGTGTCCAGGCGTAAACCAAGGACAAATGTACAACTTTTCTATGAAGAAAGAGAACAAACCTGAAGGGAGCAGGAGAGGGGTATGTCTCTGGGTAGCTAGTAGCACCTTTGATTAATGATCCTAGTCCTTTGGAATAACAAGCAAGAATGTGAAATTCTGATAAGAACTGGTTCAGACAGCGAGAGGTCTTGCACAATTCTGAACTTTATGTTTTGACCTGTATATAAAGTGATTTTTTTTTTAAAAAAAATCTCACCTTGTTTTCCTGTGGGAGACCTCTCCTTTTAGTTACAAGAAGATATTTATCTCCCTAAGCCATCTGGGAAAGCCAAGGGAAATAATCAAAAAGTGAAAGTTAGAATATTTTGGACATGGGATGCCCCGGGGAAAATATGTCTTACTTCATTTAATCCTTCAGGGAAAGGTTGAAAGCAGACAAGGTCCAGGCAGAAAAGGAACATCATGGCTTCAAAATCTAAGAGACTGGGTTGGACAAAGCTGTGCGGCTGTTGATAGGATCGCCAACCTGATAGCCAACATCTGGTGACAGATATGGCACAAAAAGAATTTACCTTTCCTACTTGGATCCAAAGGAACACCAGGCTAAGAATTTGATACTCTTTACAGCAAACCAACTTGCTTAGTAACTCAATTTTCCCCCTAACTTAGTACAGTACTGGCATTACCTATAATCTTGTGTCAAGTCCAACCTCTTGGTTGAGGTTGGATTCCCACAACACAGGTCAGGTGGGGAGTAACAGATCTAGTATAGTTTGTGAATCGAGTTATAAGAATTCTTTAACTCTCCATCAGGGCGTATCTGTCAGCCTGCAAGCTAGGGTTTATTACATGCCAGTCTGCCATAATCGAAATCACTCATCATGCCATCCTGTGAGAGCCACCAAGAGTTGTAAGGTCACATCCTGGAATGCAGCACTATCTTGCCTGCCAAGCCAGGGACGGTTACCAAAACAATCTGTCTGACTGTACCGTAATTGGACAGCAACAGATAACTAAGGAGGGAGAAATGGAAAAGTGAACCAGATGCTTTTGGGCACAAATCTTTTAAGAGTCGGCTTTGCTACGCTGTAGCCAATTTGCTTAGTAAAGCATACTCTTTGTAGCCGTGGCCTCTTGCTACTGGCTGACAGTATCTTTGCAAAATTACAACGGCCACTGTCTTCACTCTACAGATATGCTGATAGCCAAACCCCAGAGGCAGTAATCAGTCGGTTCTGAACAGATCTGGAGAACCAGTAGTGGAAATTTTGAGTAGTTTAGAGATGCCAATGCCGCCTCTGACTGGCCCCGCCAACCCCATCTCTTCTCTGTCTCCCATTGAGTCCCAGCTGATCAACTGAGTCTTCTTTGGTTGCCCTGCATGGGAAGAATGGAGCTGGAAAGCAGGTCAGTGGGATGGAGAGGGAAGGGGGGGTTTGCAGGAACCTTCCCCTGCCATGCACACCAAGCCACGCCCACAGAATCAGTAGTAAAAAAAATTGAATCCCATCACTGCCAAACCCCCATAACTTTCCACCTACTTAAGACACATGTGGAAGGAGGAACACTTTATTGCAGTGGTGTCAAACTCAAGGCCCGTGACGGGCTGAATCCCGCTGAGTTTGGCCCGCGGGTTGCTTAAATCTGGCCCGCGGGTTGCTTAAATCTGGCCCACAGTACTGGCCTGGAAATATCAAAGGACTGGCCCGCGGGACCTTGGCCGGACAAAACCTGGGGAGTGCTGCAGGATGCCATGGAGGCCAAAACCCAGGTGTTGGGGGCCTGTGCGTGGCCCCCCTCCGCACCCCCATCTTGGGCAGCAGGGTGCTGTAGGTATCTGTCTGCCCACCCGCCCCCACTGGCCTGCAGAGGAGAACTACAATGCTGATCCATCCCCTCGACGAAACCCCGTTTGACACCCCTGCTTTATTGCTTTCATGGTTTTTTATTGTTTTAATGGTTGCATAGTTTTTGCCATTGTAACATCCCTGTCACATCAGCGGCCAGAGACCTTGGACAAATGAAAGACTTTACCACGCTAGACGTCGATTCAATCCATACGCACAAAAGCAACATTTTGGCCTTGGGGAACTCGATCAAGAATGCGGCCTCCTGACCACCCAACCTTCCTCCCACAAAATCTTTCTAGGCACGGAACCATTTTTACAGAGGTTTCCAGTCCTCTGCAAAAATCTGCTTTGGGCGGATTCTGATGTTGTTTCTTGCTTTGTTGCAGCCTTCTGGAGCGCTGGGGGGGCGGGGGGGGAGGAATAACTCCGTGTTTCTCCAGCTGAGCCTTCTCAGCTGCCTGGGGGATTCTGGGACTTGAAGTCCGCCCATCTTAAAGTATGCAGGCTGGGGGATTCTGGGAGTTGCAGTCGACCCGTCTTCAAACCCTGGAACAACCGAAGATTAAGAAGAGGCCTAACTCGTCTTCTGCTCCAAATGTAGGGTTCAACCTCTTTTCCTCCTTCCCCCCCCCCCGCAGGGCCCTGACTAGGACTCTCTTAGCGGTTTTCCAAGCCAGCCGGGAGACCCCCGCCCTCAGCCTCGATGCCCCCGCCCCCCCGTCCTAATGCAGCCCCTCGGGCGCTCGGCCTACCTTTCACGCGGGCCGATTTGGTCTCGAACTTGGTGAGCATCTCCACAGCGTCCCGTCGCCTCCTCAGCTGCCGCCGCCTCCACGTCACCGCTGCCGGGACGGCGCCCACTCCTCCACTTCCGCTTCCGGCCAGGGGACCAGCGAGAGGGAAAAAGAGTGGCGCGGCGGCGCGGCCCCTAGCGGAGGGAGGAGGAAGACGCCAAGCCGACGCTCTTCTCACGGGAACCGGAAAGAACCGCCGCCCGGGATCATAGAGACGCGGCCGTCGCCCTAGAGGGTCCCGCCCGGAGAGGAAGCGGAAGTTGCCGGCAAGATGGCGGCTATTGAAGAGGAGGAGGAAGCGGCCCTTTGCAGAGGCCGGAGGATGAAGGCGGCGACGGTGGGGCTGTGGCTCCTTCGTGGAGTCGTCTTGTGCGCCCTGGCGCCCGGTGAGGCCCGTGGGGGGGGGCGATCCGGGCCTAGGGGGACGGAATGGCGGGGGGCGGGGACTCTGGAGCGTCGTCCCCAAACGGTTGCCCTCCGGAGAGGCTGGACTCCAGCTCCCATGGTGCCCAGCCGGCCCGGTGTGGCTGTTAAACAAGCCACGAGGGTCTCCACAGGGACTTCTAGGATGCAAACGGTGACTTTGGGGTCGTCCTTTCTCTCTCTCTTTCTCTCCCTCTCTCAGGCCAGCCTACGTCGCAGGGCTGTTGTGCTCGTGGGGGCGGGGGAAGGAGGGAGGAGTATTCGGTATGTTGACACCTTCAGGCACTTATAAAGTTAATAAGATGGGATAAGAGTGTTGGCTGGCTGGCTGGATAGATAGAAAGAAAATGGGTGGATAGATAGAAGGTAGATAATAGACGGGTGATATGTAGATAATCTGAGAGATAAAAAGGTGATAGTGATAGCTAGTTAGGAAGATAGCCAGGTGGATAGATTTGGTAAATAGATAATAGATAACTGATAGATACATAGATGGTACATAATAGATTATACATAATAGACAACTAAGATAGAGAGATACAGGCATACAGATAGATATGGATAGATAAGGATGTGTTAGAGGTTTCAGAGATGATAGATGAGTAAATAGGAAGATGGATGGATGGAGATAGATACAGATAGGTAGATAGATACAGAACTAGATAGATACTGTAGATAGAGAGAGAGAGAGAGATACAGATATGCAGATAGATATGGATAGGTGTTAGAGAGGTTTTAGAGATGATAGATGAGTAGATAGGAAGATGGATAGAGATAGATACAGATAGGTAAATAGATGCAGAAACTAGATAGATACTGTAGATAAATATAGACAGATACAGATAGATACAGATATGCAGATAGATACGGATAGATAGTGTTAGAGAGGTTTTAGAGATGATAGATGAGTCAAAAATTAGACCCTCCCAGGGCTTTGTACAAAGATAAGGCACTTCCATCCAGGCTGACGGGATCTGGAGTCTTTACTGATGTTGGGCTTTCAAGAATCTCAGTAGAAGAAAGCCTGGGTTTGTGCTGTTTGGGATTAGCCGAGCTGGAGTCCCAACTGGTGAGGAGTTGAAGTGAGCTGTTTGGAAACTTCAGAAAGAGACTTAGGTTTTGGATATCTGAGGGACAGCAAAGGTCTCTGGGGGACTTGATGGAGTGCAGTGTTATGCCCAACCTGAGATGCTTGGCTTTGGGTGGCATCTCCATTCAGGGCCCGCTTTGTGACCAAGGCTGGGCTGTCACTTTCTCAAGTGCAAGTTGAAGCTGTGTGTAATGGTTCTGATGCTTCTGGTTGGTCACATGCCTGCCTAGAAACTTGGAGATGGCAAGTTCTAGTTCTGCCTTAGGCATGAAAGCTTGAGTCTGACATACCCACTCAACCCAGCCCACCTCACAGGGTCATTGCTATATTGTTGAGAAAGAAGGAAGACAAAAGAGTATTCTCTGCCGTAGGTTCACTGCCTTGAGTTACTTATAAACTAATAAAGATGGGATACAAATAGTGGTCTTTAGCAATGGCCCCTCCTCATTTATTTATTTGCTTTTGCTTTGGGGCTCCAGGTTTGCTGTTTCATTTGCAAGAATGGTCTCTTTGCAATATGTGGACTTTTGCTGAGTTTATAAACATGGGACTAAATTTACCTAGCATCTTTTAAACATGATTTTTATTATTGTATCGTATCCTTTGTTCCCAGGCATTTACTATGATGTAATATGGATGTGATGATGACTGTTTATGATGATAAATAGAAATGGGGGCGAGAGGGCGGAGGGAGAGAGGTTTCCTAGCTTCAGTATCTTAGTAAAGTATTCTAAAATTCCTTTTGTTTTGGGAGGAAGATAAAGGACAATTGGTTGAGCACAGACTTGTAGTTTGGTAACAGACTGAAGTTTAACTTTCTTTTTTTGGTAAAAAGATAGCCATTCTCAAAGAAGAATGTTAATAGCGAGTCTTAATACTTGTACTTAATACTCTAAGTAGAATGTAAATAATGAGGAAAAGTCAGCTGGTATCAGTTACAACTTGCACAACTTGAGGTATTTGTACTGTACTTAGTCATTTTGATATATGTATTTGGTCATGGAGGACATTTGCAGGGAAGAATTTATCCCCTCTGGTTCAGTTCTAGTTTTATGCCTCCAAATGGGCAAAATCTCAGAAATCTTTATTGCTCAATTTGGAGCTAGAGGGTTATGAAACAAGATTTCAGGTTCTGCTCAATGGTTGACTTAAAGCCTTATCCAAATGAGTGTGCCTAAATGATTTATGCTGTTAATGTTTTTATTTACATGGCTCTCGTATTCCCATCCCTGGCCTGGATCCTTCCTTCCACCCTTCTCCTTGCTTCAAAGCCTATAAGGAATGGAGGTTGGGCCTAAGGCTAGGCATTGGACTTTGTGTTCAGTGGTTGTAAATTCTGGCCTTTGAAATCCACCAAGCTTGCATGAACGCTTGGTCAATCTGGCCTGCTTTGCCAGCACTGGAGCAGGATATTCCTGTTTTCTAGGCACTTTTTTTTTTTTTTTTTTGCTAAATAAATTTTTAAAAATCCTATCATCACTTTTTATGCAGGTTCAGGCCGGTGTAACTCTGTGGAGAAGAAAATCTACATCCCGCTGAATAGAACAGCCACCTGTGTCCGTCTCCTGAATGCCACTCATCAAATAGGCTGCCAGTGTGAGTGCTGTGTTGAAGCAGTGTTTCCTTGCGGGGGAGGGGGGCGCACTGCCAGCCACTCATGTCTAGTAAATAGGCAAGGCAGGTATGGGCCACAGGTAGGCTACCTGCAGCTCCAAACCCTTTTGGATGGTCCCTAGAGCCCTCTGTGTCAGGGATCTCCAACCTTAGCAACTTTAAGGCTTGTGGACTTCAACTCCCAGAATTCCTCAGCCAGCTTTGCTGGCTGAGGAATTCTGGGAGTTGAAGTCTACAAGTCTTAAAGTTGCCAAGGTTGGAGACCAACTGTTCTACGTCATGCCAACAGGGTTCCAAAACACAGAGGCAACGTAGAACAATAATGCTTCCATTTTTTTTCAACCACAGTTGCTAAGTGAACTGCTGCATTTGTTAAGACAGCGACCTGGTTGTTAATTGAACCTGGCTTCCCTATTGACTTTGCAAAAAGGAAATCACGTGACTCTGGGATACGGCGACCATCATAAGTATGAACCACTTGCCGTCAAGCGTAGGAATTTGGAATCCCACGGGGATGCTGCAATGGCCATAAGTGTGGAAAACGATCATCGGTCACTTTTTTTCAGTGCCGTTGTAACTTTGAATCTTTATTACCAGTTCTGTGGGCGGGGCAGGGGAAAGGGTACTGCCAAATCCCCCTTCCCTCCCCACTCCACTAACCTGCTTTCCAGCTCCGTTCTCCTGTGCAAGGCAACCAAAGGAGACCCAGCCAATCAGCTGGGACTCAAAGGGAGGCGGAGAAGAGATGGGGTTGGCGGGGCCAGTCAGAGGCGGGATTTGCCGGTTCTCTGAACTACTCAAAATTTCCACTACCGGTTCTCCAGAACTGGTCAGAACCTGCTGATTACTCACTTCTGGAATAGAGCTAGAGAGGTCATCCCCAAAGTCTTCAAGATACTGTATTGTTTAGGGCTGGGCAAAACCAGTCTTTATTCCACCCTTCAAGAGCTCAGAGGGTGATTGGGTTATAGCTGGGACAGTGTCACATCAATAAAAAGGGTAGCATCAACAACTGTGGTTCATTTTCTGGATTTTTATTCATGAATAAAATGGGTGTTTTAATATCTGCAGAAGCTTAAAGGGGGCTATTTTATCCTTCGCCCCTAAATGGGGACCAGTGGCCAAGTTTGGGGAGAATGCCATTGGCCAATGGTTGCCATTTAGAGATACCTGAACGAGTGCCCTGACCTTGGAGGAGCCTGAGAAGGGGCCTCTCCATTGTGAAAGGGCTCTGGGTGCTATAAAACTTGTTCTGGAAGGAGGGGTCTGCTTGTTCAGAGGCTGCTGGCTGTGGGTGTGGGGTGTGTAATTCGTGCCCTCCCCACCCCAAATGTCCTTGGCCTGTCAGGTCTGACCTGTTAACCTTTTGCAGAAGTGGCTTACAACGATTCTGTTCACAGGGGCGCTGGTTTCACCCCGTTCAAGGCAGCTACAGGTCAGGAGAAACCCAGTGTTCCATCACTGACAGAGTGGATCCCCCAACTCCAGCTTACCTGGACGGTTACCTGTAAAGCGTTAGATGATGCTCATCAAGCTCATAAAAAAACAAGCAGGGGGGGAAAAAAAGCCAAAGAGCTCCACAAAAACCATACCAAGTGGTTAATGAAGTCTTGTCCACTTAGTATTTACAAACCACCCAGAAATCTAAAAAAATATGGGACCTTTCCCAATTGTACGGGTTGTGAATCCTGTTGCTGTGGAATAGAATGGAATGGAATAGAATAGAATAGAACAGAATAGAATCAAATAGAAGAATAGGGAATCAAATAGAAGAATAGAATAGAATATAATCAAGTAGAAGAATAGAATAGAATAGAATTAAGTAGAAGAATAGAATAGGGAATCAAATAGAAGAATAGAATAGAAACAAGTAGAAGAATAGAATAGAATCAAATAGAAGAATAGAATATAGAATATAGAATAGAATAGAATAGGGAGAATCAAATAGAATAGAATAATCAAATGGAATAGAATAGAATAATAGAATAGAATAGAGAATCAAATAGAATAGAATAGAATATAGAATAGAATATAGAGAATCAAATAGAATAGAATAATCAAATGGAATAGAATAGAATCAAATAGAAGAATAGAATAGAATAGAGAATCAAGTAGAAGAATAGAATAGAATTAAATAGAAGAAGAGAAGAGAATCAAGTAGAAGAATAGAATAGAATCAAATAGAAGAATAGAATAGAACAGGGAATCAAATAGAAGTAGAATAGAATCAAGTAGAAGAATAGAATAGAATCAAATAGAACAGAATAGAGAATCAAATAGAATAGAATAGAGAATCAAATAGAAGAATAGAATAGAAGAATAGAATAGAATCAAGTAGAATAGAATAGAATCAAGTAGAAGAATAGAATAGAATCAAGTAATAGAATAGAATAGAATCAAACAGAAGAATAGAATAGGGAATCAAATAGAAGAATGGAATAGAATTAAATAGAAGAATAGAATAGAATAGAAATCTTTATTGGCCAAGTGCGATTGGACGCGCTTGGTGCAAATGTTCTCAGTATACATAAAAGGAAAGAGACATTTGTCAAGAGGCAAAAGGTACAACAGTTAATGATAGTCATAGGATACAATAAACAATCAACTCATACTAGGAAACAGTCCATATAAATCGTAAGGGTACAAGCGACAAAGTTACATTCACACAGTCACAAGTAGGAGGGGATGGGGGATAAGGAGTGGTGAGCGCAACCACAAATGCCAAAAACCCTTAGGAGCCGCCCTGCCTTTCATGTTCATTTGCTGAAACCTGAACATACGTCCCACTTGTGACCTGCCCAGGCCACCACCCCCCGCCAGTTCCCCTTCTGATGGAGGGGGAGCGACACGGTCAGCGTTTGAGTCACACCCGACACGGCCTCTCTGTCCTCCACAGCCTCTATGTTTGGAGACACCGGGGTCATTCACGTGGTAGAGAAGGAGACGGACCTGAAGTGGGTGCTGTCAGATGGCCGACACTCCCCGTACATGGTACTGCTGGATGGAAAGCTTTTTACAGGGTAAGTGGGAATTTCCCTCTTTCTCTCTCTCCCCCCCTCCCCCCCCCCAAAAAAGCATTCTGGGAAAGAAAGGATTTCCTTCTTTTTCCTGAATCTGCAGAGCCTGTGTCAACTCATTTTGTGTGTGTGTGTGTGTGTGTGTGTGTAGATTATATATATATATATATATATATATATATATATATATATATATATATATATGTATGTATGTATGTATGTATATATATGTATATATGTATATGTGTATGTGTATATGTATATATATATATATATATATATATATATATATATATATATATATATATGTATGTATGTATGTATGTGTATATATGTATGTATGTATGTATGTGTATATATGTATGTATCTATATATATGTATGGCATTCAGCTTAGTTCGGGTATTTTCCCATGTCATAGTAGTTGTGCTTTTAAAGTTGTAGCAACATTTCAGCAGAATCTCATTTGCCATCATCAGGCTTCTGTATAGTGTTCATCTGTGAGTCAGACTTTTATGGTGGTTTCAGATTTAAATTTGGGGCAGCCTATTGCTGTGCCAGAATGGGTTTTTTTTTCTTCATCCTGATTGGTTGAGAGTCTTGGTCTGTGTTTATTGGTCTTGGAGTTTGCTGTGTTCTGCTTCTAATATCTTCTGTCTGGTTTTTTTTGCTCTTTTTGTATCTTGATTGGCTGGCAACATTGTGTTACTTTATTGGAGGCCTTTAGTGCAGCTTGGCTTCGGGTAAATGGACGGCTATCATTAGTTAGGAAGCTGGGTTTCATCTGGGTGCCTGGTTGGGGTGTGTTTGAGCTGGAGGTATCAGTGGGGATCTGTTTGTGCCCAGGTGTTTGCTTGGCTTGTGGTGTGGAGATTTTTTTGTTTGTGAGTACAGGCTTTCAAATGATTGACAGTCTGGTGGAATCATCTCTTCTATTCATGCTTTCTGGTCTTTTTTCAATCTCTATGGCTTCTCTGATGATTCTGTGGCTGGGGTTTTCTATAGTGGCTAGGGTTTTGGTGCCATTGAAGTTGATGCTATGACCTGTGGCTTCCATGTGTTGGACTAGTGAGGAAGTGTGTTCCAGCTTTTTGACTGCATTTTTGTGTTCATCCAGGCGAATACTTATTCTTCTATTGGTCTGTCCAATGTATGTGGCTGGGCATGATGCACAGGGGACTTCGTATATGCCTTGGTTTTCCAGGTCAATTTTATCTTTGGGGTTACTAAGGATGGCTGCTATTTTTCTGTCTGTTTTGAAGGCAGTCTTGATGTGATGTCTGTGTAGTACCTTACTAATTTTGTCTGTGTGTGTGCGTGTGTGTGTATGTTTTCTTAAGTTTTCGCGGGTACTTACATGTTTGGCATTCAGCTTTGTTCGGGTATTTTCCCACGTCATGGTAGTGGTGCTTTTAAAGTTGGAGCAACGTTTCAGCAGAATCTCATCTGCCATCATCAGGCTTCTATAGAAGCCTGATGATGGCAGATGAGATTCTGCTGAAACGTTGCTCCAACTTTAAAAGCACCACTACCATGATGTGGGAAAATACCCGAACAAAGCTGAATGCCAAATATATATATATATAAATATATATAAATATATATATATGTGTGTGTACATACATGCATATATATATATACACATATATATTTGTGTTCTATATTTTCTCTATAATATAATATATTATAGTAATATATAATAATATATATTATTTACTCTGAGAAGCACAGAGCCGAAGACACAAGCCTGAAGATGATGAGTGAAACTTCATCGAAACATCGCCTAGATACTTCCAATTTTACGTGGGAGAAAACCCAAATAACCAAAGATACACACACACACACACACACACACAAAACATTTCTATGGTCTTTTTTAGAGTTGCCAATAGAAAGGGAGAGGGGGGAAAGGGATTTGAAAGAGCAGTGCGGCAGCTTGGAAATTGAAAGTGCATTCCATACATAGTTTTTCAAAGATAGTAACCAGGAAACTGAAGTTTCTGCCATGCAAAATTCTAACTGGAGAGCATGATTGATGACTCTGGGCTATGGAGGTGTCCCATTGGAGAATATGAATTACAATACACCCAGGGGGAGAGGGAAAACCAGGGTTAAGGGCAACAATGAATGATGTGTCTCAGTTTCCAGACATGTTAACTCTCAATAAATCGTTTTGGAAGTTTGGCTCAAGACTCATGATTTAAATGGGAGTAACGGCCGGAATCCTGACTGACTCCAGGACACATAATTTATTGTCACCCTTGACCCTGGCAAGATGCTCTTCTGTTACCCAGTGACCAAACACGTTGTTTGATTTCAGTGTCCCAGGAGACACTTGCTGTAAAGAAAAACACGGCTTGATCGCTTGGCACCTGCTGTTTTGGTCGAAGGACTTCTGTTTGTGTTTTTCTACTTTTCCAAGCAGACATGAGCCAGAATCGCGTGCGATAAATGAACAGAGCACATACTCGCTTTCCTAGCGAGGCTCTCTCTGCCCCACTTTGGTGTGAATACAAGCCATGAATATCTGGCCTTGGCGTCGCTGAATAGTTGAATTCAGCTGCTGCCCTTTTTTGGGGATGCAGCATTAGAGATACAGGTTGTCCTTGCTTTATGCCAGAGCTCTCCAAACTTGGCCACTTTAAGATTCCCAGAATTCTCCAGCCAGCATGCAACAACCCTGCATGATTATATTTCACCCCCTTGGTGCTATGGTAGCCAATAAATACAGGAGGTCCTCGACTTATGGCCACAGTTAAGCCCAACGTTTCTGTTGTTAGGTGAGATACTTGCCTAAGTGAGTTTTCGGCCCCATTTTATGACTTCTCGCCGCTGCCATTAAGTTGTTAAGTGAGTAACACAGTTGTAAAGCAAACTGAGCTTTCCAGAAGGTCGCAAAAGGGACTTGATGTGTTCTTCTAGAGTTTCATTGTAAATAAGAATGTCAGCTTTCCAGGGGATGAAATCCATTTAAAAAGAAAAGAGCAAAGTTCATCTTCCATAACAATTTCTTTTATTTAGGTAAAGCATCAAATTGGCAAAGTCTGTTTGTCATTCCGGATCTGACCCAACCCAGAATTGGACCACATAAGATTGGAAGTTAGAAACATCCCCCGAAAGTCACATTCCCCAACAGAAGTAAATCAAAGTTAGTCTGGTGTCATCAGTCTCCACCTCCAGGTCGCAGCAGGATCAGCTTTCGTTCCCACGGGAAGGAGAACCACTTAGCCAAAACAACTCTCTCTATCTCCGCTCCTCCCACCTTAGGAATGTGGGAAGCCCGGAACCCTTCCACCCCATAACCAACAAAGAGAAAGAAAGGAAAAGGAATTTATAATAAGGCTAAGTAAAATAGCTACGCATATGTCAAAACTGGCCACAGGGGACTCCTGGGAGGGGGGGGGCAGGGTCAGCCAATAGCAGCCCCCCCCGCAGAACTCACTTTCCCCCCAGTTCTGTTGTTGAATGACCCCTAAATGAACTCGTTGTAAAGTCGAGGACTACCTGGGACACCATACAGTTTATATATATAATAACCACAAGGTGGTTCTTTTAACAGACCGGTGATGATGAAGCTAAAGGGCAGCTCCCGGATTGCAGGCGTGGCCGTGGCCGTCTCCAAGACCAGCCCATCAGAAGGTTTTTCTCCTGGTCTTCAGTGTCCCAATGACGGCTATGGTGAGAATGAAGCAGCGTTTCTCTCTCTCCCTCTCTCTCTCTCTCTCTCTCTCTCTCTCTCTCTCCCCTTCAAGCTCATCTCAAGTCCTTCCCTGGGTGGGCTGCCTCCCGGCTGACCCCACAGAACCCTTCATGGACCCTAAATGCTTCTTGAAATGATTAAATGAGATTAACAGAGTTGGAAGGGGCCTTGTAGGTCATCTAGTCCAACTCCCCTGCCCAGGCAGGAGACCTTACACCATTTCCGACAGATGGGAGTCCAGTCTTTTCTTGAAAGCTTCCAGGGATGAAGGTCCCACAACTTTTGAAGGCAACTTCTGTTCCGTTGGTTGATTGTTCTTCCTGTCAGAAAATTCCTCCTTATTTCCAGGTTGAATCTCTCCTTGTTTAGTTTCCATCCATTCTTCCTTGTCTGGCCTTCAGGTGCCTTGGAGAATAGCTTGACCTCCTTCCTCCTCTCTGGGGCAGCCCCTCAAATACTGGAAGGCTGCTCTCCTGTCTCCCCTGGTCCTTCTCTTCCCTAGACTAGCCAGGCCCAGTTCCTGCAACCGTTCATTGTATGTTTCAGCCTCCAGTCCCCTCATCATCCTGGTTGCTCTTCTCTGCACTTTTTCTAGAGTCTCAACCTCTTTTTTATAATGTGGTGACCAAAAGTGGATGCAGTACTCTAGGTGTGACTTTACGAAAGCTTTATAGAGTGGTATTAGTACTTCCCTTGATCTCTATTAATGCAACTTAGGATTGCATTAGCTTTTTTGGCTGCCACTGCACACAGCTGGCTCCTATTTAGCCAGCTGTCCACTAAGATTCCAAGATCCCTCTCCCAGCCTGGTTTCACCCAGTCCATAGGTGTACTTTTGGTTTTTCTTGTCTAAGTATAAGACTTTACTTTTCTCTACGTTGAATTTCCTTTTGTTAGTAAGTTAGGCCCAGGGTTCATGCACTTCAACTCCCAGAATTCCCCAGCCATCATGGCTGCCCAAGGGATTCTGTGGATTGAAGTTCACAGGTCTTAAATTGGCCAAGGTTGGACACCCCTGATTTAGAGAAAAGCACATGTCCAGCTTGGTTTCTGCCTGGAAACTGCTTCTACCTGGACCTTGTGCTCCAGGTAGGGGGTGGAATGAAATGTAGTCTTTGGGTTTTGCTCTTAGTTTGTTGTTATAGAAATGGCCAGTCCTCATTAAGCTGAGAAAGTAAAAAAAGAAAAAAAAACCGAGCTTATAATTCTATATTTTACTGCACTGAAAAACTTGGAAGTCAATGTTTTATTTCTTCCTTTTGACCCCCTGACATTTCACTCTCCTTTCTTTCGCCGCTTTCCTATTATTTTCATTTGTATTTTATCTGGCTTAAGCTGAAAAAAAGTGAGAACGTTCCCTCTCTTCAATTATCATCATCATCATCTTGCAGAGATTTGGGCTGACAAAAGTCTCGTCCCTGCTAAGAGGAATCGAGCCCTTCAGAAACGCTCGGGGGAATCTCTCTCCTCGTGGGTCATTTGAGAAGCTACTAGTTGCCTGTGGAGAGGAGTTGCAATGTGGAGCTCGGAAGGGGCTTTAAGGATGTGCGAGGAAGCCGCCTCGTGGGCAGGGAGTGGGAATGTGAGGCTGGGGGTGAAAAAAAGGCAGAAAACCACAAGTTCATGCTCTGCTGTGAAAGGCCCCCAGGATACGGGCACAAACGGCACCATTCTTTAAGGCAGGGGTCTCGTGGACTTCAACTCCCAGAGTTCAGCAAAGCTGGCTGAGGAACTCTGGGAGTTGAAGTCCACAAGTCTTAAAGTGGCCAAGGTTGGAGACCCCTGGTTTAAGGCACACGCTGCTGTTGGGTATCACAAGTAGATGAACAGAGTCACACTAATTTGGAGGAATGGAAGGGCCCCCGCAGGAAAGTATTCCACTTATGGAAAGCGCAGCGTGATTTGAGAATGTTTCCTTCCTTCTCCCTTTTCCTTCTTCCTCCCCTCGCTCTTCCTCCTTCCTTCCCTTCCCCCTTTCCCTCCTCCCTCCCTGTCGTTTTCTCCTTCCTTCCCTCTTTTCCTTCCTTTCTCCTCTATCCTCCCTTCTTCTCTTCCTCTTCCTCTCCCTTTCCTCCCTTCCTCCCTGTTCTTCTCCTTCCCTCCCTCCCTGTCACGTCTTCCTTCTTTCTTTCTTTCTTTTCTTTCCATTCCTTTCTCTGTTCCTCCTTCCTTTTTCTTTCCCTTCCTTCTCTCCCTGTCTCTTCTTCCTTCCCTCCCCCACTTTCCATTCTCCCTCTCTGTTTTTCCTTCCCTCCATCCCTGTCACTTCTTCCTTCCTTCTTTCTTTCTTTTCTTTCTTTCCATTCCTTTCTCTGTTCCTCCTTCCTTTTTCTTTTCCTTCCTTCCTTTCCTCCCCCCCTTCCCATCCTCCCTCCCTGTTTTTCTCCTTCCTTCCCTCCCTCCCTCCCTATCCCTTCCTTCCTTTCCTCTTTTCCTTCCTTTCTCCCTGTCTTTCTCCTTCCTTTTCTTTCTTTCTCTTCCTTCCTTCCCTCTCTGTTTATTCCTTCCTTCCCTCCCTCCCTTCCCCTTGCCTATTATACAAAGTTACGTTATTGATATAAAAATAAAAATATTAGGAAAGACACAAAATTAAAGCAGAAGAAGAAAAAGGTCAGGTGCAGAGCAGGGGTTTATCTTTCCTGGGCAACAAACCCAAGGTCTGTAACTGTAACTCGCTTTGTTCGAGGTCTCTTGCCTTCTGAACGATCCATGTGTGCCACTAAACAGGATTTCCTTTCAATTGTCTCCTCCTCTTCCTTTGATTCCTGCCCTTTCCCCAGTTTCCCTGCTTCCTTTCCACTCCTGCTTCTGCTTGTTCCTCTTTTTTTCTTCACTACCCCGACTTTTAATTCGTTTTTCTGGCCCTCCCCCAAGACTTGACTTAATTTCTCAGTCAAATGTAGCAAAGGCTTTTTGGGAAAGCTTCCTAGCTCAGAGCCAGGCCACGATTTCCACACCTGGGCACATGTGGTTCTTCTCGTCCCGGAAGTAGCTTGTCATCCCTTGTTGGGGGTCTGATTCTGAGGGGGAGATTGAGCAGCTGACGGGGAGTGGGAGTGGGGCTCCGGTGGCTGTGGAGGAAACGGGGGGAAGGGCACAGTCCAGCTGGGTATTCAGAGGAAGACCCAGGCCCACCCCCTCGTCATCCTAGGGCATGCAGGGAGGAACAGAGAAGGGAGCAACACGGCTTAAGGGAGAGGAAAAGGCCCTGATCCCTTTCATTAGTTGCAGCTGGGAGAAGAGGATATAAGTGGGGCATTTGCATACAGCACCTTGCTGGAAGCAAAGTGTACATAATCTTGGTTGAGGCTTGGTCGAGGTTTTGGCGTCCTCATAACTGTGCATGCTGCGTTATCTTGTGGAAGTCTGCAATTTATCATCCTGGCCTGCCGTGTCAGTTACTTCAGCCGTGGTTTGTGTTAGTTTTTTTAAAATATCTAATTATCTTTACTTTGGGTTTGAACTGCATTTACTCCCTTCATAGTCTGTTTTTGGAAGAGTTTGATATCCAGCCAAGGATAATTGGACATTGGGGCAGGAGTTGGAGGCATTAAAGGGGATTTATTCTACTTTTGTGACTTTAGTTAGTTTTGGTTCACCCCGGGTCATCACCCAGCTTTTCAGGCTACCGTGATTTCACAGGTTAACTGTTAGGAATAACAGTCTCCCTAACATTAACCCCCTCCTCTGCCTCTCCTCTCCTCTCCTTTTAGGGGTCTACAACAGCAGCTATGGCCCAGAATATGCCCACTGCAGCCCGACCAAATGGAACTATCTGGGGAACAGCCTCTCCTACCTGGACTTTGGCTTCCCGATCTTCCTTCTTCAGGATGAAAGCGAAAGCGAGGTTATCAAGCAGGTACTAGATTTCATGGACAGGAGAATATTTTAAAGCATACAAGCTAAGTATCAAAGTTAGTACAGGCACTGTAGTCCTCAACTTACAAGAGTTTATTTAGTGACACTTTGAAGTTATAATGGGCCGCGGTGGCGCAGTGGTCAGAGTGCAGTACTGCGCACTCTTTGTGCCGACTGTCGGCTGATTGAAATTTGGCAGTTCGACTCTCACCAGGCTCCAAGTTGACTCAGCCTTCCGTCCTTCCAAGGCGGGTAAAATGAGGACTCAGATTGTTGTGGGACAATAGGCTGACTCTGTCACCCACTTAGAGAGGGCTGTAAAAGCACTGTGAAGCGGGATATAAGTCTTTAAGTGCTATGGCTACGGCTACAACGGCACTGAAAAAGGTGACTTACAACCCTTTTTTCACATTTAACAACCGTTAAGTGTGGTCACATGGTCATATCACACAATTCAGAAGCTTGGCAACTGACTTCATGCTTACGACAGTCGCAGTGTCCCGGGATCAAGTGATCCCCTTTGGCAACCTTCCGGCAACCAAAGTCAAATGGGGGAGCTAGATTCACTTAACAACCGGGTTACGAAAGTACCAACGGCAGAGATTCAGCTTAACAACTGTAGCCAAAAAAAAGGGGTCGTAGAATGGGTCTCGCTTAGCAGCAGAAATGTTGGGACTCGACTGTGGTCGTAAGCCGAGGACTGCCTGTACTAACGTTGATACTTCACTGCTATCAGAGAAGATGTCAACTCATCAAACATCCCTACGCCTGTTTTAGTTGATTTCATTAAAAAGAGGGTGGGTGGGAAGTAAATCTGGAAGAGCCGTGCAGCGGTTTGGAAGCGGAAGTACATTCCAACTCTTCTCTTTAAAAGGCTGTAATTAAACTACCAGAGCTTTTGACCTGAACATATTTAATCGGAGAACGTGAAGGTGCTTAATTGAAGAATCTGATTCATTAGACACCCGGGGGGGAGGGGGGAAACAGGGTCACAGGGGACTGTTAAATTACCTAGGCCAGAGTTGGCTTCCTACAGGGCAGGGCCAGTAGGTCGCCTCTGATGAATCCTCTGAAGTTGGTTGAAGTTTGGCTCGAGGATCATGATTTCATGAGGGCGATGGCTGGAATCCTGACAGTAGGTAGACCTGCCTCTTGTCTACAAACCCACCTCTTCCCTGCTTGCTTCTTAGTGCTACCAGAAATACAACACGCCTCAGAACGGCTCCGGCCCTGAGTATCCACTCTGTGCCATGCAGCTCTCCTCCCACATGCATGCCGTCACCAGCACCGTCACTTGCATGCGCCGCAGCCTCATTCAGAGCACCTTCAGCCTCAACCCAGGTGAGCCCAGGGAGAGAGGGAGGGGTGGGTTGGGGATTGGCCAGTCCGTCCAGGCCAGACCTTGAACTCAGTGCAAGGGTACCCAGCCTACTTCGCACGGCTACCCGAGCATGCCGAGGCTGAGTCTCCCTAGAGTGGGGAAAAGCTCAGGCAGAAATAGGCATTAGCATTGTCTGCGCTGGACTGTGATCAGTTTGGGGTTGTATGAATCTGTTACATTAAAGGGTAATTCCATACAACACATGGAGGGACTCTGGAAGTCGAAGAGAAGATTCAGGGGTTTCCTTCTTGGGGATATACTGTCTTTATTGCACAGGGTGTTCTGACCCAAACCTTGTTTCAAAGAAACAAACACCAAACAGAGATAAAAGCAAAACCTTTGAATGATTCTTTACGAATTCCGTTCCTTCCCAGTTAAAAGGCTGTTTCAAACTAGTTGATAAGAACGAGCCTTGCCAAGGTGGTGCAAGGCTGCCAAGAACACTAGATAAAGTTGCCAAGAAATATTTGAAACACAAAGAGTCTCCAAACACCAACCAAGATACTCTGAACATCCACAAGGCTTCAGTGTAAAAACTTCTTTGCTTCCTGCAAAGAACTCCACTTTCTCAGCTGGCTTTTATCTCTTAAAGGAGGGGCCATCACCTTGCAGCCTTACTCTGAAGTCACCTGTGCTGCTGCAGCGGCTCGTTCCTTCGAGCAACCCTGCGGGTGCACCCACTGGACACAGGCTCCTCAGGGGCCTCTTCCTCACTGCTGCCAGCCTCCACAATCTCTGGAGGCAGCACTCCACTCCCTGGTGATCCTGGCCTCATCCCTGCATCCCACGCAGGCCCCTCATCTGAGTCCTCACTCTCTGAGACTTCAGCCGTCCACACCTGCTGCCGGCGAACCACAACAGAGGGGTCCTTCACTTAGCAACCCTTCAGTTATTAGAGTTATTGAAAATTGTTGGGTTGTTCAGAAGTTGTGGGTGTTCCATCACTGGAGGCTTTCAAGAAGAGACTTTACAGCCAATTGTGTGGAATGATATAGGGCCTCCTGCTAGAGCAAGGGGCTGGACTAGAAGACCTCCAAGGTCCCAGTTCTCTTATTCTATAAGCCCACATCAATTCATCAGTTGAATGTCTCCCCTCCAGAAGTTGTGGGTAACTGGAGGCTCAAACATATGAACCATGGTTGCAAAATTGGGCATGTCTAGTTTCCTGAAAAGGGGACATGATAGCAGTCTTCCAGATATTTGAGGGGCTGCCCCAGGGAAGAGGGGGTCCATTTATTCTCCAAAGCCCCTGAAGGCAGGACAAGAAACAAGGGATGGAAACTAACCAAGGAGAGGAGCAACCTGGAATTAAGGAGAAATTTCCTGCCAGGGAGAACAATTAACTAGTGGGACAGAAGTTGCCTTCGGAAGTTGTGAATAGCCGTAGCAAAAGCCCTTAGACTTATATGCCGCTTCCCAGTGCTTTCCAGCCCTCTCTAAGCGGTTTCCAGAGTCAGCCTCTTGCCCACAACAATCTAGCTCCTCATTTGATCCACCTTGGAAGGACAGAAGGCTGAATCAGTCTTGAGCCTGATGGGATTCGAACTGCCAAACTGCAGTAGAAGTAGCTTGCAATACTGCACTCTTAAGCACTGCGCCACTGAATGCTCCAATACTGGAAGTTTTGAAGGAGAGATTAGACAGCCATTTGTCTGGAATGGCGTACGGTCTCCTGCTTGAGCCAAGGGGGGGTTAGACTAGAAGACCTCCGAGGTCCCTTCCAACCCTGTTGTTTGATTCTAACTCTCCTGTGGGTGAACTAGGCCATCATCTGAAACCATAGGGCAGCTGATTTGGGGCAGCTTTGTGGTCCTCTGAGGGCCAGAACTGAGCATGGTTCATCTGGACTGAGGGTCTAGCTCTTTTCATAGACTCATCGGTGTGTCCAGGGGGATCAGATTGGGCTCAGGGGTGAATGAGGGGTTCAAATGAGCTTGCCATGGCCACGTTCTGTTCTGTTCTGCTGGGGCTTCCAACAGACAAAATCAGTGAGGGAAGCCGAATTCACGTCATTCACCGCAAGATCCCCTTAAAACCAGGTGCAACTCCCTGAATGACTGCATCACTTAGTGACAGGGGTTCCAGTCTCCATTGCGGTTGTACGCCAAGCACTCTCTGCATCCTGTTGGCCATGATTTCTGGCTCGGGAACAAGGTCGAGCTGGCTCTTTCCAGCATTTCCGGGTGGCCTTTCTGCCTATGGCATGCTGGGCAGTTGGCCAAAGCGGAGCCCCGCAGGTCCCCCATGGCTGGTGCTGGGTGGGGCAGGAGTGGGTGGGAGGATGGCCCTTCCCAAGGTCATGAAGTGGGCAGCAGTATCGTGAGCACTGCCTTCTGTGGAGGACATATGTCTACTGCACGAGTCAAAAAGAGGGCTGTGAAAACAACTACAGACCCCTCACACCCCGGACATCAACTGTTTAGACTTCTCCCCTCAAAACAATGCTATAGAGCAGGGGTCTCCAACCTTGGGAACTTTAAGCCTGGCAGACTTCAGCTCCCAGAATTCCCCAGCCAGTGTTGTGGTTCACCAGCAACCTGTGCAGACAGCAGCAGAATTGGACAGTGGGGAAGAACAGGGACCAGTCCGGGAGTCTGGAGAGCTGAGGCCAGGACCACCTGGGAGTGGGGTGCTGCCTCTGGAGCCTGGCAGCAGTGAGGCAGAGGAACAAGGGGAGCCTGTTCCCAGTGTGTGTCTGCACAGAGCTGCCAGAAGGCAAGAGCAACTGAAATAGAAGGGGCGACTCGGGAGTAAGGCTGGGAGGTGATTGCCCCTCCCCTAAGGTCTAAAGAAGAGGCAAAGGTGAGGAAACCTTTGCAGGAAGCAAAGTCGTTCGCTCTATTAGGATTAATCCTTGAAGCTCTGTGGACTTTGTACTCTGGGCTTTTTCCCTCAGTTAATTTGGCACTTTAGTTGTTGGCAGCCATTCAAAGGAGAGAAAGGTGGGTGCTTATCTCGAGGGACTGTTTGGGACTCATTATAGGTTGGGGTTGAACTTAATTCCCAGCGTTGGAATAAAACAAGAATTGTTTGGACTAAGCATGTGCTTAATTACGGTCTCAGGAAGCCTTGGTCTTTGAAAATCTGGGAGTTGAAGTCTGCCAGGCTGAAAGGTGTCAAGGTTGGAGACCCCTGTTATAGAGCGTTGCACACCAGAACAATTAGACACAATGGAAGTTTCCCCCCACATGCCATTGCTCTGCTAAAGAACTCATTCCTACAACACTGTCAACTTGTTTACTAAGACATTATTATTATTATTATTATTATTATTATTATTATTATTATTATTATTATTATTATTACCTATTTCTTCCCGCTTATGACCATAACCTTGTTGCTTGTATCTCTACGATTTATGCTGTTTTATTTAGTTTCTTAGAATCATTTTGATTGCTTATTTAATATCTTTTGACTATCACTAAGTGCTGTATCTTATGGTTCTTGATGAATGTTTTTTTTGTGTGTGTACACTGAGAGCTTCCGCACCAAAGACAAATTCCTTTTGTGTCCAATCAACTTGACCAAGAAAGAATTCTGTTCTATTCTATTCTATTCAGAGGTGGTCTGTGATCCTCTTGCCGATTACAATGTCTGGAACACGGTGCGGCAGGTGAACGATTCGGAGAAGCTGGATCCTAAAAGTGTCATCATCGCTTCCTCTCGAGTAGGTGTTGCTGGGCTGGGCTGGGAGAATTCAGCTTAATTTTCTTCCTTTGTTTACTTATTATTTATGTCCCACCTTCATTTATTTTTTTGTGAACAATTCGAGGCAGCGAACACATCTAATACTCCTTCTGCTTCCTATTTTCCCTGCAACAACAGCCCTGTGAGTTGGGCTGGGCCGAGAGAAAGCAGGAAACTCCCTCTTTTCTGCCTTGGGGAGCAAAGACAGCCTGTGTGATGACCCAAAGGGGCGTGGCACAAAGGCAATATCGTCAAATAAGCAAAGTTGTTATCTCCAACTTTGTCCCCAATGTCCAGGTTACCTTCTGGCTGGAGGAAAAACTCTCCCAGGAACAACCTTTAACTGTAGAAAATTCAGTCCAAAACATGGTTAACACAAACTGTAACTTAAAGTCCAATCAAGCAAAACTGAAGTAATTAGCTTGACAGAGCAGGAATTTCAGACATGAAAGCACGGCAAAACTCAAACAGTTGGGAAGACACCAGGAACCCAAATAAGCCACGACGATACTAGATAAATTCACAATTTGCACACACCACCTTGCTGTGGGCAGCTTCTCTTTTTAAACACTGTGTTCCCAGCTGCGGCTAATGAAGGGAATCAGGGCCCTTTCCTCCCTTGTAAGCCACGGAATCCTTGTTGCTCCCTTCTCCATTCCTCCCTGCATGCCCTAGGATGAAGAGGAGAGTGGGCCTGGGTCTTCCTCTGAACTCCCTCTCCCTTGTTCTATCTGTCCCCTGCTCTGCCCAGCCGCACTTTGCCCTTCTCCGGTTTCTTCCACAGCCAACGGAGCCACACTCCCACTCCCGGTCAGCTGCTCGCCCCTCTCCCCCTCCAAATCAGATAGGGGCATGACACTGGGAGTTGAAATCCACTCACCTTCAAAGAGCTCAGGTTGAGAAAACTGTTCGACACGCCCAATTGTACAACCATAGTTCATAAGTGTTAACCTCCAGTCCCCGTCTATACAAAAAGTAGGAGCTCCGAAAGGCACAGCTGTGGGGGGGGGGCATTGCCCCCCCTCCTAGGTCTTACTTGATGAGGTGACCCGAAGGAGGAGCAGCTCCCTCCGGTTGTAGCCCTCTGAGGACTCCATTGAAGCCTCAGCGCAGAGGTCACCCTCTTCAGACACCAGCTGCTGTTTCTATTTAAAAAAAAAGAAAGAAAGAAGAACTACACGAGAGCTCGTTTTGACATGCCGGATAAATTTTTAATTTTTATTTGATTCAGGAAATTAAAATACAAAAAACCAAAGTGGGGGAAACAATTGGAAAGATAAAACAAACTAGATGAACGCATTTTAAAAAATGTTGAGTTTAAAGGGCGAAAAACAAAGACACATGTTATCTCCCCCCACCTTAACTGAATGCCGACATATCTATTGCAACCGTAAGAGAATAGAATAGAAAATAGAATAAATAGAATAGAGAATAGAGAGTAAAGTAGAGTAGAATAGAATAGAATATAGAGAATAGAATAAAATTAGATATTGGAATGAAGGAATAGGATAGAATAGAATAGAATTGAAAATGGAATAGAATAGAATTAGATATTGGAATGAAGGAATAGAATAGAATAGAAAATAGAATAAATAGAATAGAATATAGAATATAGTAGAATAGAATAGAATATACAGAATGGAATGGAATGTAGAGAATAGAATAGAATTGAATTGAATTGAATTGAATTGAATTGAATTCCTTATCGCCAAGTGTGATTGAACACACAAGGAATTTGTCTTGGTGCAAATGCTCTCATTGCACATAAAAGAAAATAGACATCCGTCAAAAGTCAAGAATCATCAGGTACATCACTTAATAATGGTCACAGGGTACGATAAGCAATCAAATCATATTAAGAAAGAGCTTTCCCCCTTCGCAAAATGGGACCACAATTCATAATGCGCTGGGTGGATTTCAACCCTATACTTTTAGCAAACGGATGAAAAATAGATTTGGGGCTGAACAGCGGCCATCTGGGCATGAAGCCGGCGCTTTGAACCAGGCCCAAAAACCGTCAGGCTGACTTTGGGGAGAGAAATGCTGGCAGAGGCTCTGAACTGGCCAGAACATAATTCTTTGCTCTTCTTTCTGGCAGATTGACAGCCACTCTTTTTTCTGGAACGTGGCCCCCGGGGCAGAGAGCGCCGTGGCTTCCTTTGTCACCCTCCTCGCTGCAGCTGAAGCCATCCATAAAATCCCCGATGTTCAGTCGCTGCCCAAAAACATCATGTTTGCCTTCTTCCAGGGGGTAAGTTTTCATTTTGTTTTCCTGATCTCTGCAGCTTGAAACAGATCTCTTGATTGATTGGTTTGTTCGTTCGTTTATGACATTTATTTGCTGCCTACCTTGTATCTGACAACTCTGGGCAGCTTACAAAATAAAACAAGAGGAACAGAGTTGGAAGGGACCTCAGAGGTCTTCTAGTCCAGCCCTCTGACCAAGGCTGGACACCTTATTCTGTCCTGGACAAGTGGCTCTCCTGTCTCTTCTTAAAAGCCTCCAGTGATGAAGCACTCACAACTTCTGGATGGAAGAGAAGAGAAGAGAAGAGAAAATAAGAATGGCATGGAATAGGAATAGAATAAGAGTAGAATAGAATAAGAATAGAGAATAGAAATAGAATAGAATAGAGAGTAGAAATAGAATAGGAATAGTTGGAAGGGACCTTGGAGGTCTTCTAGTCCAGCCCCCTGCTCAAGCATGAAACTCTATACCATCCCAGACAAATCTCTATACCATCCAGTCTCTTCTTAAAAGCCTCCAGTGATGGAGCACCCACAACTTCTAGTGGGAAACAGTTCCACTGGTTAATTGTCCTCCCTGTCAGGAAATTCCTCCTTAGGTCCAGGTTGCTTCTCTCCTTGATTAGTTTCCACCTGTTGCTTCTTGTGCTGCCTTCAGGTGATTGGGAGACCAGGTTGTTCCCCTCCTCTCTGTGGCAGCCCCGCAGCTATTGGAAGCGTGCTCTCACGTCACCCCTCGTCCTTCTTTTCCTCAGACCAGGCATATCCAATTCCAGCAGCCACTCTTCATACGTTCCAGCCTCCAGCCCCCTCATCATTTTTGTGGCTCTTCTCATTAAAACATGAAAAGTCATGGATCGTAAAAAAAAAAAACCAAAACCAGAGCAGATAAAAATGATTCAGTCCCTGGAACCTGTGGCTGGACCTGGAAAGATCTGGCTTTTCTGAAACCTCGCGGAGAGACCATCCACCCCATCAACGGGTACCACGTCTCATTGGGAAGCCATTTCCGTGGTGCTTGCAAGCAGAGAAAGCTGCCTTGGGAAATAAGAGTTGCATCGGAGGGCTTTGTCGTTCTCGGCTAGGAAATATCACGCTTTGCAAGGGTGGAATTTCCCCTGGGAAATAAACAAAACAGCTTGAGAGAGAGAGAGAGAGAGATGCTGCTAATCCCAGCTCCACCAGAGAATTAGCCAGGGATGGGTGAGGAGGTCTGGGAGCACTTAAATAGGAAAAGCTCACAGGGTTATTGGGGGGAGATGGTTTAAAAAATCAGCCTTTCTCAACCTGGCCAGTTTAAAAAAGGGATGGACTGCCAAATCCCAGAATTCCCCAGGCAGCATGGAGATTTTGTTAATTTGTGCCAGAAGCATCACAAAAATAAGGCTTATCATATGACATAAAATTTTAAAATATAATACACAAGATTAAATATGTGCAAATTAAACAGATCTTGCCCAAAACTAGCAATATTAGCCTGAGAGTTGAAATCCACTCACTGTGATGACTCAAAGGGCGTGGCACAAAGGCAACACCGTCAAAGAAGCAAGAAGAGTCCCTTTATTATCTCCAACTTGGCCCCCAACGTCCAGGTTACCTTCAGCTGGAGAAATAACACTCCCAAGAACAGTCTTTAACGGCAGGAAATTCAGTCCAAACTTAAAGTCCAATCAAGCAAAACTGAGGTAATTAGTTTGGCAGGGCAGAAACAAGAATTTCAGACTTGAAAACATGGCAACACTCACACAGTTGGGAAGACGCCAGGAACACAACAGTACAAGCTGCAGTAATTAGTTTGACAGGGCAGGAGAAGGACTTTCAGACTTGAAAGCATGGTACAACACACACAATTGAGAAGATACCAGGAACACAGATAAGCCTCGATGATACCAGATAATTCAACGATTTGCTCCCAACAACTTGCTGTGGGCAGCTTCCTCTTTTATACACTGTGTTCCCAGCTGCAGTTAATGAACGGAATCAGGGCCCTTTCCTCCCCCATAAGCCATGCAACTCACGTTGCTCCCTTCTTTGTTCCTCCCTGCGTGCCTCAGGATGAAGAGGGGGTGGGCCTGGGTCTTCCTCTGAACTCCCTCTGCCTTGTTCTACCTCTGCCCCTGCTCTGCCCAGCTGGACTTTGCTCTTCCTCAGTTTCCTCCACAGCCAATGGAGCCACACTCCCACTCCCTGTCAGCTGCTTCCTGAGAGCAGCAGGCAGATGGCCCCAAACCTATAAGACCTAGACCAATGGTGGCTAACCTTTTGGGGCTCCTGTGCCAAAAATTGCATATGCGCCAGTGCAGACTCATATGCCAGCACCCAGAATGCAATGCACCTTCCTCCCCACACCCCCTGCGCATGTGTGTGCAATCCCCCCTGCCACTCCCTTCCCTACACTGTGCCTCATAGCTGATTTTTTGGCTGGTTTGAGGCCTTTTTCAGCCTCCCAAAGGCTTGGAAATAGCCTCTGCAAGGCTTTTCAGGACAAATAATAGGCCCATTTCATCACTTCTGGTATTACAGGAAGTGATGAAATGGGCCTATTATTCATCCTGAAAAGCCTGCAGAGGCTATTTCCAAGCCTCTGGGAGGCTGAAAAAGGCCTCAAATCACCCCCCCCCCCAAAATCAGCTGTGAGGCGCATGCATGTGCTGTGAAGTAAGTTTCCCTGCAGCTCACGTACCAGCACAAATGGCTCTGCATGCCACTTGTGGCACACGTGCCATAGGTTTGCCATCACTGTCCTAGACTCTTTCCCCTTTAGACGATAAGAATGGATTTTTGAAAACTGGGAATTTCGAAAGGAATTCTTTATTGAAAAGGCAAAAGATCCAGGCGATGTTCAAAGCAGGGTCTGATATCCCTCCAGGCATGCAGCTTAGATAAAAGAAGTTAGAACCCTCACCCCACCCCGATTAGTCTGGTGTGGATTTCATCAGTACAAAGAAGCAACATGTTAATTTCCCCCTCCCCGCCTTTATTTTTTCTGGGAATGTAGTTTGAGAAAAGTTTCCCAGGATTGCTATCTCTCCAAGAGGTGACAAGTTTCCAGGCCTCTGGGCTCCAGTCCCCCAGTTGTATATCGTGTGCAGATTATACAATTTCAATACAAGAATTAGGATAATACAGGTTACATCAAAAAGGATTAGTTGTATCACCTTCTTCTTCCATTGAAGAATGGCAGATACAGGGATCTGACACTGCCCTTCTAATGGAAGTTTGCTGTTGTGCTCCAATATGGTGGCACCCATTTTCTTTCTTGCTATTTCTTTCTTTCTTTCTTTCTTTCTTTCTTTCTTTCTTTCTTTCTTTCTTTCTTTTTCTTTCTTCTTTCCTTCCTTCCTTAATTAATTTTATTGGGTATAAACATTAAAAGCATTGAACATGGTGGTCTTCTTTGACATACGTTTCTGTCAGTACATTTTACATTTAGAAAAATAAGCAATGTACAATTATATACATTTGTTTACCTATATACATTTAATCTTTGTAGTTTTTTAAAATCTTTCTCGTTATTCCTCAATTATGAGGTCCTTCACCTCTTCCCTATTTCACCTTAGGTTCTTATTTCAATTTTACGGACCTTTCCATTTTAGTTTCAATTCCATTTCAAGTTTTACGGACCTTTTACGGACCCTCCAGAAGTAAAATTTATTCCGTATTTTTGTGGTATTCTGATTCATCTTGGACCTTCCATCCTAATGTCAACCTATCCATTTGGGTGCATTGAGAGGAGGGGCTCAAACCCACCAACCCCTCCTCCTTGCAAGGAAGAATGGCAGCTCGACGGATCGGACACCTCCTTCCCCGACCTGATGCCTTCCAAATTTGTCGCCGGGAAGGCCATTCCCTGCAGCCCCCGGGCAGCAGCTGCGGGCAACGCGGAGTCCTCCCCACGGGGCAGCGGAAAGGCCCTTCTCCCTCAACCCCCCCAGCAACTGGCACTGGCAGGCCCCTCCGTCTCCAAACACGGAGTCACGTGGAGCGGATTAAAAATATATGTGCACACTGAAGCAAAAAAAAAAAAAAAGGCAGTTAATTTCCAGCCATGGCAGCTGCCGAAAGCCAAGAGGATATTTGGAAAGGGGAGGGGGGAGAGGGGGGTGATGGTTAGCAGCTGATGTTCCCCTCCAGGCATGAGTTGGGTGGGTGGGTGGGTGGGGGAGCTGAGTTCGAGTAGCGCCTGTCAACTTCACAGGAGCTTCTGGGTTGCCATAAAACAATTTCTCTTGCAGTTATTTTCTCTGCCACTGACGTGTGGGGTTTTTTTTTGGGGGGGGGGTTAGCGGGCATTGGCAGTGGTGCCTGTCCCGAGAGGCCCGCAAAATTTGGCCTTGTACAGTTGCAATTGTGGAAGAAGAACCCGTAAACTGGATTGATGTGGCTCACTTAAGAAGCCCCGTTTCCCCCCCACCGCCCTGCGTCCCGTCCCCGTCGCCCTGCTTAGCAACAGAAATCCTGGCCAGTCACTGGGAGACAGTGAGTTCTAGTCCCACCTTAGACACCAAAGCCGGCTGGGTGACTTTGGCCCAGTCCACTGACCTCACAGAGTTGTGCAGAAAACAGGAGGAAGGTGTGTTGGATATAGAATAACAAGAGTTGGAAGGGACCTTGTAGGTCATCTAGTCCAACCCCCAGGCCAAGCAGGAGACCCTACACCCTTTCTGACAAGTGGCAGTCCAGCCTTTTCTTGGAAGCTTCCAGGGATGAAGCTCCCACAACTTCCCAAGGCAACTTCTGTTCCATGGGTTGATTTGCTCTCCCTGTCAGAAAAGTTCTCCTTATTTTCAGGTTGAAAAATCTCTCCTTGTTCAGTTTTCATCCATTATTCCTTGTCTGGCCTTCGGGTGCTTTGGAGAATACCTTGACCCCCTTCCTCCTCTCTGGGGCAGCCCCTCAAATATTGGAAGGCTGCTCTCCTGTCTCCCCTGGTCCTTCTCTTCCCTAGACCAGCCAGGCCCAGTTCCTGCAACTTTTCTTCCTATGTTTGAGCCTCCAGTCCCCTCATCATCCTGGTTGCTCTTCTTTGCCCTCTTTCCAGAGTCTCAATGTCTTTTTTTATTGTGTGGTGACCAACCCTGGATGCAGGACTCTAGGTGTGGCCTTACTAAGGCTTTATAGAGGGGGATTAGTACCTCCCTTGATCTTGATTCTCTCACTCTGTTCACCATTTTGAGTTATTTGCAAGAATAACAAAGCCAGGAACGAAATAAATAAACCTCTGCAGATTCACCTCTGGCCGTTCCTTGCTCTAGAGAAGGATGAACTGTGTCCCTTTTTTTGAGAGGTCCCTTTCTGGATTTCCCTCCCCTCCACAGGAGACGTTTGACTACATCGGCAGTTCCCGCATGGTGTACGATATGCAGAACGGCCGCTTTCCCATCCAGCTGGAGAACATCAATTCCTTCCTGGAGCTGAGCCAGGTGAGACGAGATGAGACGAGGCCGCTTTGGGTCTTTTTACCTGGCTGCTTTTGGGGTGTTGGCTTCGACTGTAATTTCCCGATTTCAGAAAGTGGGACCGAGCTTACTTAACCCAGAGAGTCGGGTTTTTGACACGTGAGAACGTCAAGACCTCAGGCGGGTGGAAGCGTCGCAGAGTAGAGCGCAGGATGACTTCGCGGCCAATGACGGAGTCTTACATTTAGGGTCAGCCTGACAACTTTCTGCTTGTCAACCCTAAGACCTCCTATAGCAGGGGAGCCAAATTCAAGGCTGGCCCGTGATGTGGTTCGATTTGGCCCGCGGGAGCGTCCTGGAAAATGTCGCTTCAGCCCGGTTTACCCAATGCGAAGAGACCACTGATTCCTCCCTGGAACTGAGCCGGTGAGACGAGACGAGACCAGGGTGCTTTGTCCAGGCCAGCTGTTTGGGGAGTGGTGGTCAAGCTGGCCATGCCCACACAGTAGGCCACGCCCCCGAGGTCAACCATAGCCCTGATGCGGCCCTCAATGAAATTTGAGTTTTGACACTCCTGTCCTTACATGGTCTTGGCCCTTCTAGACGCTACCTAGAAAGCAAGAGGTTGTGAGTTCCAGTCCTGCCTAAAGCATGAAAACTGGCCAGGTGACTTTGGGTCAGTGGCCAGGAGCCAGGGAGTTCAAGTCCTACCTTAGCCAGGAAAGACAACTGGATGACTTTGGGCCAGTCCCTCTCTCTCTCTCTCGACCCATCCCACTTCACAGGGGTGTTGTTTTGGGAAAAACCAGGTGACGGGATTAGATTACTGCCGTTTACTGTAGATGAGGCGGTTTAGCCATCATCTCTTTGGCTCTGTCTTGGGATAATTTGCGGGAGATCAGGGTTTCTGATTTCAGCATTACCCGCCACAAAAGGAGACTCCCACATGAAATGATTCAGTGAAACAAAAGAAGGTTCAACCAAATGTGCCTTCCTTCCACCAACAGAGTAAACTCTGAGTTAATTTCGGATCAAATTCCTGGCTTTGAGATGTTTGCACTAAGCCCCTCGCTGGTGGTCTAAGGCAGCGGTTGCCAACTGGTGGGCCGCGAGAAAATTTTGGTGGGCTGCAGAGAAATCTCACCCCCAGATCACCCCCCCAAGAAATTAATCTAGGTTGCGCAGAAACACAAGGCTGCGTGCCACCCACATGGCCCGCGGGAACCCTCCCCACCCACTCACTCCTTACCCGGCAAACTTGCCTGCTAAGTTGCTATTTTTCCTGCTGCGCCAGGAGATTTAGATTAGCTAGAAAGCAGGAAATGGATGGATTTCTTGCTTTCTAGCTAATCTTTAGATCTTCGGCTCTGCTTTTAAGTGCAGCCGAACCTCCCTTAGGACTGAGTGCAGACTCAATTTGAGAGACTGAGTTAGCCGATGGCAGATGGATAGATCACTGAATGACTCTGTGAGCAACTCAATCTGCCTGCCTGCTTTGCCTGATTTTGGGTAAAAGTTGCTCTTTTTTTAATAAAAAATTCAATGTTTACATGCATGGTGTGTTGTGAGTTAATTTTGTGAGTTTGCTTGCAAGCAAATTTTGTGTGATGGACTGAGCTAGCCAATGGCAGATAGATAGATCTCTGAATGAATCTGTGATTCTGTGAGCAACTCAATCTGCCTGCCTGATTTACATACAAGCCACGCCCAGCCAGTCACATGACCACCAAGCCACATCCACAAATTAGGCCATGCCCACAGAACCAGTTAGTGGTCCCTGGGATCTAAAATTATGAGTTTGGTGGTCCCCGTGGTCCAAAAGGTTGGCGACCCCTGGTCGAAGGGTTCCAGGAAAAAGGAAGTGTGTGTGTGTGTGTGTGTGTGTGTGTGTGTAAGAGAAGAAACAGATCTCCAGTACTAAAATTTTATTTATTATACTTTCTAAGCTTTCGTCAGCCTCTGCTGACATCGTCAGAGTATTAAACTGCCATTACAGAGATCTATACCTTTATATACCATTAATATATTGATTAATGATGTATAAAGGCATAGATCTCTGTAATGGCAGCTTAATACTCTGACGATGTCAGCAGAGGCTGACGAAAGCTTAGAAAGTATAATAAATACGTATAATTTTAGTTTCCAGAGATGTGTTTCTTCTCATAAATGTGTGTGTGTGTGTATCTACGTATGTGTGTGTGTGTTATCTATGTATAAAATATATAATATATAATATAGATGGTTCAGCTTTGCTCCTTCTTGTGTCCATTCAGTCCAAATTGCTGTGTGTGTCAGATTTGGCAATGGCTGATTTCTAAAAGGTTGCCGCTTCCTGTTAACCTGGGGAAGTTGCTTTCCCTCAGTGAGGACTCCAGCCTGTCTCTGGGGTTCTGCCTTTGCTGCCCGTGGGAGGCTCTGTTGGAGGGGAGGGAAGCACCCTGGCCCTCTTGCACATGGGCCCATTTCACTCGGTCTGTTGCAGGTTGCACTCCGGAGTAATGCCTCCCTGTGGATGCACACAGATCCCATCTCGCGAAAGACCCCTGAGATTGAGGTAAGGGCGTTTGCTTGGCTGCTGGTCCTTCCTTCTTTCCTTCCTTCCTCCCTCCCTCCCTCCCTCCCTCCCTCCCTTCCTTCCTTCCTTCCTCCTTCCTTCCTTCCTCTGGTTAGAATGCAGTATTGCAGGTTAATTCTGTCAACTGCCAGCAGTTCAATTCTCACTGGCTCAAGTTTGACTCAGCTTTCCTCCCTCCCTCCCATCTGCCTGCTTCCCTGTCTCCTTCCTTCCTTCCTTCCTTCCTTCCTTCCTTCCTTCCTCCCTCCGTCCCTCCCTCCCTCCCTCCCTCCCTTCCCTGCTCACAAGAAAGGGGGTGATAAATTGGCTTCGGGCCCTGATGGATCCATGGCTCCCGGCCTTGATGGCAGCGGGACGGCCTCTGACGGCCATCTGCTGGGAGGCTCGTGGGCTTCCTCGGCGAGAGCAGATGGCTGGGCTAGGTGGGCCAGGGGTCTGATCCAGCACGACCAGCTTCTGCTCTGATGTCCCTGGCATCTCTGCTCCTGATGCCACCGAGGGCCCGTTGACAGATGCTGGCCTTCCTTTCCCTTTTGCCACCATGGAAAGTGTCCCTCGTCCCATCTCTTCCTCCACTCCACACGCCCCCCTCCCTTCTAGCACTGAGGAGGACCTCCACGTTGGCAATGAAACATCCACAAGAAAACCACCAGGCTTCAAGTACCGCAGTCCTCCCTCACTTCCCCCACTTTCCTTCCTTCCTCACTCCACTCCACAAACCCTTCTGGCACTGATGATGTTCCCTAGTTGGGTCAGGAAATGTGAGCCAAGGACTCCACGGTTCTCCTCCTCCTCCTCCTCCTCCTCCTCTCTTCTTCCATTCCACAAATCCTTCTAGCACTGATGATGTTTCCTAGTTTGGTAAGGAAAGGTCTACAAGAAAAATAACCAAGCTCAGAGAGCACCAAGAACCCCACAGTCCTTTTTTCCTCCTCCTCCTCCCTTCTTCCACTCCACAAAAGCTTTTAGCACTGCTGATGATCCCTAGTTGGGTCATGAAATGTCAGCCAAGGACTCCACAGTTCTCCTCCTCTTCCTCCCCTCCTCCTGCTCCTCTTCCTCTCCTTCTCCTTCTCCTCCTCCCTTCTCCTCCTCTTCCTCCCTTTCTCCTCCTCCTCCTCCCACTCCACAAAAGCTTTTAGCACTGCTGATGATCCCTAGTTGGGTCATGAAATGTCAGCCAAGGACTCCACAGTTCTCCTCCTCTTCCTCCCCTCCTCCTGCTCCTCCTCCTCCTCCTCCTCCTCCTCTTCCTCCCCTCCTCCTCCTTTCTGCCTGAGCTTGGTCCCTTGTGCTGTGCTGCTGCCTTTGCTCCCTCAGCCCTCACCTAGAACCAGTGACCTTCCTCCTTGACATCCAGAGGCTGCCTTTCCGCTCCTGGTCAGATCCAGTTGATACTCCTCACCAGCACCATCCGACCTGGGCGGCCTTCTCCTCTGCCTCCATAGCCTTTCAGCGTTTCCTGACCTCTCAGGGCTGGTTGTTATTCCTTCTCCCTGGCAACAGCCCTCAAATGCCCACTCGTATTTTCTTCCAACCTTCCTCAATCCCCACATTTTCCAAGAGGTGTTTGAAGCCATTCCTTTGGCTGAAACTAGCCTGGAGGAGATGCATCTTTCCTACTCCTAGTTCTGCCTCCCCATCACCCTCTGTTCTGAAGGATTTTATTGCCCTTGAGAACTTTGGTCCTGGAGCTCAGCACCACTCAGAGTGGGCTGCACCCTATCCTGGCACCATGTCATCAGTCTACCCATTTTGGGGACCATGAAAACCTTAAATCAAGCATCAGTAAAGCTGTTCTAGAAGGGGATGTGGGATGTTTTTTCCCCCTATAGCAGTGGTGGCTAACCTTTTGGGGCTCCTGGGCCCAAAATCGTGCACGCATTAGCATGCACACACTCATGTGCCAGCACTCACAATGAAATGCCCGCTGCCCCCTGCACATGTGCAAGCAATTCCCCCCACCAGCCCCTTACCTGCACTGCGCCTCACAGCCGATGTTTCAACTGGTTTGAGGCCTTTTTCGGCCTCTCAGAGGCCTGGAGAAAGCCTCTGCCAGGCTTTTCAGGCCAAATAATATGCCTGTTTCATCACTTCTGGTATTACAGGAAGTGACGAAACGGGCCTATTTGGCCTGAAAATCCTCGCCAAGGCTTTTTCCAAGCCTGTGGGAGGCCGAGAAAAGGCCTGAAACCAGCCAAAAAAACCAGCTGTGAGGCGCATGCGTGCGCAGTGAGGTAAGTTTGCCTGCGGTTCGCGTGCCATCGCAAATGGCTCTGCCTGCCACCTGTGGCACGCGTGCCACGGGTTCGCCCTCACGGTCCTATAGTAAGGAAAATCTCATGGTGCAATCAGAGTCACAAGAACAAAGGTTTATTCTTCCAAGTTTTTGAGCTTGTGCTAGAGCCCTCCTTGGAGAGTTTCTCTCTCTTTCCCTCCAGAATTTGTGCACATTGTATTTATATGGTGCCTGATTGTGTATGGCTTTTCATTGTTAAATGGGGTGTTGGTGGCCAGCTATGAAGTCATGAATATGTACCTAGTACACTGATAGTAAATCAGCTCTCCTGTTGACTGAAAAGGGGTCCATTTCCCAGGCTTCAATCTTTTCCCCCCCCTTCCGGCTGTTTTTGTCCCTGCTTGGCCAACAATCTTAAGTAACCATGAAACTTGAATGCCTGTTCTGACCCAGGCTTCGTCAAACGTAAGGAAACACAAACTTGTTTTAAAGCAAAACTTATTTTAATGCAACGCTGGGAATGACTTTCATTTCCAGTCAGAACTAATCTTAAACAGTTCCCCAAGATAACCACACACCTTTCAGTGCTGAGGAATACTGCCAAAAGCAGAAGTAGCCAAATTAATTATAACAGAAACCAACCGAAGTACCAGAAAAAAAACAGCCAGAGTACACAGAGCTTCAAGGAGGACTTGGAATTTATCGAAGGACTTTGCTTCCTGTAAAAAGTTCGTCATTGAGGTCTGACTTTTATCCCTTATGGGAAGGGCAATCACCTCCCAGCCTTACTCCAGAGTCGCCCCTTTTGTCTTAACTAATCTTGCCTTCTGGCAGTTCTGTGCACATGTGCACCGGGAACAGGCTCCCCTTGTTCCTCCGCCTTGCTATTGCCAGACTCCGGAGGCTCCTGAGTCAGCACAGAACTCCCAGATGGTCTTGGCCCCATCTCTGCATCGGACGCAGGACCAAGTCCTCTCCAGACTCCCAAAGTGGTCCCCATTCTTCCCCACTGTCCGATTCCGCTGCCGTCTGCACTGGCTGCTGGCGTTTGTCTGCCACGTTTGTCTGCCACGTTTGTCCTGGGACACGTATCTTTGCCTTCTCTTGCAAGTAAAACTTCCCGAATTTGTGGCGTAATTGAACTACTTGTCCTTCCTCTTGGCCCGGTGCTCTTAGCAAAGCATCCAGAGGATGATGGAAGCCTTAAAGAAGAGCAGCGAAAACACCAGCGTAGTGATGAGTGGGACCGAAGCCAGCCAGCCCCTCCCGCCTTCCTCCTTCCAGCGATTCCTGAGGGCCCAGCAGATTCCTGGGATCGTCCTGGCCGATCACTCTTCCCACTTCCAGAACAGGTAATCAGGGATCCTTTCCAGCAATCCAAATATCTCCAAACTCAGCAACTTTTAAGACCCTGGCAAGAGGCCGGGAAATTCTGGAAGGTGAAGTCCACAAATCTTAAAAAAATTATCAAGTTGGGAGACCCCTGCTGTACAGGCAAGTCCTTGATTCACAATGTGATGACCCAAAGGGGCGTGGCAGAAAGGCAATACCGTCAAATAAGCAAGAAGAGTCCCTTTGTTATCTCCAACTTTGCCCCCAGTGTCCTGGTTACCTTTTGATTGGAGAAAAACTCTCCCAGGAACAGCCTTTAACTGTAGAAAATTCAGTCCAAAACATGGTTAACACAAACAGCAACTTAAAATCCAAACAAACCAAACTGAAGTAATTAGTTTGGCAGGGCAGGAGAAGGAATTTCAAACTTGAAAACATGGCAAAACTCACACAGTTGAGAAGACGCCAGGAACACAGATAAGCCATGATGATACCGGATAAAGTCATGATTGCTCCCAACAACTCGCTGCATGCAGCTTGCCTTTTTTTATACACTGTGTTCTCACCTGCAACTAATGAAGCGATCAGGGCCCTTTCCTCCCACGTAAGCCACGCAACTCACATTGCTCCCTTCTCTGTTCTCCCCTGCATGCCTTAGGATGAGGAGGGGGGTGCCCCTGGTCTTCCTCTGAATGCCCAGCCGGACTTTGCCCTTCCCTAGTTTCCTCCACAGCCAGCGGAGCCACTCTTCCACTCCCTGTCAGATGCTTGGCCTCCTCCTCCAAATCAGAGTCCGACGGGCATGACACCCACCCACAGTTGGGCCCAACATTTCTGTTTGAGGCATTTTGTTAAGTGGAGTTTTGCCCCGTTTTCTTGCCTCCGCTGTTAAGTGAATCACTGCAGTTGATAAGTTAGTAGCCTGGTTGTTAAGTGAATCTGGCTTCCCCACTGTCAGAAGGTCACAAAAGGGGACCCCAGGACACTGCCACTGTCATAAATACGAGTCGGTGGCCAAGCATCTGAATTTTGATCACACGACCATGGGCATGCTGCAAAGGTGGTCACTGTGAAAATCAGTCATAAGTTGGGTTTTTTTTTTCAGCGCCGTTGTTAACTTTGAACGGTCACTAAGTGTTCGGTTATAACTAGAGGACTATCTGAAATCTTATCAACCCAGGGATAGGGTTAGCATGGAGGGATTGATATTGAAAGTAAAAGATAAAGGAGATACAGAGTACTATTCAACGTGGAATAGGTTTTGTCATGCCCCTGTTGGAATCTGACTCAGGAGGAAGCCCAGGAGTGGGGCTCCGTTGGCTGTGGAAAGAACTGGGGAAGGGCAAAGTCCAGCTGAGAAGAGCAGGAGAGTGGTTGAACAAGGCAGAGGGGCTTCAGAGGAAGACCCAGGCCCACCCCCTCTTCATCCTAGGGCACGCAGGGAGGAACGGAGAAGGGAGCAACATGAATTGCGTGGCTTATGGGAAGGAAAGGGCCCTGATTCCCTTCATTAGCTGCAGCAGGAAACTCAGTGTTTAAAAAGGAAGTTTGCGCACAGTAAGTTGTTGGGAGCAAACGTGAATTTATCTTGCATTGTTGTGGCTTATCTGTGTTCCTGGCGCCTTCCCAACGTGTGTGAGTTTTGCCATGCTTTCAAGTCTGCAATTCCTTCTCCTGCCCTGTCCAGTTAATTACTCCAGTGTGGTTTGTGTGGATTTTAAGTTACAGTTTGTGTGTCCCTTGTTTTCGGGCTGAATTTCCTCCACTTAAAGGCTGTTCCTAGGAGAGATTTTTCTCCAGCCAAAGGTAACCTGGACATTGGGGGCAGTGTTAGAAATAACAAAGAGACTCTTCTTGCTTATTTGATGGTGTTGCCTTTGGGTCATCACAAGTTTTATCAATGGAGATAAGAGGTAGAAATTAGATGAAGAAAGATGATTGTTCTGTATAAGTAAAATATGAATTGTTTACAATAATAAGCATGCTAGTACAATTAATATGGTTATAAACAAGCTAATATAATTATAAATACTGTTCTAATTGCTATATGTATTATTACTATCAGTATATCTGTTATTTCCTTCTTTTGTAAAATGAAATGCCTGAACAATGAACTGTCTTCGATATATTTATATCCTAGCTCGATCCCCGTGCTTCACTACAAAACTATGTGGTCCCGCTTAGTTTTTGGGGAGGAAAATAAGGGGAGGAAATTCTGTCTCTGCCTACCAGCATCCATCGGTATTCATCTGGCTAGCATTCTGTCAGTGAGTGAGAGAGTTGAGGGCTGTTTGGAAACTGAAAGAGTATTTGCTGTGTGAGCAAGGAGACAGCAAGGAGCCTGGGCGTGGCTTAGCTCACCTATTCTGTACTAAAGCTTCTTGGTGCTGCTCTGAAACTGAAACTCCTCTGCTTGTGTTTTGCATTTGGAAGAGATTTCTTTCCAGGTAGGGAGGGGGAATAGAACTCCTTAGCATCAGAGTGTGTTAATCATAATAATAATATAGGAAATACTCTAAATGCTCTGATGGCCATTTCGAGAAATCCTTTCTTAGTGAGCCCCTAGAAGCCAAGAGGAACCTACGTGCCAAATTTCAGGTTTGTAGGCTTTACAGTTCTGGAGATTTAGTAATGAATGCGTGAGGGGTATTTCGTTTTTATATATATCTAGATAAAAGATAAATAAAAGCCTTGATTTAAAAAAAGAAGAAGGCAGGTGCCTAGAAATGATGAGTCCACACTTCTGACCAAGCCAGAGATGAGACGCAGAAGGTCAGACCTCGGAAGCCTCTCCATCAGAATAGAACTGGAAGGGACCTTGGAGGTCTTCTAATCCAACCCCCTGCTCTATAGCAGGAATTTCAGACAAACGACTGCCTGGTCTCCTTAAAAAAAAAACATCAACTCCATTTTGGGGGATCCTTGCAGACTTGACTACCAGAGGAAGCCCAGAAACACACAAATACACACACCCCAATTTACCTGAAGCTCAGCCAAAGCCAGAGAGAGGTGGGTGCTGGAGAAAAGTGGAGCAATCCCTGGGAGTGGTCTTTTTTTAAAAGGGGGGGGGAAGCAGAGGGGAAGGCAGACGCGCAATGAAAGAGGTGCAGCGTAATTGTTCTGACAACCAGGAGAAATCCACATTTCGCCTTGCAAAAACGGGCTGGCCGGCAGCCAGAGGTTAGCGAGCCTGCAGTAAGGCAGGAGGAGCATCATCTGCTGTTCCAGGGCCGCTTGGAAACCAAGCAAAACGGGGGGGGGGGGGAGGAAAGTGTGTGTGTGTGTATGTGTAATCCAGATGTTGCAGGCATTGCCAACAGGTGGTGGCCCTCCTCAACTGGCAACAGTTCACTTCGGGTCCAAAGTCACTTAGGCCCCGAAATAAAGTCACTTCTCGGGCGTTTTTTCACGCTTCACAACCGCTGCAAGCCTTCCCCGGGGTCAGGTGACCCAGATTCAGAGCCTTGGGAACGGACTCACGTTTTATGATGGTTGCAGTGTCTCCGGGGGAGGAGCACGTGGACCCATTTGGGGACCTTCTTGACCAAGCGGGGGGGGAAGCCAGGTTCACTGGATGACTGTGGGGCTAACTTGGACAGTTAACAGGGATTTCTCTTAAACCATTTGGGGCAGAATGTGAGTCAGTTGGAACAAAGCTCACTTAACTCGCTGTCTTCGTTTAGCAGTAGAACTTTGGGTCCGTGGTGGTCGTAAGTCAAGGTCCACCTATATGTCTAGGGCAGAGGTCTCCCACTTGAAGACTTGTGGATTTCAACTCTTAGAATTCTCCAAGTCTTAAAAGTGGCCAGGTTTGGGGACCCCCTGGTCTAGGGCGATGTTTTTGCCCCCCTTGAAGTCTTGGTGACTTCAAGATGCACAGCGCTTCCAGTCCCAGAGTTCCCCAGCCAGCAAGGTTGGGACAAAAAAAAACCCTGCCTAGAAGAACATGTCATTGGCCTCCTTTTCAGATGGGGGGGTGTTGTTTGCAAAGGTCTCTTCTTCTCTCCCCCACGTTTGCTTTCTAATAAAAAGCCTCAGCTCATCAAACAGGCAAAAGCCATCAACGGGCCAAGTTAATTACCATAATTAAAATTAAAATTTTAATAGTGATGCTTCTGCCATGAAGAAGGAACAACGACAAAACCGTCCTTTGAAGACGGGCTGTTGGGGGGGAGGCTGGCTTTCCTGGCCAAGCCCAGATTCATTCCCCCCATCCCAAGGGATCCTTCTCCACACCTGCTCCCCCAAGGACCCCCCTCCTCTCCTCCCTGCAAAGCCCCCTACCCCTCTCCATCCCCAGACCATCGCAGCTTCTCCTTCCCTCCCGCAGGTACTACCAGAGCATCTACGATACCCCCGAGAACCTCCGGCTGAACTATCCCGAGAAGCTGAGCCCAGAGGAGGCCCTGAATTACGTGACGGACACAGCAAAGGTGGGCTGGGCCCATCTGTCAAGTGAGGAGGGGGCGGGGGGGGCAAACTTGGATTGTCTGCTTAGCTCTGGTTGTCTTGGCACCAAACGGCTGCAGCCGCCGTCACCGTGTGAAGGCCCAGAGTGGGGGGTGCTGTCCGGCCTGCCTTGACCCTCCTGTCGGGATTCTGGCTGTTACTCCCATTGAAATCCTGAGTCTTGAGCCAAACTTCCAAAGCTTCAAAAGGATTTATTGGGAGTTAACATGTCCGGCACCACCTGGGTGTAGCCGACTCTGAGACACGTCATTCGCTGTCCCCCTTGACCCTGGTTCCCCCCATCCCACCGTCTGGGTGTATCGTAATTCATATTCTCCAATGGGACATCTCCCTAGCCCAGAGTCATCAATCAGGCTCCCCAGGTAGAATTTTGCACGGCAGAAACTTCAGTCCCCTAGTTACTATCTCTGAAAACATTTATGGAATGCACTTTCGGTTTGCAAGCTGCCGCACTGCTCCCCCCTCCCCTTCTGTTGGCAACTCTTAAAAAGACCAGAGAAATATTTTATGGGTTGACACCTCCTTTCTTCCTCCCAGTCCTTAGCTGCCATAGCCACGGTGGTGGGCCGCACGCTCTACACAATGGCCGGAGGAGGGAGCAATGCCTCCTCCATTCAGGCGGATTCACTCACGGTAGGTGCCAATGGGATCTCTTGCAGGAGGGGGGCAAGGGGCCGGTCATAAGTTGGCATGGCCTTCCCTCCTCTTTCTGGGTGGGTCACTGGATGTCTGAGGAATGCCCACTTTGCTGGCACCCATCACCCCCCCTTTCCTTGGGTCCTCCCCTTGCCTCAAAGAGGCAGTTGGTCAGGGCCTAGTGGTTAGGGCCCAGAGGCTAGAAGCCAGGAGAGGGTGATTCTAGTCCTGCCTTAGCCAGTTGGGTGACCTTGGGCCAATCCATTCTCTCATCCCAGCACACCTCACAGGGTTGTTGGGAAAATAGGAGGAATGTGTGTTCGATATGTTATCTGTAAAAATAATAAGGCAGGAAAGGGGAAGGAAGGGAAGGGAAGGAAGGAAGGAGAGGGAGGGAGGAAGAGAGAGAAAGGGAGAGAAAAAGAGGAGAGGGAGGGTGGAAGGGAGAGTGAGAAAGAGGAAGGGAGGGAAGAGGGAAAAAGAAAGAAGGGAGGGAGGGAAAGGAAGGAAGGAAGGAAGGAAAAGAAAGGAAGAGAGAGAGGAAAGGAAAGAGAGAGAAAAAGAAAGAACAGAATAACATGCAAGAATCCCCAGTGTTTTGGCTGGCAAAATGTTCTTTTCCCACCTGCTTTACACAAGAGGCTACTGAATTTGGGCCAGCATAATTCACTCAAGAGGTCTGGAGAGGCAGGTCAGTAGTCGGGCAAAGGGTGGGATTCCCACTCCACCCCATCCCCAATCCTGCTTTTTGGAATTCCTCTTTGCCCCCTTCCATCACTTTCTGTTGAGCCACCAATCCTGGGACTTCCTCCCTGTCTCTCGGGTGGTCTAGTAATCCGATTATTAATTTACTCTGTTGTAGTTGACAGCTGAAATCAAGCAATTATTGGAAGTGCACAGAAATAACTGCAAAGTGTATAGCTTTAAATAGGCACTGTTCAATGGGATAAAAATAATACGGACCAATCACTGAAGGGCAGAGGTCTCCAAACTGGGCCACTTTTAAGATGTGTGGACTTCAGCTATGCTGGCTGGAGAATTCTGGGAGTTTGAAGTCCACATGTCTTAAAGTGGCCAAGTTTGGGGAACCCCTGAGTTAGAGTGCTAGGAAGTTACCTCCTCCCCACTGACTCAACTACCTTTTCTGGAAAGAGAAGGTCCCAACAGGCCCATGGTGGTTGCGATCCAAAGAGGTCCTCTGTGAGAAGGGCGTTTGGCACCCCCTTTTCAAATCCTCTTCTGTGCCCCCATGAGTCATTGACTGTCTCTACTCAAAAGATCCAGCTCCCATCCTCTGTGAAAGCCAGAGGAGGCAACAGCCTGATCCACAGGTGTTGAGGGACACTGAGGATCTTGTCTCATCAGGACCCACAGAGCCAGATCTCATAGAACATAGAATCCAAGGGCTGGAAGGGAACTTGAAGGTCATCTAGTCCAACTCCCCTGCCCAAGGGCGGAGACCTTATTGCCTCCTGGATAAACGGCTTTTGCTCCTGTTTAGTAATTTACTCCAACTAAAAGTTTTACCAGTAGCAATAAAATTTTTATAAGTAGTTGAGTAGTTTACTCCTGTTTTTTTTTTTGAAACAAATTTTATTAATTTTAAAGATAAAACAACACATCATTAACCATTAAATACATAAACACATAAAACCTCTTAATATTGTAAATCCTTACAAGTCAAACAAAACAATATTTTTATACAACATAATTCCAATTTATCCCATCCCCATATGGACACGCAAATATCTTTCATCAAGTTTCTCATTATTTCTCTTTACTCCAATTCAATTTCATTTCTCTTCCATATTTATCCATTTTATAATCATCATATTCTTTTCTTTCTGACTTGTTTAAATTATTCTCATCTAACATTCCTCCAAGGTTTTATTGATTCTTTTTTCCTTTTTTTTAATAAAAAACAAATTTTGTTAGTTTTATCATAAGCATAATACACAAACATACAAACACAAAACATAGACAAAACTACAAGATCTTTTCTGAAGGTTGTCTGTTCCCGGGTTAAAAACTCTTTACACAGACACAAATTCAAACATCATAGTCAACCTAAGTCTCCTTCTATATCTTATTATCATTTTCTTTTTTATATATGTATATAAAAACCATTTTTATCAGTTTTCTAAAATCAATACACACAAAATCAAGGCATAACAGCTTATAAATTCTTTTCTAAAAAAAAAAATAATAATGATAGACCAATAAAACATAACATTTCCAGATTATAATATCAATATTTCATATAATATTAACTTCATATCTTATCCCTACTTCTCTTTTCCATCCAAATTATTTATCAATTAAAATTTTATTGCCTTTTATCAATATACAAAATAAAAAAAAAAGCATATATATCCTTCCATTATTACCATTTTCAACAACATTCTTTGTCTGTTCTATTTCCAAACATCCATTCATCTTTTTTCTTTTACTATACTTCTCCTGTAAACCAATTGGAGTTGCATCTATAACACATTACCTAACTTAAAAATACTACATATAAATCTTTCTTGGGATTCTGTTTAAAAAATTCTTAAAATTACATAATAAATTTTTTATTCTAAATATACATACATATAAAAACACACTCTTAAATACCCTCCAGAATCCCTCTTTTAATCTAAATTAAATTCACCCATTGTCTCTAAATAAACTTTTTTTCTTTAAATCTTGCTTCCCCCCATTAAGGCTTCTCCTCCCCCCTTTTCTCTCTTGCTTATTCTTCTCCTTGCCCTTTCTACCCCTTTGCTTTTTCCCTTCGCTTTTCTTGCTCCTTTTCTTTTGTTTTCTAACCTTGCCTCCATCTCTTCGCTCATTTTTCTCTCTTTTGGTTGTTTTTATAATTCTTAAAAACCCCTTTTTCTTATCCTTTTTCTCCTCCTCTCCGGAAGGAACCCATTGTTCATCAAAGATGGCTTCTTCTTCTTCTTCCTTGTCCCAGTCCTTCTGCTGCGTCAACTTTTCTAAGGAACATAACGCCATTTCTAAGAATTGGAACAAAGCGCCCAAAGTATCTTCTTTTTTATATTTATGATATTCAATCTCTAGTTCATCCACAGAGAATGCCATTATGAAAAGGGAAACTTTTTCCAAAACAACCACAAGTATTTTTAATCCAAGACAATCAAAAGCAATTAAAAAAAGGAAAAAAAGAAAAAAGTTCCAAAAGTTAATACTTTTCTTCCTTCTTCTCTTTCTCTTTCCAAATTAATTTTTGATCAAAGAGGTCCAATTACCATATATCTTCTTTTGGGATCCACCAAGACGTTCTAGACAGTCTCCTCCTTTTTCAGTTTCTGCTCCAATTTTTCTTTCTCCCTTCCCACTTGCAATAACAATTTTAAATAATCAAAAATCCATACCTCCAGCAGAGATTTTCCAATTTCTTAAATTTTTCAATGTCCAAAAATCCCTTTGTCTCTTAGCTTAGCTTTCAAAGCAATCCACTTTCAGTATCTAATACATCCAAATATTTCTGCTTTTTCCGTGGGATGAGAGAGTAAAAAAAAAATAAAAAAAAAAAAGTTCCCTTTAACAGCTTCTCCGCCGCTTTCGATCTTCTTAGGGATACAATGTATCCTCCAGCAACAAGCAGCTCAATTCCAGGAGATTTAAAAGTTGTTACTTGACCCGGCTCAGACAGAACTTTCACTTTTCACACTTCCTCCAGCACAGTTCTTACCCGGTTGCTGGCTTCTTCGTGGCGGCCATTGCTGACCGCCGCTCCACCGCCTTGGGAAAAAGGGGTTTTCCCGAAGAAGGGGGGGGTCTGCGATGCCCCCACCTCCCTAACCGGCTCCCCTCTATCTTCAGCTGTCCCTACAGGGCAGCCATAACCCCCTGACCCATCTGGATCGGGGGTACCTCGGCAGCTAGCCAGCAGGAATCGCGAGCTGTCGCGAATTCCTGCTGCTCCGAAGCCACGCAAACCGGAAGTTTCCAGTAGTTTACTCCTGTTTAGTGGGCTGTTTTGAACATTTCCGGCTGGATGCTTTGCCTTTTTCTTCCAGGTCACACGCATGCTGTATGGTTTCCTGATCCAGTCCAACAACTCCTGGTTCCAGGCCATCACTAGGCCAGATTTTAAAGGGCCTCTGGGTGAGGCGTGTGTGTGTTTGTGTGCCTGTGTGTGTGTGTGTGAGAGAGAGAGAGAGATAATGAGAAAATGAGAGAGAGAATGAGAGAGAAAGAATTGAGGGAGAATAACGAGAAAGAATGAGAAAAGAGAGAATGAGAGAGGAAGGGGAAGAATGAGTGAGGAAGAAGCAAAAGAGAGACTTGTGTTCTGACTAAGGCTTCCTGAGACCATAATTAAGCACATGCTTAGTCCAAACAACTCTTGTTTTATTTCAATGGCTGGGAATTATGTGCATTCCCAGCCTGTAATGAGTCCCAGACAGTCCCCCGAGATAAGCACCCACCTTTCTCTCCTTTGAATGGCTGCCAACAACTAAAGTGCCAAAGTAACTATAAAAAAGCCAACTGAAGAACAAAGTCCACACAGAGCTTCAAGGCTTAATCCAAACAGAGCGAACGACTTTGCTTCCTGCAAAGGTTTCTCTACCTTTGCACCTCTTTTATGTCTTACAGGAGGAGGGGCAATCACCTCCCAACCTTAGTCCCGAGTCGCCCCTTTTGTCTTAGCTGCTCTGGCCATCTGGCAGCTCTGCACATGCATGAACTGGGAACAGGCTCCCCTTGTTCCTCTGCCTCACTGCTGCCAGACTCCGAAGGCTCCCGAGGCAGCACCCCACTCCCAGGTGGTCCTGGCCCCATCTCTGCATCGGACACAGTCCTCCCCAGAGTCCTGGACTTGTCCCCGTTCTTTCCCCACTGTCCAATTCCGCTGCTGTCTGCACCAGCTGCTGGCAAACCGCAACAGATTGAAAGATTAAAAAAAATGAGGAAAAAGAGACAAAGAGAATGAGAAAAAGGAGAGAGAAATTGAAAGAGAATGAGAGAGAAAGAAGGAGGAAAAAGGGAATGAGAAAAAGGGAGAAAGAAAATGAAAGAGTGAAAAAGGAAAGGAGAAAATGAGAGAGAAAAGAGAGAGAGAGAGAGAATGAGAGAGAGGAATATCTCCAGGGGTGAAGGCTGCTGCCTGAGGGTACTTTCTACCCCCCCTTTCTGTCCCCTCCTAGGCGATGAGCCCCTCCAGTATTACATTGCGGTCTCCAGTCCCGTCAACTCCACCAGCCTCGTCCAGTATGTCTTGGCCAACCTCACGGGGACCCGCCTGGGGAACAACATCACCAAGGAGCATTGCAAAGATTCCAAGGACGATGTGAGTCTCCTCATCCTCTTAAGTCAAGCACTGTTGTTGTTGTTGTTGTTTTTTAAAAAAAAAACTGGATAAAATAATCACCAGGAAAAATAAATAAACATGTACTTGTTTTAAAAAATGAAATCTGGGAAATAAAACAGCCCAGGTGGTGAAAACCCTGGGAGACGCTGCTGCCCCCCTCTTCAGACGCCACCACCCGAACATGTGGAGGCATCTGGAGAAGGTCTCAGAGGAGGCTGTTGATACCACACATCAAGTTTGCACAAGATTCGGTGACCTTTGGAGGATCTCGGACCACAACTTCAAAGATAAACAGAGACAGATCCTGAATGTATGGCCAGCCAGGAGCCCACCCGACTCCCAGATGGTCCTGGCCCCATTTCTGTATCAGATGCAGGACCCTCATCCGAGTCCTCTCCAGACTCCCGTACTGGTCCCCGTTCTTCTCCACTGTCTACACAGGCTGCCGGCAAATCACAACAGGCATTGGCCAGAGATGCTCAGATGGTTTAGTGTGCTTTTATTATTTTATTTAAGGTACATCCAATTCATCTTCCATTTAACGGTGTGTCGCCTGGGTACAAATATCTTGTGCAATAACAAAATTTGCATCCATTTTCATTATTTTGCTATTAATTCTCTATTCTTATCTTATTGATATGCATAGTATCTCTATTACTATAACACTCCTCCTCTGGTCCAGTGGTTTTGACTGGAAGTTAATGGAGGTCCCCCAGCATAAAAGTGGACAACAAGAACCAATAAACCTCACCGTGTTACAGGTGGTTCTTGGCTTAGCACTGCCATTGAGCCCAGGTTTTCTGTAACACATTCATCAACGTGAATTTTGCCCCGTTTTCAACCTTTTTTTTTTTTTGCTGCTGTTGTTAAGTTAGCAACACAGTTTCTCGGACACAGTTCCTGCACGCAGCTTAAGGGTTTACCTGGAAAAGGGCAATTTTTGCAAATTGACCTATGTGAAGATTAATATCAAAGCGATTGCTTGCTTTGGCTTTCATCCATCTATTTCATTTATTCCATTTATACGCCTCTCTCAGACTCCGGGTGGCGAAAAGCAGCAAAAATAAATAAATAAAACCATAGCTATGAAAACAACACAGCCATTCAGCAGCTGAGGTTCAAAAATAAAAAAATAAAATAAAAACCGACAACAAGAAATCGGCATAACCAATACCCAAACCTTAACGTTCAAAGCTTTATTTTTTAAAAAATAAACTTTATTCAGTTTTCCAACAGTTTAAAAAAACCACAAAAACAACACAATTGGATCAACATTGAAGACATCATTCACATTTTTTAATCATATTTATACTTAATTTCTTGTTACA